>CM070074.1:37397489-37751085 GCA_036250285.1 Pyrocoelia pectoralis
CTTCTAATGAACGGGTTCCGTGGTATACCCTGTATATGTTTAACATGTGTAAAAATCAAAGTGGTAGAATCAGTTGTTTAACTTTTATTTTAATTAACAGCAATAAAAACGCTGTATTTAGTATTTTCCTGGCTGACGGTCAGTTTTAACTTATCATAAAATTGTTATTGTTTCATAAATTGTTACCAAATTTACAAATGCTGTAGCACATGCACATACTTCTGAAAAGTCCACAACCAATAAATATTGATTATTCATATAATTAACTGGTTTTATAAGCCCTAACCGAAAATGTGTTATTTGCCATATACGGAAGTTAAAGAAAACATTCTTGTTTAAAATGCTAAATTTGTATTACTTAAATCAAACTGCATTATTCCCTTATTGAAAATAAAATTTGTTTTCTTGTAATTCAAAGTAAATGTTATGTTTATCGCGAAAGAAAGACGCACATATTCCCGCGAGAGGTAATCTACCACATCGTAAGCAGCGAGCGATTATTCTTTTGCATTGTACAAAACCATGCGCTTTATAGCAATAGTGTACGACAAGAGCTGCCCCGCGCGCTACGCTTCACTCACTGACCTGTATCTTAAAGGACTGAGCATTCTAATGATCCCCTCCACTATTTTTGAAGCAAATTGAAAACCGGTGTTTTAAGGTGCCAATTAGTAATTTAGGTTTGTTGTGTTGGTGATTATTGGTAACACTGTAACTAATGTTTTTATTTACATAAACATAACCTTGTTTCATACGTAGTATAAAGATAAACTACGTTTATGCATTGCAATAAAATACAATTTTTAATAATTTACGTTTTTAAATAATTATGAGCCTGTAATTATACTACTTTTCACCAGATATTAAGCATATAGATTAGAACAAGCTAAACTGTAACAGCTAACCAGTACTACCAACACATTATAAACACCGAGCTACCATCATTATATAACTAACGCACTAGTTGGCACCTGAAGTAACTAATATTTAGGCTTGTTTGCTTCAATGTTGTATTGAAGAATGCTCAGTCCTTTATGATACAGGTCAGTGGCTTCACCCCGCCAAGCGAAGCATGCATCCTTTTTTCAAAATTTCTTTTTAAAAAAACGATGTATAATGACATTAGTTTTGTGAATCGTGTTAGTCCACAATATAATTGCTTTAACCTTGTTATGTTACTGTCAATATTATTAATATCGAACGTTCAGGTACTGAGTTACACAAGATGTCGTTTTTTCATTATAGCTTTAAGACTAATAAACCAATTGGCCTCAAAAGCATCTCACACCGACAAAAAAAGTATACACTTGTCAAATATACAAGTATCTACCACTCAGTTTTAATAATATAGCCGTAATTAGTTTTTAAAGTCGAGCGCTTGTACGATTTGAGTCATAATTAGCGCTTTTTCGCACATACACTGATACAGAAAATTAACGATGTATTGTAAAAATCTAAAACTTTACACCTTTTTGTAGAAATAAATGGTCTTTTAAGTGCACTTTATTTCATTAAATTATGATTGCTAATTACTGAGATACAAGCTTCTAAAGTCAGAAGCCTTGCATTTTTACTCCAATAGTAGTCACCTAGCGTTTTGTGGTTTGCGTTCTGCGGCAGTCAAACCTCATTGGTTAATGTAAGTTAATTTAAAATGTTTCGCCAAAACATTTTAAATTAACCAATGAGGTTTGACTGCCGCACAACGCAAAACGCTGTAATGGAAATCCACCTTAAGAGAAGACGAGCGCGGCATGCGCAAACGACGATGCTTGTAAAATTGGCGCGTATCTATTAGTATAAATACGTATATGATAAATACCGACCATAACTTTTAGTAAGTTATATCGCAATAATAACAAGAAATTCCACCTAATTCTTTAATAATAGAGTATTACAAATGGACATGAACATCATTTATTGAGATTTAACAAACTGTACTTATCTTATTCCGTATTCAAAGATAGGTACCTACCTATATTGTAGGTATACTAGTGTTATGTATTACTTGTCTGTGGTATTACTAAGTAAACGGGGGTTTATTTCTGGACCATCAGACAATCGAGTCGCTTATGGGCAGCTTAAAATTACTTGCTGTTTTGAGTTGTAATGTTCTAACTCCCAGGTTCGAATTTCACATTATAGTTACAAAATTCAAACCAGGGGGGAATATTTTAAAAATGACGGCTAAAACTAATACTAAATTTCCCTCCAAAACAAATCTACCTCAAATTTAAATAAACGAGGGTACTATAAACTACCCGATAAACCCCACTTATACCTGCCATGTGATCGCAATCGTCTAGTAAAGTCTCCCTATTGGATAAGGAGACGAGCACAAGAATACACTGGCAATGAACTATAACCGGGAGAAAGTATCAAAACACATAGTAAACATAAAAAACATTAATTTGTCTTTCCCTAAAATTTAGCTGCTTCACAAACCAAGCCGAAAATGAGAGTGCACAGTTCAATGGATGAATAACGAAAAGAGAGAACTGGCAAGAAAACTTCTCGTTTACACAGTTAATTACATAAAGATCCATTAATATAGTAAATTCAACGGTCTAAGAACAAAGATTGCTACAAAATATTATCTGCAGTAGAATTGCGTAGACATTATTTATACTTTCATGGTCTAAGTCTTAAGGTACGCACCTTATTTTGGATTATGCAACAAGCCCCATCTTCGTGGCTTCAGACAATTTCAAGGTTTTTTATGTAACGTAACAGTTCTGATCCGTTGACAGACAACTGGGCGCCGTGCCGTTCAATTTAACTGCGCTCGTACTTACATGTCTTAACATCCTCATAATTGTCCTCGAACAAATCGAGAATTGGCTGGAGGTATAGCAGATTTTGTAGCAAAAAATCTGGCAAACTGATTTTGTAGTTTGAATGTTATTATAATAATTTAAAAGTCATGTGTAAATAAAACTTTAAAAAATTATTGCAGCAAACATACTGATAACAGCGGGGGGGGGGGGGGCTTATGATTTTGGCACACAGGCACTGATTACCCTACAAGCGGCCCTCGGTGTATTACTATGAAGCAAAGTAGATGAGGAAGAAAGTCACGGTCTGAGCCATCGTTTATTTAACATTTTCAAAAATGACCGCCCAGCTGGCGACGTTAAGTTGACGCCGCCCAAATGTCATATGGACCGGTTCTGATCGACAATAAGTTGGTATATTGGCCTGTAAGTAAATTGACAATGTAGAAATACGTTGGTTTTGCGCAGATTCAGTTTTGGAAGAGGAAGAAAATGGTAGTTTAAAAGTTACGATTCTCTGTTGTAAAGGTTGTGTAAATTTCTTGCGCGGGGCGATTTTGGTTTTATTAGAGTTCTCATCACAGTTACCGCTCATTCTCTGTTTTGCATTCACATTTGTAATGTCAGCCACGAGGACGCATTTTGTAGCATTACAAACCACATGCCGATTTAAAAAAATATTGCTGAAAGTGGCGCAGCTCCCGACAAATTAGCCGCCTGGTCATCTATTTCCCTTAGATTACAATTCATCAATTACAAACGCTGGCAAATAATCTACTAATTAATGACACCGCTAAAATACTGGTACTGCAAGCTAGCTGGGCTACCGAAAATTTAGCCCCACAATAAACTATTTTTGTTTCGAAAATTGATTTACAAATTTATTTTTGGGTTATTTATTATACATACTAATTGGTAAGCAACTTGAATAAATTTGAAGCTTGAAGGGCCATTTTTACGGACACGGATTTTAATTGTCCACTACCTATCTATTTTAATGTGTCATTCATGACTATCGACATCCTATAACTTATATTCAAGTTACTAAATAAAAAAATAATCTGATACAACATTCAATAGAATAACAAAGGATCCTCAGTGTTACCATCACTTATTTTGATGACCATTTTCAAAAAATAGCGTAAGCTCAACCATTTATTCAAACTGCCAAATAAGTGACAAGAAAAGTAGGTGTTGTAAAAGATACGATCGTACAATTTCTATTATGTACCTACTAGGTATAAATAACTACCCTTTCAATTGTTGTTTATTTCAACTTACCGAATTTAAAAACCGTTAGAAATATAATACATTAATATAATGTAGTGGTAATGAATTACATCTCATACTTTCCTAAAAATTAAAGTCATATAGCTAACACATTAATTTTGTGGGTAAAAAATACCCTGTCATATTTTTAGGTCCTTTAAGTTACATAGAATTTAGTTAGCGGACAACCATGTTGGATGCCTTCCAGACAAAATTGGTGGATAAACAAAATTTGGGAAATAATAAGAACCTAAGTTTTGCCATACTGTTTTTAACTATGACTCACGGAAATATTCGTATCAAATCTCTTTTTGTAACAATTGATTTTTATATTTGTATGCATCCTCAGTGCGATTTTATTGTGACCTTATTAGTCAAAGCTAGCGATTCTCTTTAAGTTTTCTCAAGCCATTCACTACAATTACCTTATAAAATACATATTGTTTGCCAAGCGACGAATTTGTCCTTCATTACATATTCACAGGGCATTTCAATCGCTGCTGCTACTTTGAAAGGGCACTCATATAAATTAAAAGCTTAACTAAGGTTTCTACCACATTGTTGCAGTGACTATCATCATAAATTACATAACATCGTAAGGGGTTCAAAGTTAAAAAAGGTGGAGTGCAACATGCTAATTTAGTTTTTGAATATTGGTTTTAATTTATATGCAAATGTATGGTGATAGCTCACAAGCCTAAGATCGTAATTTTTTATTTATCTTCAATGTTAAAAAGTTCCACAAATGACAACTTTTGCAAACCTATCGATAAATTTTGAACTTGTATGTTCTGCAGTACTAACGATTTAATTGAAATAGTAGCTATTTGTATAAAATTTGGGTAAATTGCAACTGAATTGGGACATTTTTCAAATATTGTGTAAGTAAAATAATGCATTTGATTTGTAGATAGTATTTATTTTATATATATATTCTCACTTTATGAGATGATCAAATCTACAAAACATGGTATATAATATATCTTATTTTCATCATATAAACTCTTGTATGGTTGTAAAAATTAGAATATTCAACAAGGTCTTTGTTCATAAGTACAATTATAAATAAAATGTTAGAAAAATATAAACTGAAATGCCGCCTATATTTCAAAGTATTAAAAAAATACTGACACAACAACCGTCAATACTGTTATAAACAGAATGTATAAATACAAAATTGTGCAAAACTTTAATTTTGGAATGTTTAGATGGAAGTTTTAATGGTATAACTTTTCTTTGTTTATGAAATATAATTTCACTTATTCATTTATTGGAGATCATTTCTCAATTAAATTGATATAGTCACAATATTTACCATAATAATTATAACTCAAAAATATTAAAATACTTCACTAACAAATCTATTGTTTTCTTAAAGGTTTATAAATACACATATTGGTGTTTTTATTTAAGTTATAATTTTTGTGGTGAATATTAATTACTTTTAGTCAACACAATTTTACTAAATTTGTAAAGTCGTATTTAAATTTATTCATTTTTTCACATAAATTTGGAAATAATTTATTAGGCCTTAAAATTTTAGAATTTGAAGTACTTAGTACCTAATTTAGAATTATCATATCTTTTTGTGTAACCTAATATTGCTTTACCTCTACCATACTCGGATTTTTAATAATAAAGACCTTGTTTATATACGACTTTACAAAATGACTATTTCTTAATTATAATTATATATAGGTATTATAGAATACATATAAATTTAAATATCCCATAACATAATCTTGCTAGTATTTAAATACAGTTACTTAATTAATCTATATGCATAAAACTGCACTCTACTGTTTAAAAAATGTAAGATACCTTATATTTTTGTGTATATAAAGTTTGATGGTTAAAACTCTCTTGCTCTCTCGAGGTATTTCATATTTTAAATTTTAATGCCGCTAGGTATTATTATGTTAGTAAAGTCTAATATTGACACAGAATTTAGATAACTACAATCTGCGCAAACATAATAATAGAAATACAGCAGAAATATTTAGAAATAGGTAAGAAATACCCTGTCATATTTTGAGGTCCTTTCAGTTTCATAAATTCACTATTGATGCAGTTTTTGCTATAAACTGAAGTAATTTGGAAAAAATTGTTATTACGACTACCTTGCAAAATATACCACTATTAATCCAAAAATTAATTAATGTCCGCAGATTTACTAGGACCAGTTACAAAACAGTCTGATATCAAAACTTACTTATCAATATAAACTAAAGTCGCCATATTTTGCATATATAAACAGTTCTAATTACAAAGTTGACGATATGAATATTTGGTACCAATTTTAAAATGTATAATAGAATAATTCTTAAAACATTCCATATATTGCTGGTTAGCTTTGTACATTGCACTACTTTATCTATACAGTTGTATTACAGAAACAATGGACCAAATTGGTTCATTAAATTGGTATTTATTTATATAATTATAGTGATTGTAATTCACTATATGCATTTCGCTTTGGGGTATTTACTACTGCCACAAATTTTAAAGGCATCATTTTGGAGATGTTTTTTACATTATTAGTTAAACACATATTGAGACTTGCACAATAAATAAAACTATTCACCTCATGTAATTTCACAGCTCTATGTTAGTATTTTTTCACTGGCAGTGATTTTATACGAAAAATTGGAATTTCACTATTCACATTTAAATTTCAATTAGAATCGATTGCAATCCTAAATTTCTTCACGTTCAACTTAATATTACATACAAAACAAAAAAAAACGAATTACATCACACAATAAATTTGCAACATAAATAACTGAATAAAAACGCAACAGACAATAAATGCATATATACAAACAAAATTATTAACAGAAGTATTGTTTTCACAATATGTCCTGTAGATTAAATCCAGGATCACTATCAAATGAATTAAGCAACTCCTGCTCTGTAAAAGCACTAGAGTCAGTTGTCGGTAAATTTTCAAGAAAATCTAAATTGAAGTCTGCAGCTTGAGGATTGAAATTACTTAAAGAACTAGACTGATTATTATTGGATGGATTATTCATTAATTGTTGATGATTGTTGAGTTGCTGATGTTGAAGAGCTTGATTTGATACTGATAATGATTGACTCTGTTGCATTGACATGTTTGTTAAGGACATCTGAAAAAAAGAAGAAATAAATGAATCAATTGGTTTCCATAATAATTAAGACAATAAAACATTTAATACTGATACCTATCTATGTTACACCTGACTATACAGTGTTTGTGGGAAAGTGTGTAACATATTATGAATCTTTTTAATTAAAATTAAATTAAAAATTTTGTCAATTAAACCTGCCCTTAAAAATGTTAAACAATTTTCTTTGTGGAACTCCATCATTGTAATAATGAAAACGAGTAATTCCATTAATTTTCTTCCATGTATCTTACTTTAATTCTTAGACATGCTGCTGAACGTAATCGTAAAAACAAGTTTCGCCTAGGTCAAATAATAACAAACATTACCCTATGGTGCAGATGTTGTAGATCACAAGCGAAATTTCTTTAAATATTCTCATGATATGACTATTAGCAAAGAGTATCCAAATAAAGAGATGCAGCAGTAAATCGCGCATACACATTTTTCGATCTGTATACAGTACCATCCTCGTATGGGAGGAGTGGTAGATCGCCATTTTGGCGAACCCTATCTCTATAAACACTTCCATGGTTTATAATAACCATTATTATTATTATTATTATTAAATAACAGACCAAAGGAACAAAAGTGAGTCTTACCTAATACCTTGTACCTGCTATTAAATGTAACACATTTTTCTGTTCTAAATAACAATATGTTAAGAAGGTGCCTTTTATTATTACTTTAATAAATGTCTGTAAATAATCAAAATATATAAATACAAGCTACATCGCACGCGTACAATTACCGATTGTTATTAAATTGCTTGCCAATAATCGAAAAAACAAAAACTACAAAAATATCAGAACGCTCATCGGCCCTTCTCAATTAGATATTCCTTACAAGTTCCCAAACAAATCAAACAAATCTTAATCTTATTCGATTATTCATATTTTAGATTATGACCAAAGGTAAAAGTTTAACAATCTAATAAAATACAAGTTATACTGAGGTTAAATGACATAGTCAGAAAATACT
Organism: Pyrocoelia pectoralis; assembly: GCA_036250285.1. Lineage (NCBI taxonomy): Eukaryota > Metazoa > Arthropoda > Insecta > Coleoptera > Lampyridae > Pyrocoelia > Pyrocoelia pectoralis. The sequence continues at coordinate 37,405,660 of CM070074.1, forward strand.
GCAACAACAATAATTACTGAGCTTTACTCGCAGAAAATAAATTATTTCTAAATTTTTCAAACTTTGCTTTACATTAGACATGCAGCGAGCAGTGAAATTAGGCATTCAAGCCAAGCACGAGTAAGCAGACAATTTTTCATGTCCTGCTCGCCTACTCAATGAGCAGACATTCGAGCAATATATCATATTGATTTGAAATAACAAAAACTCATGAAACGATAATTATACTTGACACTAATGCAAAACAAAACTCAAAGCATTTTACAAAAAATTATACAGCACACATATTACATTGCATATATTTCAGAAGTCGTAAGCATCTTGCATATTTGAAATCAATACTCTCCGCTGTTAACAGCGGGTAAATCACTGCTCGCATGAGCCAAGCGCTTGCGCTCAGCTCGAGATCAAGCGCTCGCACTGCTGGTCTGCTCGCACTTTACATTTTATGAAGCATTTGTTAGACAAAAGTTTAAATATTGTAAAGATTTTAGAACCCAATTGGTTGGTGAATATAGTCTATAAAGTATTTTTGATCAGACACTTAAGTAAGTTGTATATTTCATAATTTCGATTTGGTGCTGTAATACCGACATTACTTTTTTATGACAAACTTCAGTAGGTATTACCATACTGAATTGAAAAATTTCGGGACGCCGACTCCAACAGGTTGGGGGGGGGCACAAAACATGCAACATTTTTCATCAAAAAATTTATTGCAGCACATACATTCTTCAATCAGAAGCAAAGTATATAGGGCGGCAGCCCAGCGTTAGGTAGTGATAAAAGCGCGTTTGCAAGTCATACTACGTTGAAGATGATGTAAAATATAAGAGCATAAAAATGGTCGCAAGTTCTGAACCTGGGGATAACATGTTCAAATTGTGCATAAAAAATCACTGTTTTAAAGTGATTTGAGCGCGCATAATTCTTGTACGAATCGAAAGGACAAATGAAAAACGTCGTCAGAAAGGTATTTGCAGACGGTTTCGGAGATGCAATAGCCCCGCAGACGGGGTTGAAGGTGCAGTATTTTTATGATTTTAAAAAAGTAATTTGACCGTGTCTGCAATTCAGGTTAATGACTCATGTTTTTGCGTATGTCACGAAAAAAAAATTGCAGACAATTTGGATGTGGATAAGTATTTTAATTAAGCAATTTAAATCATAGTTTACTAAAAAAATGGTACTTCAATTAGTTACACGCAATATCACTGCATTCATTATATTGACACATTTTCCTTACCTGATTAGACGATTGTTGCTGCATAAGCGCTTGCTGTTGTTGCATATGCGATAACATTTGCTGATTTATATTGTTCATCTGTATTGGATTTTGACCTAAACCTTGATTTTGTGACATACTTTGTCCTCCCAATCCCCCCGAAATCATTCCTTGTGTTCTCATTTGTTGATGTTGAAGACCTGTCATTTGCATATTTCCAGTGTTCATACTGTACCCACTACCTAAAGTATATCAGAAAAATTGTTTATAGAAATTGGTACACAACATTTTCCACATACCTTGATGAAAATTGGGTCTCATTTGTGAATTAAAGTTTGCATTTTGTTGTTGCGACATTATTAAATGCCTCCATTCTGCACTGCCATGTTGAGGTATTGATTCTGGTCCCACAATTGGACTTTGTTGCCTTGGGTACATTGTCCGTGCTGACATATGTTGTTGTTGCATAACATACATATTATGGGATCTCATCATTGGACCTGCTTAAAGTGAAAATTGCATTCACTGATTATATGTACAATTAAGTAATACCTGACGGTGGCATTGGTTGTGGCATTCGTCTAGAACTAGGTGCTGCAGTTGGATAACGTGGTTGCATACCTTGCATCATACCGGCACTGGTTTTGTAATCAGGAGGTGGTGGTCTAACCATTTGTTGTTGCATCAATGCTTGCTGCGCCCTCAGCATTTGTTGCTGTTGTTGTTGTTGTAATAATTTTTGTTGATCTAAGGTCTGCGGTGCCATATGCCTTGGTCCCATAGTATTTCCCATTTGACCTGCAGCTCCCATTGGCACATTGCCAGCCATTAATCCATTTGAAGCCATTTGTGCACTTGGCCCCATTGATGATGGAATTCCTAACATTGATAGTATATTAAACTTACTTGAAGTGAGGTATATGTCTTAATTTAAATTATTTAGTGGCGCTTATGATACTATAAGGGCAACGTGAAGAAGTGAGATTCTTCCCAAGAACAAGGATAAAAACCTTTCAAAAAGTACTTATGTAAATTTATTCTTAAAATCTAGTTAAATTTGAATTAAGGACCAACACAAGTTTTATAACAATAAACTACTCAACAAGATTAAGTTTTAAACTCAAGTAATCACCGTTACTATTCATTTATCGCAATAACATCTGGATTTTAAGAATTTTACATTGGATTTACATTAGAATTAGATAATTATTTTTTCTCAATAACGAAGCCAATATACGCAAAACACTCAAGTGGAAAAAAAGTTGTGTTTTTAGTTGCTTCATCTAAAAAAAAAGGGATAAAATTGCTAAAAAAACACTTGGGTTATTTTTTATGCAAAAAAAACGAACAGGTTGCCCTGTAAATTTTAATGTCATATCGTTATTCACGAACGTATCGGTTAATGAATTGCTGGAAACTATTACTAACTTATCTATGCTATGACAAAGAAACACCACCGAAATAGAGAAACACCAACTTTGGAGAATCGCCTCAGGTATTGAGGGTATAACACCTATGGCGATTCTCTAAGGTTACTACCACATGGAAAGAAACAACACCATCACAGCACCTACAGAAACAACAACAAATGCAGCAAAAACCATGAACAAGGCAGAGAAGGTGATAAAGAAAACGGTGAAAGTTCGCGATGAGACTGATTAAAGAAGTCGGAGAAGGCTTGATACTGCAAGTGCCAAAACGTCGTTTTAACTCTGATACCAAGCAGAGCCGTAAGCAATCGGCACGAGACAACGCCCGGAAACGCAGTTTCGCATAATTGCATATACAATTACACAAGTTAATTAATTTAACGAGGACTAAATATATTAGTACTTTTCGATTGATATGTTGTTCAGAAAAACAAAACAATAATTTTTATTTCTGTCTAATGCATTAACAAACAAGCAGTTGTTATTAATAAATGTGGTCCTTTTTAAAAATTCCAAGAAGTGAAACATACAGTTTGGGAACACTTACCATTAGGTCCATTGACTCTCTGTCTTAACGACTGTTGTGTAAAATTAATAGTTTGAGTCTGAGTCATGGAATACATATCGCCTATCGCATTTTGATGTTGATTTCCACCCATACCAACTCCATGACCAGACGACAAGGGTATAACACCTGATCCTCCCATACCCCCAGCACCCATCATACCGACACCAGGTCCATTACCAGATAAACTTGATCCGTGTAAATCTGATATATTACCATATGGCCCTTGATTAGGATTTTGTGCATTTGATAATTGACTATTTGGTAAATGAACACCAGGTTGCTGTACATTTTGGCTTTGATTTGTTTGATTTTGCAAGCCAGAACCTGCTTGCTGGTTGACAGGATTTTGTTGAGTGTTACTACTTGCATTTTGAGGTTGACTGGAAGAGGCTTGTTGTGCGTTGGAAGCCGCCTGTTGATTGAAGTACATTCCTTGCTGAGTAGCAATAGAAACATTTCCCTTGATATCGCCACTTAATTGTAAATGTTGACCAGCAGAAACCTGTAATTAAAAAAGAAATGATATTAGCATACCTAATATCTTCTTTCATTTTTCAATAAACCCTACTTTCATTTAACTAATTTTGTTTTTGATTAATAAGTGTTTGTCGTGATAATCATTAAGGTGTACCTATAACATTAAATAGTTCGCAGTCAACATTAAATCTCTATATAATATGATGCGACGTGTGTTGGAAGTGGAGAGAAAATAAGGCAGAGTTACAGAAGTACAAGAGTGTGCATGTGCACCTTAATGGGTAAATGTTGAATGAAATGTGCCATGTGAAAGTTCTTTCGAATTGCAGTAGTGAATCCAAAGGAAACTGTATTTCTGGTCGAGACTATGTAATGAAGAAATTTCTAGAAATGAAATTGATCGTATGTTTTATCAGATGTTGTACTGAAAGAAATGGTTTCTGCCAAATATTACACAACTGATTTTGTATGGATGTATAGAATATTTCTAAAAATGATCAATGAAGTGTAATAAATAAGAACGTCCAAATCATAAGAGATGAAAATCAGACACCTGTAAATTTTGAAAGAAGGCCGTTTTATGGGTTTTTACGAAATGAACAATAGTTCATAGAAGGAATAACCGAATCAATTCTTTCTATAGTAAAAGATTTAAATGTTCCCATATTATGATGGTCAAGATTGCGATGATGCTAATGTGATCGTGATGCGTGGTCCAATTACAATTTACAAATAGAACAAATTTAATCAAATGTTAATGCAAATGCAAATACTATCGTGGACAAAAGTAATGTCTCTCGAGATGTAGTCAACCAACGTATCACGTAGTAGATGGTAGGCGATGTTTAACGAAGATTTATAAATGGGGAAGGCACGAACTTCATAAATAAAATGGACTGATAATCACATGTATTCGAAATGACACCTTACAGCGTCCGCCATGATGAGCGCAAATTGAACCTGATTCAACCGCGAAAATTTGAAATCTAATTCGGATCACGTAAAAAAATACTTTTCTCAGTTCATAGCTGAAATTTACACTTCAATTTGATAAAACGAATATTATAAACAACTTTATTGTCTTCTTAACTGTTAAAATCTAAAGGTATTTAAGGCTAAAAATTTTCAGGTTATACCACGTTTGACACAAGAAAATAAAAATGCGATCAGCTGCTAGCAGAGGTACCAACCATGACCGATCTACAACACAAATATGCAAATGTTACCAGAATGTTACTAATATTTGCGCTCATCATGGCGGATCCTTGGTGGCGTCAAAAGCGAAGAAGTAGGCATATGCTATTAGCAGTCCATTTTTATTTATGAAGTTCGTGGGGGAAGGGTATTGGCGAATACGTTAAAACTAAATGTCCAGCAGCTTTCTTATTTTTTATAAACATTATAACGTTAGGTACAGTTCCCAAACAATAAGGAAAGCTAAACCGGCACATGCCATAGTCGAATCGGGTTGCTAACGAGTAAATGTGCGGCCTAATTTTTAAATAAACGGTAACAACAAAACACAAAAACAATAAACGAAATGCCGTTGAAGAAAACTGAACAAAGTGGAAACGAACTGTTTACGCAGGACGTAACAAAACTGCCCTTTACAACCGCCATTGCGTATTTTTAGTTTAGCTGACCCGGTCTAACATCATCTCTTACCATCTACTATTTGATATGTTGGTTGCCTAAGTCTAAGTCATGTCATAGCACAGACAATATAAGTCTGTGGTCATCTTTGAGAAAGGATACTCTTTCTCAAAGGTGGTCATAGTATTCGAGGGAGGCGGAGACTACTAAAGTCTCTGACTTATTACATATCTTAATTTAGTTATGAATGATTTGATTCGAACTCTGGTTACAGACTCATTTTTACGATTCAAAACTTATACGATTTTCGTGAATGGAGTATTAAGAGATGTGACCTTATAGTCGTAGCGGTACATCGAGAAAATCGCAAATGTCTGTCAAATTGTGCGGGAAGTGTGAAATTAGGTACACTTATTAATTAGATCAAAATAAACGATTTGACCCGCAGCACCCCTACTTTCAACCCTTAGTTTTCAAAAGTGCCCCGTATTTAGTTTTTTCCATCCCCTAACGATAACTCCTTTGGTTACAACTTTTAGAAAAAATTATATTAATAAAAGATTTAGGAATTCTTATAAGGAACATTTTATGTAAGGATAGCATTTTCACAAATATCAACCCTTATCGAGATATGTGAGAAAAACTGATTTTTGCAGTTTCATTACAAAATCGGTCATAGTTTTCTTGTTTATCGTTTCTCAGAAAAATTATTCAAATAAAAGATGTAGATATTAATATGATCAATATTTTAGGTATATATAATACTTTTACAGAAAGTAACCCTTAACAAGTTATTTCGATATTTCTGAAAGTAAGCAACCCTTAAGTATGAAATCGCTCGTATCTTTTTTATTTATAACTTATGAGGAAAAACATGTGAATAAATATTATAGAAAATTATCTTTTGGGTATTTTATGTAGGTATAAAAATTTCTCAAAAGTCAACCCTTAACGAGATATATCGAAAAAACCAGAAACTGTCAATTTTCACATAAAATCGAGCATAACTTTTCTATATTTCACTACAGCGACATTATTGTTATATAATTCGGTAGGTATATGGATGTAGAAAATATAAGTAAGGGGTAATTTTTTACAAAAACTCACCCTTAGCGAGATATTTTGACAAAAAACAAACTTTCGGCACTTTTTAGAAAAGTTTTCGAACTTTTTCAATTACGATGGTTAATATTATTTCTTCGCGGTTAATAATAGCCAATTACAGTGTGTTTCATGAAATCATAGTGATTTTGCACCATATCACACTGGTGCGGGAATTTTCAACGTACAAAGTGTAGGGTTTATTCGCGGTAATATAATTAAATTGAAACAATCTAACTGTACCCAAAATGCAAACATAGGTCGATTTTGATATCAAGGAAGACATATTTTGATGTTATTTTCTTGGGGGTGGTTCTCACCTCCAGCGCTTCACAGGGGGTGACATTGAAATTTCGTCGCGGCGTATGGTTTCGCTCGGGTGTCGCATCTCCTTTTTAGTCTTCTATTTGGTTGTTCTCACTGAAATACGAGTCGGTGAGATAATACTAACTTGCTTACCTTTTATTTTCGCATGTAAAATGTCTAAAGGAGATGCGACACCCGAGCGAAACCATACGCCGCGACGGCCGCTACGTAACGAGCTCGCGCACTTAAGCCAAATGTGTTTAAATAAATATTTCAGTATTTTACTTAGCTACTGATAGAAATAAAGTGAAAAAAAATGCAAAAATGAAAAGGCCAAGGAATTAGCTTTCCAATGATGTATCACATGACCCGCCTTCCTATTTGAAATTTCAATGTCACCCCCTGTGAAGCGCTGGAGGTGAGAATCACCCCCAAGAAAATAACATCAAAATATGTCTTCCTTGATATCAAAATCGACCTATGTTTGCATTTTTGGTACAATTAGATTGTTTCTTTTTAATTAGATTACCGCGAATAAACCCTACACTTTGTACGTTGAAAATTCCCGCACCAGTGTAATATGGTGCAAAATCACTATGATTTCATGAAACGCACTGTAATTGGCTATTATTAACCGGGAAGAAATAATATTAACCATCGTAATTGAAAAAGTTACGAAAACTTTTCTAAAAAGTGCCGAAAGTTTGTTTTTGTCAAAATATCTCGCTAAGGGTGAGTTTTTGTAAAAAAATTACCCCTTACTTATATTTTCTACATCCATATACCTACCGAATTATATAACAATAATGTCGCTGTAGTGAAATATAGAAAATTTATGCTCGATTTTATGTGAAAATTGACAGTTTGTGGTTTTTTCGATATCTCGTTAAGGGTTGACTTTTGAGAAATTTTCATACCTACATAAAATACCCAAAAGATAATTTTCTATAATATTTATTCACATGTTTTTCCTCATAAGTTACAAATAAAAAAGATACGAGCGATTTCATACTTAAGGGTTGCTTACTTTCAGAAATATCGAAATAACTTGTTAAGGGTTGCTTTCTGTGAAAGTATTATATATATCTAAAATATTGATCATATTAATATCTACATCTTTTATTTGAATCATTTTTCTGAGAAACGATAAACAAGAAAACTATGACCGATTTTGTAATGAAACTGCAAAAACCAGTTTTACCCACATATCTCGATAAGGGTTGATATTTGTGAAAATTCTATCCTTATATAAATTGTTCCTTATAAGAATTCCTAAAACTTTTATTAATATATTTTTTTCTAAAAATTGTAAACAAAGGAGTTATCGTTAGGGGATGGAAAAAACTAAATACGGGGCACTTTTGAAAACTAAGGGTTGAAAATAGGGGTGCTGCGGGTCAAATAGTTTATTTTGATCTAATTAATAAGTGTACCTAATTTCACACTTCCCGCACAATTTGACAGACATTTAGATGTACCGCTACGACTATTATAAAACACAGTTTTTTGCATATCTTAAAGCTCTTGATGGAAAGAGAATAGGCATCTTAAAAAAAAAAGTTGGAGTGCAGAGTTAAAACAAAAGTTACCCAATTTTGAATTTGTTTTCAGTTTAACAGTAATGTATGAAGTTAACTTAGCGTCGAAAACGTAACAAAAATAAAATACGGACATAGGTGAATTAAGCTGAAAGTTACCCAAAAACCTGGGACGGATATCAAGATTTTACAATAAAAAGGCGTTCCAAATTTCAAATATGGCGTTAACTGAGGATGAGTAAAGAACCATTTACACGCAGGGGGAATAATTTGCGATGTTTGTACCACGCTCCATTCATTAATTTTATTTGTAAAAGAGAGCGTAACGTTAGTGTCGCGACAAGGCCGCTTTACGGCATCTCAAGCATGTTAAAAAATAATCTTCTTTCGTTGATTTCAAATTTTATTTAACTGGTTTTATGACTCACTTATGATGTATAATAAAATAGGTTTGTCACTATGCATGCGTAATCAAGCGTATACCTAATCATGCAAAAAATATTCGATAAAGATGGAACAAGCGTTTCGTACGGCTATTTTACAGGTGTGAAAGGTCGTCCAAAACAGTCTACATAGGTTTACACAGCACCGCGAACTATTAGAGTAAATGTTTTCGTTCCTCTTGGGTTCTAAACATGATACCATCACCAAACTAAGCTGGATCTGGTCAAGGTTTCAGTTGGTTTGATCAATTAGATGGCCAGAAGTCGATGATACTGCGTTGAGTTGGGGAATATCGAGGGGTCTCTTTTTCCTCCTCACATTTCTATCCAATTTTTTAGATCGCCATGGTTCGCATGTGGCTCTTTCTGCGATTTTGAACGAAGCCTGCGGGTAATTATCCTAGAGAGCTGAACATTTTTGCAGTAGATAGACTGAAACTTTAACATCTAACTGCTTTGGAATCTACACGCATTAACCGATTGGAGTCAAATTTTCTACACGTATGTTTTACCTTGTATCAAATAATTCCCTACCACATTTTGGCTTGAGAATTGAAATTAGATATTAGACATTTTTAGTTATATTTTAGAAAAAGTGCCAAACGTATTGGCTTGATGTGTTATTGCTTGCGTATCCATTCGTATGTCTGTCGGGGTCCATTGCTCTGGTTTTACAATAATATTTAGAGAATTTTTCTACATGCGTGGAACTTTCCAGTTCTTAGCCATATTAAGTATATGTGTTTCGAAAAAAATACGCTTGGTGTGGTGGTAATTTTCTCTTGTGAACAATTGACTGACGGGGAATGGATTGTATTTGTCTTACATTTTTTAAAAAGTCAAATCCTATAATTCTTTAAAGAAAATCACAATTTTGGTAGAACTTCAAAATATGTACGATCAATAATATGAGAGCCAATTGTGGTAAATTAAGTTTAGCGTGGAATAGAGCAACGGGTAAACATTTCTCAAAGTTAACTTGTCTCAGACATGAAACGATTAGGCTATAATTGTTATAAAGTATGTTATTTTTTAGAATGTTTTTCATAGAAACTCAATAGTGGAGAATTTTTAACTCGTAGGCTAAAGATAAACCTTTGTTAACTGCGAGACAGAAAAAGGATGGGTTAATATGGGCAAAAATCACCAGAACTGGTGACAAATAAAATGGGATGGTATTAGGTATTATTTGGAGTGACGAGTCAAGGGTTTGAGGTAGGTATATGTTGGAGATTACGTCATTATTCCGAAAACCGCCGATTTTAGAGATAAAGTTGGGGCAAAGCAAAAAGCGTTGCACGTCACGAGTATTATATACATGTCAACAGTGTTATCATATGGATTAAAACGAAATAGAATAAAATGCGAAATGGAAGACAATAAATGACAGATGTCCTTGGTTGCAACATTGTAATTTTATTTATGATGCTGCCAACTTGTAGAATTTTATTATTTTACCCTAGAATATTACCTTTAATGACAATCCGAAAAATTAGTATTACATTGGTACTGTTTTTACGTCATATGTCCCGTGCAACGCTTTTAGGATTGCCGTGACTTTATGATATTTTATACAAAAAAGTGTCCAGAATTTACCGTACAATTCACAAATGGCATAATATACAGTGTTCCATTAAAAAAATCAATGATGACTGCATATCTTCTTCTTGAGACACCCTGTAGGTATACAAATTTCTTATGTTAAAAAATCTACAACTATAGTGCATTTGGAAAAGAGCCGAAGTAATAAATCAGCCTGTCAGGCAGATTTCAGTGTAGTAGATGAGAAAACTATACAGGGTGAATGAGACCACCCGTATCAGTCTTTTATTTAAAAAACGGTGAGTCGTAGAGAGGTGGGGTAAAAAAACGTGATTATAAAAGCCATAATAAAGAATCGAATGGTGATATCATTATTTCTCGGAAAAGTCAGCATTCCTCCAGAAGGCCTCCAACTCCAAAATTTTAAATGGCACCATAAGTCGAAAAAGGTATTTTTTGAAAGATGGTTAAAAAAGAAGAAAGTTTTATGGGAAAAATTATTTTATTACTGCCACCCCTTTTAAGTTATATTCGACTAAAGTTGTTAAATTTGAAATTCATTGTTAACAAGAAACATTGAAAAGTCGACTTTTAAAATCTAATTACCAATGTTACATGTGTTAAAAATATCTTCCATTTACTGCTAAGCACTGTTGAGCTCTTCTAGGTACACTATCAGTGGCTCTAATAAGTACTTCTTGAAAGGGAAGAACACATGTAACATTGGTAACTAGATTTTAAAAGTCGACTTTTCAATGTTTCTTGTTAACAATGAATTTCAAATTTAACAACTTTAGTCGAATATAACTTAAAAGGGGTGGCAGTAATAAATAATTTTTTCCATAAAACTTTCTTCTTTTTTAACCATCTTTCAAAAAATACCTTTTTCGACTTATGGTGCCATTTAAAATTTTGGAGTTGGAGACCTTCTCTCCTCCGAATGCTGACTTTTCCGAGAAATAATGATATCACCATTCGATTCTTCATTATGGCTTTTATAATCACTTTTTTTACCCCACCTCTCTACGACTCACCGTTCTTTAAATAAAAGACTGATACGGGTGGTCTCATTCACCCTGTATATTGTAAATAAATTCTAATTTATTAATTGTATGAAGTGTTATTGTTCACTCTTTTATAAATTACCCACTTTCTACGCCTTTGCCGATGGATTTAGCTGGGAGCTTAATGAGGGTTTCCTATTATCAACGCGGTCATTTTTAAAGGGTCTTCTATTGTTTGGTGGTCTTAGTACGAAAGAAGCGTCATTTTCATTTTATGTTTCCGATATTTGCAAAATTTATTATTGAAAACTTATGTGCCGCTCGTATAGCAAAAATACCATACTATACTTGAAGTAGTTGATTTATTACTTCGGTTCTTTACCAAATGCACTATATAAATACTAATCGACGTGTCCGAGCGTTTTCCACAAAATAATGACCGGAATTGTAAACGAATTTGATCCTTTCATCATAACTATTTTGAAGCAGAAATTTTGGAACAGTTAAGATCGATCGTTAGGTATGTTTTTAACATCTTTAAAAGAGCTAAATAGTAGGGAAGGCGGCTAGCACAGTGGCGTAGCGTGCATCTGCGATTATGATTCGTTGCCTTTAAAACAACAGTAAAGTCACAATATACAGGGTGTCCCAATATTCCGTGGACATAGAGCTACAGTAGGTTTGTGGGAACAAAAAAAGTCGAATGGGCTAAACTTACCTATATACTAAAGTACATCGTTAAGCCGTGAGAGGGCGTCAAAGTTGGAAGAATATTTTTGTTTTATTTTAATAAATCGGAAATTCTTTGATCGATTTTTTTAAAATTTGGTTTGGCCACATATCAATGAAGGAACTATGTTTTTAAGTGGATATCAATTTAACTGAATTCCGGGAAGGGTGAAAACTACCCCTACCGTTCGATACATTTAATGGTAACTTTTTTGTGGGTCGTAGGAGTGCTTTAATTTTTTGTAAAAAGGAAGATACATTAATTTTCTGTATTTTTCGTCTCTTACAAAAATGGTGTATCTCTTTTAGTTTTTGAGCGAATCACACAATAGTCACAATAAATGTTCAATACGACCACCACCTCTTCAACCCTGCATAAATTAATTCTACGCAGGAAACTGAAATTGACTCTTCTCAAGATGCTGCGAACTCTTTGCAAGACCAACGCCTGTTGAGAAGAGTCAATTTCAGTTTCCTGCGTAGAATTAATTTATGCAGGGTTGAAGAGGTGGTGGTCGTATTGAACATTTATTGTGACTATTGTGTGATTCGCTCAAAAACTAAAAGAGATACACCATTTTTGTAAGAGACGAAAAATACAGAAAATTAATGTATCTTCCTTTTTACAAAAAATTAAAGCACTCCTACGACCCACAAAAAAGTTATAATTTAATGTATCGAACGGTAGGGGTAGTTTTCACCCTTCCCGGAATTCACTTAAATTGATATCCACTTAAAAACATAGTTCCTTCATTGACATGTGCCCAAACCAAATTTTAAAAAAATCGATCAAAGAATTTCCGATTTATTAAAATAAAACAAAAATATTCTTCCAACTTTGACGCCCTCTCACGGCTTAACGATGTACTTTAGTATATAGGTAAGTTTAGCCCATTCGACTTTTTTTGTTCCCATAAACCTGCTGTAGCTCTATGTCCACGGAATATTGGGACACCCTGTATATTTAAACCATCAAATTAAAGCTCTCTACAATCTCATTCTACGTGCAGTTATGACGTTATTAAAATCAATTTCATTGGTCAGGTTCTGTTTCATTGACAAAATTGCCAAATTGGTTAAACGACGCATGCTCATCGCAGACCTTAGACAGTTCTAATTAATTTAAGCTTGGGAAAGCTGCGCTTATATCACTACAATAACCGAGACGTGTGTATATGTTTCTGTTGCTGTGCACTTTTCCGACAGTCGCCGAATTCCGACGAATGCGGATGTGATATTTTAAAACCAAAGCTATTATTTTATAAATTTATAACCTACAAATTAATGCTACAAGCTCTTAAGCTACAATTATAGATACCCCGCAAACTACGTAAATATCTGCACTAATTTTTTTCAAAGTAAGTTTTAAACATTTTAGTATAAAAGTCCGTCATCTTATTTAAGCGGTATTTGTGTCTAAATATATTTTCTTTACTTAGAAAATACGTTCAAAGTTTCCTTATGGAGATTACGTGTAAAATAGAATTCGCTATTTGTGCTTATTTTTTGGTGAAAATTTTGTGTAAACATGCAAAGTTTGTCTGTCCGAGGTCCTTAACCCATTTCGAACATTAAAACAATGCCAGAAAGTATTTTCGCGAAAATTTTCAAAATAACAAGTATCGGAAACTTTTTCTCGATAACATGGAAATTTAATTATTTCAAGTTGAAAAGTTATTTAAATGATGAAAAATGATTCTATTATGCCTCGCGTTAACATTTTCATAGTTAAAATGATGTAAAAAGTAGTAACAGCATTCATCGTAGACTAATTTATGTGTCCCGATACCTTCTTTCGGTAACTTTCGAAATGTACATGTTTGTGTGCTTATTTCGAATTTAGAGATTTTGAACGATGAACGATGTCGTAGGTAACATATATAGTCGAATGTTTTCACCGAGAAAAATGTTTTTGTCTACATATTTAACTTAATATCTATCGATGAAAGTAGGTGGCAAGTGTATTGTTACGTTACACTATACCAAAGAGAATACCTATACTTGGACTATACTTCTAAATATACAACTTATATTGTAATTAAGAGGAAGTAAAATCCATATTTACTGCTGTACATATACGTGTAAATGGTGGCCTTTAGTTAGTGAAATAAACAAAAATTTGAAACTGTTTAAGGTAGGGAAGGTCTTTCTATAAAACAGATGTTATGCAACGTTAGACCAGCTTCTATTTGTACATTTTATGTTTTATGGTATTTTTAGTTTTAGGTACTATAGTTAAAGATGAATGTTAAAACATTCTCCCTAAGGCCATTCGTATTCCCAAAAAGTTGCCAGTGTCCAAATTGAGTTCTTTTACATTCAAAATTCATTCTAAACTATCCTTATGAAGTTCACACGGAATTTGTTATATTTTCGTTAATTTTTGGGCAAAGACTATGTGCAAAGACGTAATTAACATTGTGAAAGGGCCATTATGTATTTTTGGTCTCAAATCTATTCCAAAAAGTTTGCATTTTACATTTTTTTAAATAATTGGTAAAAATTTACTTTAAGTAGGTAGGAACGAATTCGTATATCTTTACCAAATATCAACCCATTTTTGTGATTTTTACGTCAAATGTAAGTATGTAAATGTAATCCTTTATTTTAGTTACTTTAATAACTTGCTAAATTACAGATACCTACAGGGTCAAAAATCTGAAAAAGTACAAAAACGTAATTTTTTTTTCTTTTTTCAAGCAACTAAGCCAGCTCAACAAGGTGTGATATTTTAAAACAAAAGCTATTACAACCTACAATCACAGATACCCCCTCCCCCCAAAGCACGCAAAACGCGAGAATCGCGTGTACCCCCGTTTATTTACAATAATTAATACTAACTAGTTAAAACAATAGAAAATTAATTAAACGGTTTGCAATTTTTTTAACACAAAATGCAGTCGTTTAGGGTTTTCCGCTGGCGCTGCGCTGCGTCAACCTCAAGATGGTACTAGAGCCCAAAATATCAATAGGTGTTCTTCTTACATCGCCACAGGGTTAGGTAAAGTTACAATCATCACGTGATTAAAGTGCCTTGCGTCATGTAGACATTTCTGCCTCAGGTTAATATAAAACTTAAATAAAGCTTTTAAAACGAATAGGGTTATTGAGAACTGAGTCAAATTAATTTTATAAAACGAATGGGGTGTTATTGACAGAGCTGACTTAGGTCTACCACAACGTACAAAAAGAAAACACCTAATAAGATTTTCCCTTATTGCTTCTTGTTTGCTTGTAGCGCGCCCACCATCCATTTTTAATAATTAATTTGCTTCTGAAGTATAAACAAACAAATTAGAAGAACATAAATATTAAGTACATAAGTAGGTACCATCCAATGGTCCACCCAAAAAGCATTAGCGAGGGGAGAAATTGTCTTTCCTAATGAGTTCATTGATTATATTGCAACACTGATTATAAAACAGTTTGTTTTACAACATTTATTAAGCGATGTATTGCTCTCGTTTCACCCAGTGACGCTTCGTTACTGTCGGAAATGAGTTCATAATTACAAATTCAAATTACTATTGAATTTGCTAACTTATAGGTTTTGGATGACTGTCATCCGCTTATAAAATGAAACAATTAAGCAATCCGTTTAGAACTTTGTCATAATTATTATCAACAAATTCGTTTCCTCCATGCCGGAATTAGTCTCACTGACATATTGTAAATATTGTGGACGTAAACCAAAAGTTAAATACATTTTTTTATTAAAACTATTTTTGCATAAATGTAGGTAATTAAAATTTTCTAGAATAGCGGAGTTTCTTGTACCTCTATTGTAGTGACAGTGGGCAGCAGGGATGCCAGAAGCGGCACGGCACGTTAGTGCAATGATCTCGAACGTGACCGCTTGCACAAATGACGTACTCAAAAGGAAGTGTTAAAATCTTTGCAATTGGACCAACACGTAATTATTCGAATGAACCGAGTTTTAGTAGTAGTAGCTGTTAATTTTGTTTATTCATTAAGTCATTCTGCGAATATTTGTTATCATTCAAGTGGACGCTACCTGATTTTACGCCTAATTCATTAATGTTATGAACATGTCAAGTTGAGAAATTAAGAACAGTAATTATTTCACTTTTTCAGTATTTCTATCGACGCCGACGTTGCTCAATTATTTGATTTAATTGTTATGTTCTAGATGTTAAAGGCATTTTTATTATGTACTTCTACATTGGCAATATTAGCATACAGGTATATTCCTTCAAGACATAGGTACAATTTGTGAAAATGAATCAGAAAATGGGGCTATACATTAATCATACAATAATCTTAAAGGCTAATGAGAAAAAAACGAATTGTCTTGTGTGACAAATAAAAAAAATATATGCACAGACATAGTCACATACTGTCATTTTAGGTCATTAGTTTAAGTTAATTTGAACAAGTTTTTTAAAAATGTAAAATTCTTCGTAGTAAAATCAGACAAATGTATTACGTTTTATCAAGCAGTTTGTTTTTGTTTTTAAGTTGGTCCGGAAGTTTTAGTTTGTAAATTTAGAATATCCTGTTGATAAACTATATTTTTAATTACAACTTCCAATGGATCCTTCCATAATTAAAGCAGCTTGATCTGCTTGATTATAATATGATATTCTACACGCTTCAAACAGAATAAATTTATCATGATTTTCAAGTTATTAAATTTAAAGGTAACAAACCAATTCAATTTTTAGAAATTCGTTGACAAAAATATCATCTGAATCGTATTATGTAGGTATTACAAAATTTATTTCTAATAATTTATAAAAATATAAAGTGCTTCATTCTGATCAAATGACAGACTCACATATTAACACCCAGTCAAAACCTCTGGTATCTTTAACATCATGAAATTTGGATAACCATTAAGGAATTTTTTGAAATTTATCCGTAAAGAGGCGAAACTGGTTTTAAAGTAATGGGCTTAGCAGAAAGATAGCATCTATCTGCCTATCTTTTGCAAAAATTATCTCTTTAAAAAAATAATGGTGTCAAAACTTTTATAGTAAAATCCCATACAACGAATACAAAATAGCAAGGATTCTGGTATCTACTAAAACGAAGATAAAGTAGAAAAAAAGAAGCGTTGTAATTTCTATCGGTGAAGAAAGAAGGAAAGACTTGTTTTATGAAAAGAAATTGACTTGAACGCGCACGTTCACATAGGAAATTGCATATAGCCTGTTCTAGTGACAAAGTTTGTCTTTATTTTGTGTACTAACTGTAAATATGATCACTGTGACTAAAATTAATGAGAAGGACGCCGTAGTTAATCAGATAGTTAATAATAATTGCTAATCAAGATGCCGTGAGGTGAGTCATGGGAACCTAGTAGGTAATTGCCAATGTGCTTTATACCATCCATAGGACAAGTTTCAAAGCGGGACATAGCCGAATAGCATGGGAAATCACATATTTGCAGTTTGCTGCTCACCAGTTAATAATCTCTATCAAAAGAACACTATTTTCTGAGCCTGTGTGACAAGACAATTTGAAGAAACCGCAAGTGTCGCAGGAGGTAAAAGAGGTGGCGAGCGTACAATTGAATTCGTATTCTTTCGATATTTATGTATTTTTTTTATAATGAAACAGGAGTTGGAAAGCAGCGTAATGCAGAACTAGAGGAACGAGTGCTAGCGTTAGTCATTGAAAATCCAATAAGAACGAGAGTTGTAGCAGAAGAATGTGATTTTTGGCGTGTGCGGAATGTCCTGAAGAAACACAGCTATCACCCGTACAAAACCACAGTGGCATCAAGAGTTGTTGGCAATAGATGAAGAAAGCAGGGTTTATTTTGTGAAGACGTTATGGAACGCGCCAATCGGATCGCCAATTTCTTTCATCGATTTGCTGTACTGACGAGTCCACGTTTACTCTAAATACTGCACCAAACACAGAATACAAGATATTGGGCGCAACAACTCCCAACGATATTCCAGCACCCTCAAAAAATTAATATTTGGTTAGCTATTTTTAATAATCGCATCATTAGACTATTTGAAATAATTGGCAATTTAAATTCAGAAAATTATAGGAAACTTTTAGTAAATGAGGCAGGTCTTGCATTAGACGAAGTTTCAAATGAAAATCGAGAGGTCTGGTTTCAGCAAGATGGTTGTCCAGCTTATTTTGGCATAGCGTAAGAACCTGTTTAGACGAAATCTTTCCTAATCATTGAATTGGTTTTAACTGGCCGGCCAGATCACCCGGTTTAGCATCTTGTGACTGCTTCTTGTGGGGTCACCTTAAAAACAAAATTCACGTCACCCAAACAATAATTCTTTGAGGGAGAAAATCTTTACCGAATGTAAACTAGTTAATAACCAACGACACGCAGTTCGAAGGGCATTTTATAATAGGGCGGGGTATTGTCAAAATGGGGGACTATTTCAATATTTGTTGTAATTTTTTTAGTTCAATTATTATGTTAGGTACTTCTTAATTATTGTATTGGAATTGCAGACACACTAAGAGTAGGAACACCTTACGTTCCAAAACTTTATTAAAAGAGTGTCAAACGAGGATTTTCGTAATTTTCTAATAATGTATAAATAATCAGAATGCGTAAAAATAAATAACCACACGACTATTTCAATGAGAATATGACATTTGTTCCAAATGAGCGCATTTTTGCGTAATTTGATGTCAAAATAGCAGCGAATATGTGCAATCCATGACGTTTCCAGCATTCAGGTTTCTTATTGAAAAAAAAAAGGTAATTTTGCTCATCTTACATGGTGCTGGACCCTTTTTTGTTTTTTGTTAAGCACTTATTTGTACAGTTACAGTCTACTGTTCAATAAGTGGCGTTATAATAAGCCAAACAGTGCCATTTAAATGGTCTTATATACTAGCGGATAACCTGTAAGAGACGCTGTAACATGATCAATAACTCAAGAGTAGAATAAACAAAAAGGAGTGAATTACCTATAAAAGAAATAAAAAGGAACACAAGTTGCACAATTCACAATTGCTTTGAAAAAAGCAGAATAGAAACTTGATCAAAAAGAAAGATTTTTAGACGGTGCAGGAAAATATGGTAGCTAATAAATAAGAAAAGAAACAACGGTATTCATAAGGCAGGCATGTGCATAAATATTTCTTGCAAGTATTGATCCATTTACGAGCGCACGCATGCGCAATAGTATTGCCTTCTAAATATTGATCTTTTTTTGTGATCGCCACCAATGGACAAATATGCCAAGTTTTGACATTTTTTTATTATTTGCTATTATTTATTTATTGAATTTTTAAACAATTTAGTGGCTTGCGGTCATTATCTTATAGTTTTTCTTAGTTGTCTGGTAATACTCTCTTATAGGAAAAAAGTTGAAACGGCTTGGTGCATGGCCCCGGATTCTACATAATTACGAAATTCAAAGACTAGAAACTCAGTTTTTGTAAATGAATAGTATATTACAGTACCTACAAGCGAAAAAACTAAGAATTTCGCTCACGCATATGGCATACAAGTGAGTGAAATTGTTTCTTCACGCGTGCTGTATACCGTTTTGTTCAATCCTGCTATTGAAACGTTAATAAGGTACTAAAAATATAAAACTTTAGTAGCTAGTTATTTATTGTACAAGACGAATAAGATGATATGTTTCGCGTTGCTATGGCTTGTGTAAACAAATTACATTTTTAGGCGACTATTACATAAATAGTTGTTTTACGTATCTTTTGAAAGCCGTAAAGTATAACTTTTTTTTTAACATCTGTCATAAACAACTTCACGGCCGCATTTACTTTACAACCGCTTTTTGTTGTCCAGGTGATGGAGCAAAGCACTCTGTAAGTGACATGAATAATCAAATATATGATTGTATTTGTCAGGTAACTGTCACTGTCAAAGTATGAAATTGATTTTTAAATTAAAGTTTATATCTTTTTGTGATAGTCGCCTAAAAAATGTTGTGTGCACCTCGGTTAAAGTTCTTTTTTAGCCTCATCTGATTTGTTAGCCTCGGCTTTCGCCTCGGCTGCAATCATCAGATTCGGCCAAAAAAGATCACTTTTACAACCTTGATACACAAATAACTATTTTTACCCATTAGTGGTGTAATAATACTTCCACCCAGTAGTGAGTGTAATATCACCTTCGTCCACTCGTTTCCATAGAAATAATTTGAGTGAGTAAAACAAAAGGTTTCTAATAGGGTATCCAAGTAAGAAACAACACATTTCAATTTGAAAGACAATCAAAATGGGCATATTTTGGTATAAACGATTCTCGAGTTTTGCGTGGTTGGGGGGGATCTGTGATTGTAGGTTGTAATAGCTTTTGTTTTAAAATATTACACCTTGTTGAGCTGGTTTAGCCGCTTGAAAAAAGAAAAAAATTTACATTTTTGTACCTTTTCAGATTTTTGACCCAGTAGATACAGGGTGTTTCAGACCACCCGTACCGCCCAAATATCTCGCAAAATACACAACGCATTGAAAATAGAAAAAATACGTCTAAAAAATTTTTTAAGATTCTATTGTTTGATAGTAATAGGATGTCTCCACTCCCACCCCCGGGGGTGGAGAGGGGGGTAACTTCGCAATCTTAAATAGCACTCCCCATTTTATTATGCAGATTTGAATTCTGCGTTAACAAATAGGAACTTTTTGTTTGAAACATTTTTTGAAGTTCGTGACAGATGGCGCTATGATCGCTGAAAGAAGTTTTTCCGATTACCTATGGTAATTTGATGTGAGTTTTGTTAAGTGACAATCAAAAATGTTAATGCTTTATAAAAGGGAAGAGGGGGGAGCTTTATTAACCCCCCTTCCCCACACCGCCACTTCACCCCTACGGCCCATAACCTGGGATGGGAAAACGCAACCATTTTAGATTTAAACAACTGTCCAATACCACGATTGAAGAAGCTAAATTTTCTAAATTTTTTGTCTGATGGAAAATAGAAAAAAAAATTTGAAATACTTTGATTTCACGAGTAAAGAACACATTGACATTCGAGATACGTTTAAATCTAGAATTAGGGGTGAAGTGGCGGTGTGGGGGAAGGGGGTGGGGTAATAAAGCTCCCCCTCTTTCCTTGTACAAAGTATTAACATTTTTTATTGTCACTAACAAAACTGACATCAAATTAGCATAGGTAATCGGAAAAACTTCTTTTGGCGATCATAGCGCCATCTGTCACGAACTTCAAAAAATGTTTCAAACAAAAAGTTCCTATTTGTTAACGCAGAATTCAAATCTGCATAATAAACTGGGGGGTGCTATTTAAGATTACGAAGTTACCCCCTCTCCACCCCCCGGGGGTGGGAGTGGGGACATCCTATTACTATCAAACAATAGAGTCTTCAAAAATTTTTTAGACGTATTTTTTCTTTTTTCAATGCGTTTCGTATTTCGCGAGATATTTGGGCGGTACGGGTGGTCTGAAACACCCTGTATGTAATTTAGCAAGTTATTAACGTAAATAAAATAAAGGATTACATTTACTTACATTTGACGTAAAAATCACAATATACGAATTTTTACCAATTATTTAAAAAAATGTAAAATGCAAACTTTTTGGAATAGATTTGAGACCAAAAATACATAATGGCCCTTTCACAATGTTAATTACGTCTTTGCACATAGTCTTTGACCAAAAATTAACGAAAATATAACAAATTCCGAGTGAACTTCATAAGGATAGTTTAGAATGAATTTTGAATGTAAAAGAACTCAATTTGGACACTGGCAACTTTTTGGGAATACGAATGGCCTTAGGGAGAACGTTTTAACATTCATCTTTAACTATAGTAAAACTAAAAATACCATAAAACATAAAATGTACAAATAGAAGCTGGTCTAACGTTGCATAACATCTGTTTTATAGAAAGACCTTCTCTACCTTAAACAGTTTCAAATTTTTGTTTATTTCACTAACTAAAGGCATCATTTACACGTATATGTGCAGCATTAATCATGGATTTTACTTCCTCTTAATTACAATATAAGTTGTATATACACTTGCCACCTACTTTCATCAATATTAATCCATAAGTACTAAGTAGTTTTATGTACTAAGTAGTTTTATTTTTCATCAATAATAAGTTAAATATGTAGAGAAAAACATTTTTTTCGGTGAAAACATTCGACTATTATGTTACTGACGACATCGTCCATCGTTCAAAATCTCGAAATTCGAAATAAGCACACAAACATTTCGAAAGTTACCGAAAGAAGGACACATAAATTAGTCTACGATGAATGCTGTTGCTACTTTTTACACCATTTTAACGATGAAAATGTTAACGTGAGGCATAATAGAATCATTTTTCATCATTTGAATAACTTTTCAACTTGAAATAATTAAATTTCCATGTTATCGTGAAAAAGTTTCCGATACTTGTCATTTTGAAAATTTTCGCGAAAATACTTTCTGGCATTGTTTTAATGTTCGAAATGGGTTAAGGACCTCGGCACAGACAAACTTTGCATGTTTACACAAAATTTTTACCCAAAAATAAGCATTTAATAGCGAATTCTATTTTACACGGAATCTCCATAAGGAAACTTTGAACGTATTTTCTAAATAAAGAAAATGTATTTAGACGCAAATACCGCTTGAATAAGATGACGGACTTTTATACTAAATGTTTAAAACTTACTTCGAAAAAAATTAGTGCAGATATTTACCTACGTGGTTTGCGGGGGTATCTGTAATTGTAGCATTAATTTCATAATTTGTAGGTTATAATAGCTTTGGTTTGGTTTTAAAATATCATACCGCATTCGTCAGGACTCGACAACTGTCGGAAAAGTGCACAGCAACACACACATATTGACATATACACACCTCTCGGTTATTATATACGTGATTACATATTCTTTAGTAGTCGGCCATGGCCTTTGATAGACAATCAAAATGGGCATATTTTGGTAATAAACAATAGCATATTTTTTGTATTTAAAAAATGAAGCCATGGCCTAGAAAACCAAAATTATGAATGTTTTATGCTATTAAAGGCCAATGCAAAATTTGCAACACACTAATCATCAGGTATGTGTGAATACCATTTTTATCATTCCTTTTTCTAATTCAATCGTGTAGTGCCGTAGTGTATTTATTAGCTTCGTCGTTGTGTAGTTTTGTTTTTTTGTAGAAGAAAATTTTATTTCAAATTTCATTTGTTTTTCATCTAGTCCATGTAGCTTCCTCAAAAAATAATTGGTCTACCTTCATTTTTGTATTTCTAAAAAATCATTACCTTGTATCTAACAATTTTGGGAAACTGTCAAGACCTTGTTAAATTAGCAGAGGAATTGAAAAACGTAATTGTTTCTCAAAGAATGTCGCATGGGTCTAAGTAACCACTGTGTATATGATTAGTTTAGTGGTAGGGACTTCTTCAAAAGGTTTCAATGAGTTAATGACTTCAACTCATTTAAAGCGGTTAAACTCATCATGTGGGCTATTTCACTTTCATTTCAAAGAGCTATGCTATAGGGCTATAGGCTTTAGAATTGGAAAAACCGAAGCTAGTTAGTAGCGTTGTAAATCATTGCATGTGGCGGATAGTTTGTAGTGTATTTCAGTTTATTCATATTACCGTGGCTACCTTTAATCAATGCTCTACCTACTTATAGTAGTTGTAAAAATCGTCACTAGAGGTCGTACGTTGTAAATTCAATTTAGAGGGACTCTAGTTCAATTGTCAATTTATAGTGTTTGAGAATTATAGAACCAAACGAAAAAATCAGGAGCAAAGATAACATCATGACATCTCTGGAAGAATTTTAATTAGTGCGTTCCCAATGTGAAAACAGCCATAGTGAAGTTAACACCAGCAAGTGCTCAACAGTATCAGTGACAATCATATCAAAATATTTTTAACCCTTTAATAAAAAGCAAACAAGAAAAGTGAAGTTTTAGCCACTACCGGCACTACCATGTGAATTAAATCTTATTTTAATGTGGTTAAACGATAACACTAAATACACTTTTACTTCATGCATAACAAGCGTCCAAAATTCTTAAAAAGAAGATTACAAAATGCCAGCAAATTTGTTTTATTAGGTATCTAATTAGTAATACAATAACGAATGTACTAATTATGAAATATAACGGGGCGCAACTATTATTAGTTAAGAAAGTCTACTTTCTAGGCAAGTCTGCAGCAATCGAGCAATCTACCGTTGTTCTAGTTCTAATACACCTTGGATTCTATACGGTTTAATAACTGCAAAACGACAGGTTTCTTTGTCTTTCGCTTGAATAAAAACAAATGCTGTTGATTCTTAATTTTTCAACGCATTTGCGACTATACTCGTGAGAACTACAGGATACTTCCTCATTCAAATATGAGTGATATAACCGTTATTGCGAACAAACTGTAGTAGGTACTGCAACTTTACCCGCAGTGCGCTAAATGCAGATTCGGTATTAAATTCAAACTTCACTTTACTGTTACCGTTTTATATAAGAAATTAACACACAGGTAGTTACAGCGCAATTGCAATCAACAACCAATTGTAACTTTCCGACAATTGATATTAATTGCGTTTCGGTTTGATGATTAATGATAAAAGTATCTTAATCGAAATTTCTCCTCGTAAACATTATTTAACCAAAATCACAAACAACCAAATAGCGAAAAACTTCTATAGACATATTATACAGAGTGTTCCAGTGGTCGCATTGGAGATCTCGTATAAACACTAGAGATGCTATACAATGTGTCCAGAATAAAATGGGGTACATAGGGATATACGTATGAACCAAATAGAAATAGATACAAAATCGGTCAAATGGAAAGAGAAGTTGCGTTTCATTAACAAATGTCATTTACATTTTCAAAAATTAATCCTGTTCCTGAGATATCAAAAACGAAAAATGTGCGTTCTATGAAAACTTCGATATTTTATTTGTTCTAACTAAGATACATGATACATTCATCACATTTTGAGCATTCGGCTCGTGTGGCACACTTCATCTTCGTGAGTAATAGCTATCATTATAATACTCGTTGAATAATATACTATTTCACCATCTCTTATACTATTGAAAATAGAATTAGACAGCAGAATCTGACGATACAATAGTTTACTTAAAAAAATCGAAAACATTTTACTCGCATACTCGCCAAATAAAGAAAGAAGATTTCTTTTCAGAGACAGTGGTTATTCTAAAATGAAACAAATAAAAATTGTATTGCTTCATTTGCTTGGTCTAGCTCTAGCAGGATGGGTTCAACTTTTTGCACAAGATTTGAAAATTAGGGATACGTACATCAGGGAATCGAACACAAAGCGCATAAAGCACATTTTGAGTTCGCAGCTTTATCCATGACATAAAAGCAGAAAAAATCCACTCACGATCCACTTATATTTCATAAGGAACATACAAAAGAGGAAGAAAGGAGTATTCAAATTAAGATATATTAGGCAAATCATCGTTGATATTTTGAAATTAATAGGGAAATGAGGTCTTGCTATCCAGAGGAAACCTGCGTCTACTTGTAGGCATACTTTCTGGACACTGTAAACTCAACAAGCACATGCACCGCATGGGCTTGGTAGATTCACCATCCTGTAGAGGATGCCACACAGACGACGAGACGGCGCAACACATACTGAATGAATGTACTTGCCAAATTAAGACGATCCATGTTGGGAGAATCCTGGCCGGACATGGCTAAGATTAGAGCCGCTTCCCCGTCCAGCATCCTCAGGTTTATCTCACATGTGGGATGGCTTGAGTGACGCTGCGGGGTCGAACGACTCTAATCAGGGAGGCAGCACAAAGGGCACGAATAAGTGGCCTAGGTGCGTGTGGGTTTTCCCACCCTCCCATCGAAATCCAGAAATCCAGAATCCAGAAGAGGTCTTGCTTTCCTAGTATCTACAGAAAGTCGTAGACATTCGATGACTAATCCATAAATCATGATAATTTTTTTAAAATCATATTTGTGAGTATCACAACATTACAAGGCGTCAATATTGGTCACTGTACTGGTTTATTAAGGATCCTCAGATCGAATTTCAGGAATTTTAGACTACTTGACCAACGTGAGTCAAAATTGTTCTTTGTGAATTAATTTCTTTAATAAATTGTCGTAACCGATTGCATCGATGCCCAATAAGCCAATTTCATGTATTTGCGACTACCACATGATTTTTGACCAATTTCGTTAATAAAATGTTTCAACACATTAGATCGGTGGATATAATTAATGCATTTTATTGGATTTTGGCGATTACGTCGATTTTGACTAAAACTTATCAGAATCGTCATTTATGCGACAATGTTGTGGGAAAAATGCCAAATACATTTCGAATAAGCCTACCATTTTCAGCTACACCGCGGTTCTTGAACAAGACTTGTCAAAATTGTTATTTGTGAACCAATTTCGTAAATTATATGCCAAAATCCATTAGATCGGTCACCAATAAGTGTATTTTATTTGGTTTTGGTGATCAAATAGATTTTAAGCAAAACTTGTCAAAATCGTTATTTATGTACCAATTCGTCGCAAAAATATTGCACAATTTCATGCATTTTAGACTACCACATGGTTTACTACCAAAACGTGTCGAAATTGTTATTTATGGACCAATCCAAACATTGGGGTGAATTTTTGACGCTCGCATGGATTTTGACCAAAAATATCAAAATCGTTATTATGCACTACTTTCGTGGAAACACCATCGAAACGCATGTACCTACATGTACAAAATACCTACCAATCCATTTTATTGGTAAAATGCAAGTTTACAGAACCAAATTTTGTTTTAAGAATTAATTAATTAATTACCTTGGTATAGGGAGTTAATAATATTTTTTTATGCTAGCATCATAAACGGCTCTTTTGATAACTAGAAATCGTTCATAATTTCCAGTTTTATTGCACCAGTGCAATAATTTACACACGACACATAGCGACAATCGAATCAATGAAACGATATCGTCATATTCGTCATCACATGATCACATCAAACATTCATGCAAGTAGTCTGTTTAAAAATAAAATTTTTCAAATTTATGATGCTAGCATAAAAAAATAGCGTATACAACTCGTTATAATCTTGGTGTTAATTGCACTCGGGAAAATTAGTGTGACTCGCTCGCTGCGCTCGCTCGTACGTTAAACATTCTCTCGTGCAATAAACACCAAGATTATAAACTTGTTGTATAATATACTATAAAATTATTACTTTGCGTTGTGTATTTGTTATCCATTTACTATGAAATTGTTCTACAGTTCAATCATGCATTGTTATTGTCGTTTCCTTCAATTATTAGGCTAATGATGGAAACTATTGCTATTTAATTGTATTATTGTAATTTGTCTCCATTTTGATTCTTTAACAGACATATTCACGGACGCGAGGTCCTCATCTGCGATTTCCTTATGACCATTAATGCACGGAACATTTTACGAAAATTTTTAGGTTGGCAATGCTTTTGATGCGAAAGTCATACATGACAGTTTAAATTACAAAATGTGTCAAGAACATTCTGCAGAGGATTTATCAGGAATTTATCATAAAACGGGCAAATTACAAAAAATAGCATAAAAAATAAGGTTCATAAGACCTTGAAGCACTCATTCTTTAAAATAATTTTAAACTTGAATGCCTGCTTCAAGATTGGTCTTAAGAAACTTGTTTTTTAATTTACTATCCTAAGTTGTTGTAGTGTATCCTCTTTGTATGTACAGGGTGTACAGCTAAGAAAGAAGGCCGGCCATAACTCAGAAACTATTTGAGATAGAACAGTGAAATAAAAAATCTTATACTAAATGTGCCCAAGAGAAAATCGTGGAAATTATTTTCAATTTGCTACCATTGCCGCCCGAGGGCGTTTCACTGATTTCAATTTGAAATTCAGATTTTTTGGACAATTTTCCTCAGTAAGATATTTAAAAAAATATATTCATTG
This sequence comes from Pyrocoelia pectoralis, assembly GCA_036250285.1. NCBI lineage: Eukaryota > Metazoa > Arthropoda > Insecta > Coleoptera > Lampyridae > Pyrocoelia > Pyrocoelia pectoralis. The sequence continues at coordinate 37,433,491 of CM070074.1, forward strand.
TAAACTAGTGATCAATATGCAAAACTTTGTTTAATGAATTTTTACGATTGCTGTCAAAATAAAGGAAGGAGGAGAACTAAATACGTGTTACTAGAAAAAATCGTGTAACTTCGAAACGGGTTGCTTGAATTTGTCAAGATTGGTCTCGATGTAAAGAGAATGCTTGATATTACCAAAAAAATCCAAAACCACAACAATTTCTTATCTCCGTCTACCAATAGAGGGCGCAACTTGTTGAAGAAACAAAACGGTCGACTTTTCTAAAAAAATTCAAATGGTACCAAATATTTTTTTCACTGCTATTGGAAGAAAAATTAATCAGGGAGTAATTAAAAAAAAATTATGTCAATAGCTCTTATAGTACCGAAGATATAGTCAAAAATGTGCTAATATAAGAGGCAATTTGAGGTAAAAATATAAACAAATCGTAATAGAAATCTTTATGTCAAAGCTGTAAACTAGATAACAAAATGACATTAAGTGTATTACGGTTGTTGTATTATAAGCAAAATTGCTAATTTCCAATGGAGAACCATTGCAGCATATTTTAAATGCATGAAAAATGCAACTGTTGCAAGACCACTGAAATTTTGAAAGAATTAATAAGTTCTCATAGCGTACTTTATTTATATTAAGCTTACGATTTGTTTATACCTCAAATTGCCTCATAATTCTCATATATTACCACATTTTTGATTCTGAGTTATGGCCGGCCTCCTTTCTTAGTTGTACACCCTGTACACACATGGGTTTTGTGTAGTATGTATTAACATTTACGTTGTATTTTTTCGCTTTATGATATTTCTTTTAAGTATACAATAAATGGCTCAGGTTTTTCTTTGTCGAATTTCTTTCCTTGAACTTATAGATTGAATCAGGCATTCTTTTGGTTCTATTTACAAAAACAGAAAAATCATCGTAATTTAATAATAAATATTTTAGTTGTGCAACCATTATGAATATAGTTCCTCCCCGCGTTTAGTTGAGATCTTGAGCATATATGAATATTCCGTCTCAGGTTTGAATTATTATTTTTTGAAGAGCTGTTTTAATAACTTAAACTTTTATAACTAGACGAGTTAACCGTTTTTTAAGCGTATGTATTTACTTGTACCCAGTAACTCCTTATCACATTAAACTTGAAGCTTTGTCCGTCATATTGAAAATTTGAATTCTTAAGTCTATTTCTTTGGATGTTGTGTCAAATGTATTACCTTGATACGCAAGAATTAACTTTTAAGGTTCTACTGCGTTAATCATGGTTTGCCATCAGTGGTGCCCAAAATCTTTATTTATATGCCAATTTCTATTGGAAACAACCCAATGCAATGCTACATTTAATCGTTTGGTATGGTATCTTATCGTATCGCGGTGCTGCTTCTTTGAGTACTTCAAACGCCTTATCCATTTTTTCGTCCTCATAGTTTCCAAATTGTGGAGGAGGAGGTTGGTTTTGCCCTTCATGAACGATTGCGAATATTAATTGGCAACCATTTGCATTATGGAAAAATTTTGCAAATTTATCAACTCGATGGTGACTGCTAAAATACCATTTCCTGCTTTAATTTTTAATGTTATCTTTGTTGGGCAATTTGATCCTAAGATGCTCCATGCGTTCTTCCACATTTCCGTATTGTCTAGAGCTAGACAATGATAGTGCTGAGATATATTAATGACAGGATTGCACTTGCGCTTTTCTTTTGGAAGTATTTCCTCCGTTTTTGCTTTTTTTGTCATTCCATGAGGTTGTCAGTGGTAAGGTTTCCTCAATTTATTCTGAAAGTGTTTTTTTATTTCATTATAATTTCTGAATTCCGTAGGAGTATTGGTGGATATATAATTTTCCCACCCTTCCTAAGCAAAAATTTAGACATTTTGATAAATTCTTCCGTTGATCCTGTAATATTTAGCTTTTGCATCTCCTTTATGTACAACCAGTTCGTTGATTTGAGATTCCATTATGAGTTAAAGCGTTGAGTGAAAGATTCGTTATTCAATGGTTAAAATTATAATATTTATTATACATTATTTAATTTCTTGTAAATATTAGATATAAATAGCTTCGGATCGTCTAACTAAACTTTATATTAATTGTATAAATGGTATAAAATAGGCGGATTTGAGCATTTAGTAAACACTTTCATAGATTTTATAACCGGTGCTTTTCCCGTCAAGCTTAAGTATGTATATATATGGATATTATATAGCTATGTAATTTTAATATTAATTCATTCGCGTGTTTATGACACTGCACACTGGCTTATCTTTGCTGTGTATACGTACAATTTCAATGCAAATACTACTAAATTTCCAGAAGGTTAACGGAATAATAACTACTATTGTCTTCATTAATATTATTTTTGCATACAAATGTTGGCAAAATTGTGGTGTGGTATTAAAAATTCCAGACCAAAAATATAAACATATTTCACAAATATAAGTATGTCGCGCATTAAGAAATTAGTGCCGATGTTAGTTGCCCATGACGTGATTTCATAAGATGGCTATCGTCATTTTTACCGACTATCTCAAGTGTGTAAAACACATAGTATATTAAAAAGTGAAATTTAATCTTCCGCAATTTCATACTTTTCAACGTCAAGAGAAACTTTAAAACTAAGTTTTTATTATATCAAAAATTCTTTGGAGAAATTGTTTTTTTTGACATTCCGGAAGCTACTTGTATTATTAAAATATAATCATAAAATATGGACTAAAAAAAGATGTAAATGGAAGAGTAGGTAATTGTTATAAAACTTGAATAATTAGATTTTAGTCCACAAAGTAAGAAAGTTGGTATGTGTTTCAGCATCAAATTTATATGCAACTTAATCATACTACACGATGGTTATAAATTTACACCTCCTACCGTGATATAAATATAATGCTATCCTGTAAAGGCACGGACTGGATAATTTGGTGCGTCCAAGTGCTAAAAGGTATGTAGGGGTGTCATAGCAAGAGTTCGTGCGCTTCGGTGCTTGTAGGATAGTGTATTTTATCCTGTTTACGAAAGTGGGATGCAAGATCTGACATCTGGGAGTGTACATGAGGGTGGTATAACGGCCAAGTGGCGGGTCGCTTAGCTTATGGAGACCGCGCACAATCAATATCCTTACTGGCCGGACGTCCCGAGGGATAGACGCCTGGACGTATATGCATCTTATGCTCTTACCAAATTACATTAAAACTAAACGTACAGAGAGTGAAATTAATTATTTCATTAACAGAAAAATTGAAGGCTATCCTATCGATTAATCAGGTTAGTTACAATTAATTCTTTCTTATGGATGCATCGGAGGACCTTTACCTTAAATCCACAATGCACGTCTAAATATATTTTAAGACGTTACATAAAAATTCGCTAAACTAAACATGTAGCTGATGCGCTTAACAATAAGGCACGGTATTTTATTTATTTAAATACGAAAATCCGTAAAAGTGGATCATAATCACAACAGGGATTGAGAGCAACGAAGCGCGTGAACAATAACATATCAACAAGTCAGTCGAAGTAACGAAAACAGTAGGATGTTTATAGCAGCCCCTGCCATTTTACTGGAGCGGTCACGTAATTTTATCACAGAAGAAGGGCGTTAAAAAAGGCGGTTCTCAACTGAACAATCGTAATTAACTTATGATGATCTAATAAACAATAAATTCAAATTTTTTTTGTTAATGAATATATTAAAACGAACCAAATTTTCTAATAAACATCATTTAAAATATACACAGTTTAAATCTATAATATCTATTGCTTTTATTTCCATTACGGTATACGCATGATGTCAGTTATTGTTTCGTAAGCAGTTTAGTCAATTTCCATCTGCTTTGAATTTTAATAAAATTAAAATGTTCTTTATCGAAAATCATAACATGATAGGTATATATTTCTACTCCAATTCCTTCTTCTTCCAGAATAAAAATCCGAACCACAGCACAGCTCAAGCCTTTCGTAACGATGACAATGTTAGATACGTCTTTATCCACAAGTAAAGTTTAAATCTACCACAAACATACCGAAATGTGCAAAGGTCTTGTTTGAAAGTCAAAGACGTTCCAACTATAATAAAATAATGTGATCTAAGCGTTTCACGATGATCGGTTTCGAAAGAAGATAGTCCCTGAGTGACACACTGCAGTCCACGCTTGACACAGAACAAAAATGATCAAGTAATTTGATATATTGCTAACATGAACACATCAAATTTGAAATTACGCAAAGCTTTATTATAGAAGTTGCTGGAAAAAAATCAGGGAATACTTGGTTGAGTGTTTTTTTTTCAAGAAAATTGATCATGCGACTGTATAACGCAAACTCATGTTGCCTTAGAAATCGAACACAACAGCGAAAAGATCTTCACGTTCATTCGGTCTTGACTCTTCAAGCAGCTTCCAATCGGGACTTTGGTTCGATGGCACACTGATTTCGTCACAGTTATAGATCTTTGTTAACAGGATCCACCAATTTATGAACAATGTCCACTCGCCATGGTTTTTGGTTTAAATTCAGTAAATTGCTGTAACGTATTTCATATCCAAAACAACCCAAAAAATTGTTTGGGAAGAGCCAAATTATTAATCATTTTTCACTTTTTCGACCTTATCGTCGGTTTGGGATGTGCTGGAACATCCGGGATGATCTTCAACGACACGTAAACTCTTACTCACCAAAAGCAACAGTCAACATTTTCAATGCAGCGCTGTATCTTATTCCATTTATTAAGTAAAAGTAAAATTTAATGCAAATTCACGGGGCAGAAAAAAAAATGTATGGCTGAAATAACAAAATAAAAATGCACCTAAAGGGGTCAATGTTAAATGACTATTATTTTGAACGAAGTAACTGCATACAAATAACTACTATCGGAGTAACAATGCAAGGCCTCTGACTTTAAGTGGTCATAACGAAAAAACTGAGGGGTGAAATTTCTTCAATTTTGGGCAGTACATTAGTCATTTATATATGTTTAACATGTGTAAAAATCAAAATGGTAAAATCAGTTGTTTAACTTTTATTTTAATTAACAACAATAAAAACGCAGTATTTAGTATTTTGCTGGATGACAGTCAGTTTTAACTTATCATAAAATTGTTATTGTTTCATAAATTGTTACCAAATTTACAAATGTTGTAGCACACATACTTCTGAAAAGTCGACAGCCAATAAGCATTGATTATTCATATAATTAACTGGTTTTATAAGCCCTAACCGAAAATGTGCTATTTTGAAATATACGGTAACTAAAGAAAAAATTCTTGTTTTAAATGCTAAATTTGTATTACTCAAATCGAGCTGCATTATTCCTTTATTGAAAACAAAATTTGTTTTCTTGTAATTCAAAGTTAATGTTATAATTATAATATTATCGCGAAAGAAAGACGCACATATCTCGCGAGAGGTAATCTACCACATCGTAAATCGTGAGCGGCAAACCACAACAATGTGATTATTCTTTAGCATTGTACAAAACCATGCGCTTCATAGCAATAGTGTACGACACCATCTTCCACCCTGTACTGCACTTCGCCGCGCGAATCCATGCATCCATCCTTTTTTCCAAATTTCTTTTAAACAAAACATGTATACATGGCATTATTTTTGTGAATCGTGTTAGACCACAATATAATTGCTTTAACCTTATTATGTTACTGTCAATATTATTAATATCGAACGTTCAGGTACTGAGTTACACAAGATGTCGTTTTTTTATAGCTTTAAGACTAATAAACCAATTGGCCTCAAAAGCATCTCACACCAACAAAAAAGTACATACTTCGCAAATATATAAGTACATATCTACCACTCAGTTTCAATAATATAGCCGTAATTAATTTTTAAAGTCGAGCGCTTGTGGGATTTGAGTCATAATTAGCGCTTTTTCGCACATACATTAATACAGAAAATTAACGATGTGTTGCAAAAATCTAAAACTGTACACCTTTTTGTAGGAATAAATGATCTTTTAAATGCAGTTTATTTCATTAAATTATGATTGGTAATTACTGAGATACAAGCTTCTAAAGTCAGAGGCCTTGCATTTTTACTCCGATAGTAGTGCACCAACACAACAAATACAAAATAATGTCAATGGAATAATAGAAAGCGATATTTAAACATTTTCGTTCGATAAAATTTGCACAAAGAAGTGTATAATAACGCTGTTTTAAAAAAGATCGTCGTTTTCAATGTCAGAACGGGGAGGCTTTTTCTTTTATTGTTATTTTTATATTTGTTTTGTTCTTGTTCTGATGAAACTCCTTACGAAAGTGGGCGAAACGTTGACTTTTTCACATCGCGGAAGTCGCTATCTTACCCACGGTTGTTTAAAGGAAATCTTATTACTACGTACAAAGTGGATCAATATGTGAGAGGATACTTATACAAAAGAGCAATCGTACCCCCAAAAAAAGTGTAGGTACTCAAAACGAGATTGGAGCAAAATCTGTCATATGATGTAAAACTTCCATTTAGACTGCAATGAGGCATATCTTCCCTAGTGGGCCTATTAAATATGTTACAAATTGTATTTCTATTTGTATGCAGTTACTTCGTTCAAAATAATAGTAGCAATATTGCTTGACCCCTTTAGGTGTATTTTTATTTTGTTATTTCAGCTATACATTTTTAATATGTAGATAAATCGTATTGACTATCAGAATTATCGTCAGCAATTACACATTTACTACAAATAATAAACACTTCAACATGTTACTCAATTAATTAGGGACGATGTACCTAATTGTGTCGCTTAGCCTTAGATGATCTACGTTGGCGTTTAAAACCGTTTATCCTCCACGTCTCCCTTTTTTAACACTTAAAAGTGTTCTATAAGACTATAACATTACTTTTCACTAACGAAATGAATATGAGAAAAAAGACGAAAAACTAAAATCGTCATTTCTAATCCGAAGCTTCAATGTTTTATGCAGACAAGCCAAGATTAAGTTAATATGATTCTGAACATGGAGTTCATACAGTTTAGTAACAAAATGTTAGGTATAATACAGACAAAACTTGTCGCCTGTCGGTTAAATTGGATCAGTTTCTGTGCACATTGTAAGCTTTAAAAAAATAAAAAATTCTTTAACAATGGGTAACATGCACCAAAAACGGAACGTTAAATTAACACAAAACAAAAAATTCTGGCATGTATTGCCACGAGGCTTCCCTCGTATTAACACTTTTTTTCAAAAAATAAGTATAGCACAATATATATTGCTGAATTCAGAAAAAAATACTCTTAAACCACATAAAAAACTGCAACTTTATCTTATAAAAAAATGAGTGCCGCCATTTTAGCTTATACCGGAAGTGACGTCATCAAAGGTAATATCAGAATTTTCATCCTTGACCCGAATGAAGTCGATTGGCGAAAACCGCATTTCGATAACTTTAATAGTTTCTCAGTATAGTGTTGCCTTCGAACATATAACAAAAGGAAGGAACATGTACAAATATATGGCAAAATGAGTAACATTAATGGTTTACCAATATGGCTACCTACTGTGACGTCTTCCGTCGAGTCATTGGTGTACTGTTAAGCAGAGTCGTAAATCCAACATTTGTATGTTTACGCGCCTGCTGTAAACAAAATAAAATGCATAATTTTTTTTTAAATTTTATTGCCCTTTAAACATAATTAATTTGGTATGCATATTTCTAATTTTTTGCACATTCTCTATGTTCTTAACCGTATGATGAATTCTACGCTACTGGTAATTTTTTAATTTTAAATCGACAAACTGCACGCTACACCCGTTTGACCAATCACAAATGGTTTACTGTTACGTCACTGTGACGTAAAGCCTGCGTAACTTCCGTTACATTGTACCATCTACTAAACTATAGGGATATTCCTTCCTGTTGTTATATGTTCGAAGAGTGTTGCAGCCATTTTTTAAAAATTATTTTTTTTAACACTTTATCCAAAAAATAAGTATATGTACGTTGAATTCAGCAAAAATTCTCTTTTAAACTACATAAAAAACTGCAACTTTATCTTATAAAAAAATGATTTTTTTTTCATTTTTTGAATCTACGTATTTAGAAAGGCAAAGATTGAAAGATATGTAAAAATTTACATAGGTCAATTTTTTTTTAACACTAATACAATACTTCGTACTCGGAAGTAAAAAGGCAGTAGGTACTTTATGAAATAAATGTAACTTATTTTGATAGCAGCTTCCATCATCAACTATTAACGCTCATGACAATCTAAATTCATGCTTGTTATTAAATTGTCTATTTAAAGAAATATTGCTTATAGCGTGGTTTTTTCCAAGCAAAGCTCTTTCTGACTTACCATATCTTTTGTATGTACTTGACGGTTCATGAGTTTGTTTCATTTGTCTAATATATAAATGTCATGTATTGTTGCATATCAAGTACATTTTCAAGGTAACCCACTACAAATCACGATACACTTACAGACGGTATGCTGATGCGCACCGGCTGACGTCATCTGCGATGCAAACTCACGTATGCTATTTATGAAGCATGCAAATTGTGGACGTAAAGTGGGAAATTGTGAAGATTTAGCTTGAGCAATTACATTTATTTCTACATCCATATACCTACCGAATTATATAACAATAATGTCACTGTAGTAAAATATAGACAGTTTCTGGTTTTTTCGATATATCACGTTAAGGGTTGACTTTTGAGAAATTTTCATACCGACATAAAATGCTCAAAAGATAATTTTCTATAATATTTATTCACATGTTTTTCCTCATAAGTTACAAATAAAAAAGATACGAGCGATTTCATACTTAAGGGTTGCTTACTTTCAGAAATATCGAAATAACTTGTTAAGGGTTGCTTTCTGTGAAAATATTATATATATATATCTAAAATATTGATCATATTAATATCTACATCTTTTACTTGAATAATTTTTCTGAGAAACGATAAACAAGAAAACTATGACCGATTTTGTAATGAAACTGCAAAAATCCGTTTTTTTCAATATATCTCGATAAGGGTTGATATTTGTGAAAATTTTATTCTTATATAAAATGTTCCTTATAAGAATTCCTAAAACTTTTATTAATATATTTTTTCGAAAAGTTGTAAGCAAAGGAGTTATCGTTAGGGGATGGAAAAAACTAAATACGGGGCACTTTTGAAAACTAAGGGTTGAAAATAAGGGTGCTGCGGGTCAAATCGTTTATTTTGATCTAATTAATTTCACACTTCCCGCACAATTTGACAAACATTTAGATGTACCGCTACGACTACACCGAACGCAGTTGCATTCTCAGGTGACGTCATGCGCTAAGCGAACGCCTTTGAGACAAATAATGATCATACCGTCTGTAAGTGTATCGTGCTACAAATCCAGATGAACGCGTGTGTCGATATGTACGTTATGTTTCATAAGAGGCAATCAATCAGCTTTGCTCAAAAACTTCCAGTGGAACAAGCAACCTGGTACACCTTCACAATGCGTTAGGATTGTTTTAAATCATATTTCATTCGCGCCAAAATTTAAATTATTTGAACTACATAAGAAAATAAAAATAATAATTAACGCAAGTGATATTGATATTTGGCCTATAAATCGCTTGTGATTGTAACATGCTGTGATACTTTCAGAGAACAATAACAAAATTCCTATATGCTATAATAAAAAGTGTAATAAACTTGATAAATCTAAAAATAAACATAGACGTTTACTCCATAAACACTGATATGGTATTTTAGTCTCTGTTTCATTCAAAAAGTGATATTAGCAATAGAAAGCTGTATTTGGTGATATACAAAACTAATTCAATTATGTAATCCAAAAGAAATGATAAATGCTTTTATTTGTCCAATTCTGACCGAGCGAAATATTAATTTATTGATTGAAAAAGACATGAAGAAGATAATTTGTGGAAATTGTTAGGAATATATTTTTATAATTAGGTTTGTGTCTGTGTTTGTTGTATTGCATTAAGTTTCTTTGTAACCTTGTTTTCTATTGCCTACCAGTGCTTTTTGTATTTTTTTTTATTTGTGAATTTATTTTATGTCAATGTAGAGTCATTATTCAATCCTTTGGTCTTAGGTATTTTGTTAGCTAGTAGGGTAGAATCATCTACTACGGTACGTACTATTCTTGCAAATGGTCATTAATTATTTAGACAACCTTGACTTATCTGTTTGAGATAAACAAATGAAAGCTGACTTGTTCTACAATAAATTTATTGTGATCCAAGTTGACAAGTATAAGTATCATGAGAAATCAATAATTTTCAAAATGATGAGCGTTTCAATTACAATGAGATAAGCAATAACAAAATTACTGTAAACTGGAATGGCCAAAAAAGAAAAACATTGAAATTGAATTTCTATCAATAATTGCAAATTTAATTGATAGACTATCTTAATTATTCCTCATGGTGCCCAATACTCAGTGTGGTGACATCGAAAACCATTACAGATACAAACTCTGTTTACATTATAAAAAAATCCAGTGGTTAGCCATTAATTGAAATTTTGAGTACTTTTTTTTTTTAATTATTTTTTAATATCGTTTATTTGGTACCAAATTGTTTGAACAATCATTGAAATATTTAAAAAAAACTCTTTCTCAATGGATACATTTAAGCTCTACAAAGTGACGTCTACATATTATTGATCCTACGGTTCATTTCTCAGAAATGATTACTAGGTTTTATTTTTTATACAGACCACGTGTAGCATAAAAATGTAAATTTCATTTTTCACATGTCTTAAAATACGAGGCATGTTTTTAAAGTAAGTACCGTTTGGAAATTCCCCGCTATAGCGCTGCGGTCGGAATTCAGCGCATGTGCTCTGTGTAGCCCTATCTTTTGCCAAGCCACAGGCGCCATTGCGGAATTATTCGACTGTGTTTACGTTTACTTGTGAGTATTTGAAATGTCTCCTCCGATTGAGAATACCGCCGACTGTAAAATACACCCTGTGATTCGTTTTCTTAGTGCTAAAGGCGTGAGAACGGCTGAAATTCATCCTCAGATTAATGAAGTCTACGGAGAAAACGTTATGAGTGATGGGATGGTACGGAAATAGGTGAGAACTTTAATGGGCGTACGAATGTGCATGATGAAGATCGAAGCGAATAACCTTCACTCATTGCTATGATGACTTGGTGCAGAAAGTTGATGAAAAAGTGAGAGAGAACAGACGCCTTACGATTATCTGATCAGTTTCTTAAAGTTTCAAGAAGTGTGGTTTATGAAATAATGACAAAACGTTGCAGTGGTTTTTCAATCAGGCGGCAGATTTCTACGGCGATGGTATTCAAAAGCTGGTTGTACGATACGATAAGTGCCTAATATTGATGGAAATTATGTTGAAAAGTAGATTAAAGTACAGGCTTTCATGAAAAAATAAAATTGTTACAAAAAGTCTACTTGTATTTTGTATATTTCAAAACGGTACATACTTACTTAAAAAACATGCCTCGTAAGTAAAACAATGAAAAAGATTTCCAAAAATTTCGGCTTTTTTTCGAATATTTCTGAAACTAATCGCAATTTTCTGAACAAACTTGCGTATTGTTTCTATCAAATTTAAGCTGTATCTGTCAACGGTTTCGATATCCTCATACTGGACATCTTTATAGTGGAGGACAAACTTAAATTATCGAGCCCCGTGACTAAGTGCCGGCCATTTAATACAGATGTGCCATAGTTTAATGAAGTCACCACTTACCTAAACCAAATTAGTTAGTGGCAACTTTATAAAATTGATGAATTACAACAACTAAGAGATTTCGCTTTCAAATGTTATATGAAGTATCTGCTGCAAAATCCCTTTAACAAAATCATTAGTTGGAACAACGTTTACCTCCATTTCCCCAAGTCTTTGTACTATATGCTTAGTTCAGATACTTGTTCAGTCTTTCAAATGGAAATGTCCTAAACAGTAAACATGACAACATACGTGCCTTATTTCTTTCCTTCGAAAAGGCTGCATTCCAGTTTTTCTAACTGAAAAGTCTTCGATTTGTTACTTTTCATTCTTTTACCACACAACTTTTTTTGGGTTTTAACCGGAAGACATCTAACAATCCATGCAATCGGTATAACGGTCCTATTCAGTATGTCTATAATACGTTGAAAATTAACAAGGGAAATCAATAACTATGTACCTTGGTTATGTTGTAACCTCTAACTATTTACTTAATACCTACAAGTTTCAAGTTCGTAATCAAGGTTGTAAGAAAGCGCCTAAAGGATGTTTGCTTTATGTGTGCCTGCAAGTTTATACATCCATCTATCACAAAAATATTACTTGCTTAACTAGGTAGTAGAATGAATGTAAATTATGCACAACTTCCTTGTAATTTCGAATTTAATGTTAGTTTTGATTTAAATTCTTTGGAAAGGTACTGCAAGAAGAGAGCGTTCAATAGTTTCATGATTAACCCATGCGTTTAGTAAAACGTAATATTAAACTAATCTCGCAAAGAGTAGGGATCCGCAATAAAGGCATAAACCCATACAGTGAGACGCTTGACGCTTGTTGATTAAATATTGATCCGGTTGTCATTTGCAAGAGGGTCAACAACACAGGGTGTGCCAGTCGACCTATCATTACTGACCGTTTGACATAAATGTATCTATGATTACAATATACACATACATATCATTTTATAGTTATACGTTATCAAATACCGTAGATACCTATAAGTGCAATGGCAGTACAATAGGATTTGTGGATGAACTTAAGGCATACGTGACACGTGTACCTACTCTTTTGATATTTTGCGTCTTGAAGATTGCCTTTATGTGGGAGCGCTCGCGCGAGATGTACGTCCATCAAATAAATAAATAAATATGTAGAGATGTCAGAAAAAAAGGTGAAATAGATTTCCTACTTGTCAATGGCAGACAACGTTTACTGAAGTGTTTTTGCATTCCTAATTATATAATAATGAATTTTCGTCTCAAGAGACACTGGGTATGTCACTAATTCAGATAATTAAGAGTAGGTACCCTGTGGTAATGTAAATACATAATAATAATAATAATCGAACAATCAAACTTGATACGTATTAGAATTTAACAAGTTTGAGCCATTTTTCTCAGCTCATTTATGTTTGAATTTTGTTGTCTTTCTGTCTAGGAACCAACTTCAAAATCTCAAATTAAATTGCTTCCGTGTTATAATTGAGTCTAACCCACCGTGCACTGTATTTTGAAATTAACTAGAAACCACGTTCCTAAAATGGATTTTAATAGAACTACAGCTTATATATGGAAAATTAAGGACAGACAATAATCCACATATCCCAAAGATTGTGAAACATCTAATTAAGATAATAAATACAGATAACATTTCTATTTATTTTTCCAAAAAACCAAGTAGGTGATTATGACGTAGTATGTTATCAACCACACACAATCATTCTGATGGAAGTTAACACTGTTACAAGACGTTTTTAAAGTATTGTGAAGTCTACAAAGTGGTAGCGCAAAACCATCAATTGTGCAATTCGTGCAAATGGTGGCGTCCGTATTATAATTATGTACATATAAGGAATGCTGAAGAAGAGGCCATAAGTATTGTCAACTGTTGAAAATATGTCATTAGAAATTTGACCACAGTGACGAAAGAAAACGAAAAGAAAGCGATTGAGACAACACTACATAGACTAAGAAAGCAGAACGAGAAGCAAAAGAACGCAAAGAAAAAGAAAAGTGATAATATTCTGTTCCGGTTCACTTTTTTATTACTGTCATAATCCTTCATAAAAATAACTAAATGATTTCTGTGGGTTTCCTTATGTACGGTTATTTAATAATTTACAGCCAACGGACTGTAGCTTGGCCTCTGTTCTCGAGATGCGCACCAGCAAATGTATTGGGTGCATCGCACTTTTCACCTGCTATAGAGACGCGCAGTTTGGACACTGCTAAAAAGTATAATACTTCATTATTTTGTTAAAGTTAATTTTCCATCTTTTACTAAAAGTTAATTTTGTTATATCAAACCATGCAACTACTATTGCGTGGATTGTACTTTAGGAGGCTCGTACAGATGTGTCTTTATCTTTCATATTGTGTCCTTGTATATCGTGATCGTATTTCATAAGCGAAGCTATCATTCGTTGGCTTTAGTTTAGTTTAGTTTAGTTGTGTAAATGTAACATGTACCGTCGCACAAAATAAAAATTTGTTCTTAAAATAAAGGTCTATTAGAAAATATAAATGGAAAAAAAAATCAAAAGGTTTTCCTGTGCATTTGCTTTCAAAAAACTAACTAAAAGTAGTATCTTTGTAGCTCACTTTATGTAATAAAACTAAAGGCTACCAAATATAAAAATGACACACTTCTAAGGATCTTCGTAGTTAAGGGCTACTACTATAGTTGAAGTGACACGGTTACGCATTTAGCCACCAAATTTTAGGGGGCCCAAATTTATAATCATATATCACTGTGCGCGTTTTGAGGTTCTAGCCGTATTTCGTTCATTCGCCAGGGAGAATTTAGGAATATAGTGTGCAGCGAAAGGGTTTCCTGGGAACTGCAATTTACAAACATATATCTAAATCTAATCATATAATTAATTAATGCAAGCACATAGGTAATACCGAAATGAATCTTTCACGTTTAACTGATTATACGTACTCACATTTTTGAAAATCACTATGAATCTGGAGGTGTACAACGAAAAAAGCAAGAAAATAAAATATGAATATAGCCCTGTAAAATGAGAAAATTTGGATGAAATAATGGTTACAGCTTTGAAAACGAGAGAAATTATGGGCGAAAAAGTGTCAAAAAAACAGGTTTTCGTAAATAACTGAAAAAGTATCCATTTTATCAAAAACAAAAACATTAAGAAAATTGTAGCTGACAAAATTCCGCACATTTTTATGTTTTATTTTTGTATCTACGACCAATAGGAGCCGAGATAGATTTTTTTTAAATGTCGACTGTTTTGCGGCGAAACGGTAATACGTGCGCGCATCGCGCGTATTTCGCTTATATCTCGAGAATGGCCATGCGTATCGCAAAAGCTCAAATGAAAGTTGTTGAGATTTTAATTACGAATAATTTTCTTTTTTAAACATTTCAATACCATTAATATTGGCAGAGATATAATCATTTAAACCTTTTTCTAAGACACAATCGCTGCTCGTTTTGCATAATAAAATCAATAATAAGTCCAAAACTATTGATTCTACGTACTTAGTGCATATATTGAAAGTTGTAGAGAATTAAATGTTGAATCTATATGTATACACGAAATATCATTTTAGTATATAAGGCGATGGAGAAAGAAATAAAGAAAAATTCTCATTTTCAAGCGTTTCTTTGGAAATAACTATGTTTTGACTACTTGTAGACAGTAAAGTGTCTGTCTTATAGCTTTTTAAAGATAATTAATGTACCTGTAAAATGAGCGTCGGCAGAAGTTCGTACGGTAAATAGTTCGGTAGTTACAGCTGTTTGAAGGTATACTCAAAAATTGACATTTTATTAAGAATCCCGATTTTCGCTAAAAAATGGCCGTAAATTTTATCCTATTTTCAGTACTTTATACATATATAGGTATATACAAAGGTAATACAATACAATAAATCGTTCGCAAGTTGCACTTTATTGTAAAAATACATCTTTGAAAACTATACAGGGTGTCCCAGGCGGAGCTTACGCTAGCGCTAGACGTATCTTGAAAACCGAATGTCACAAAAATTTGAAATTTTGGGGCCAGAGTTACTTTTTCACTTACAATCGACTAAAAATATTTGCAAGGAAGTAGCATTTCGGGTTATACCGGAAGTAGGCCATAACTTCGTTATTTTAAGTGGATATCTATAGACCAAGCCTGGTTAACTAACCGCACGGATCGAAATCAAGTAACGATTAGTCTTAGCAATATAGGTTCCTATACAAAATAAGTTGCTGTAAAAAACATAATAAGTGTTTTCTAATAGTATTATGTATTGTGTAAGTGTTTGTTGTTTAAGTCGGTGCATAGGTTGCACTCGAGTGGGTAATGTGTTGTTTGTGCTAATTGTGTGTTCTGATGTTGTGAGTGTATTGTGTGTTTGCGTTTGGGTGTATGTGGACGAGTTAGAGATGTCCCATGAGTGAGTATTAAAGTGTTTTGTGTTTGAATGGTATTAGTTGAACAAGTGTGATGTTGTTCTGAGTGATGTGCGGTTAGCTAAGCCTAAAATGTGTAAACTGTGGAGTATTGTTTTTGCTATATCTCCCTTTGAACTAATAACAATCGGTAGGTACTGTAAGAGCAGTTCCCATTCTCCATTGCCTCTTTTTATAAATATGTTTAGTGGCTTGCAAAATGGATATGAAGCTTGCTGGAGTCATAATGGTGAACACTTGGAACATTTAAATTACAAGAATTAAAAAACAAAAGTATTAAATTTCTGTCAGATAATAGACCTTGAAAATTATAATTTACTGGGCATAGCTCAATGTCCGTTAAAGAGAGATATGCTATAAGAAATTTTAAATGAAAAACCAAAGAATATTGGCAACGCGACTAATAGAGAATGTTGATTAAAGATCGCGACAGCACTTATGTATTATAGGTAGGTACCAGGTAGGTACGCCATTTTTCCTAAAACAATTTTTAAAGAAGTAAACCTAACGCACCGAAAGAAAAGTATGAATGACTTACCTTCGGCGAAACAAGTGCTAATGTTTATAGCCATATAGGATGCAAAATATTAAGAAAAAATACAACTTTCTTCTGAAAGTTGCCCTTACTGGAAAAATATATCGGTAAAAATTTCCGAACAAGAGCACTAGAACAATCACAGATTGACAATATGGACTTGAAAGTAGAATTGATAGTGAAATACTGAAGCAGACCGAAAGCGAGCAACAACATTGGAAAGCTGTTCTGAAAAGAGTAGTTACAACTGTAAAATTCCTTTCATCCCAAGGACCGTCATTCCGAGGACAGTGGAGACAAATTACGAAACTCATTTATCGAGGAAATGAAGGCTGCAACATATTTTTTTTTATCGTTGACTCTCGATATTATTCATGTGGATTAGTTTGCTGTAGTAGGTACTGAGATACGTATTTCTCGACAGGCCAAATTAAAGAACGATCTTTTAGTTTCATAACTATTTAATTTACTCTCATTATTCTGAGAATTTGGAACGTGTCATTACTGAGACTTTGACAAAATGGGATATAGATATAAAAGTTATGATAACGCTGTAAATATGACCAGCAAATATCTGGATTGCAATCACGAATTTAGCAGCTGAATCCTTGCCTACTGCAATTTCATATTTTAAATTTGTTCAAAACACTTATGTACGTGTTTTTGTGTGTATGCAAAGATGGAATATTTTCCAAAATCATCTCCGCAAAACGCTTGTTCTACAACCGGTGTCAGACACATGATGGTTTGTTCACGCAGATATGGTTTTGCCTAATACAAGTATAATGGTATTGAAACTGCTC
The DNA here is from genome assembly GCA_036250285.1 of Pyrocoelia pectoralis. NCBI lineage: Eukaryota > Metazoa > Arthropoda > Insecta > Coleoptera > Lampyridae > Pyrocoelia > Pyrocoelia pectoralis. The sequence continues at coordinate 37,450,925 of CM070074.1, forward strand.
TGAGACAGTTGTGATAACCAAGAGTTGAAGCTAAAGCTTTTGTTTAAAAAAAATTATATGAGACAGCTCTAATGACAAATATACGCGGAACAAACTGCTTGAACGCATGAATCCCACTAGCAAATAGTTTCAAAATCCAAATCAAAATTTTGTTTATCGACAATAGTAAATCTTTTTATGTCATACTACCTTATTATTTCACCATAACAACTCTGAAACAAGAAACATTAATGACTAAATAACGGCTCTTTACATGACAACCGGATTTTAGATAGCAACGGGCGTTATTTTTTATAATGCCCGCAAATGTAAAATTATGCCTCATCACTATAGATACGATCAAGGATGTTAAATGTGAGTCTATACTGATTTTATTGTTATCGTCTGTTTTAATCATCTTAATCAACTTCTTGCAAGTATGACATACTTAAAGTAAAGAAGGTACCACGGGCATTATGAACATAACGCTTACGGTCGACGTATATCCCTCGGGCCAGAGGACCTCGGGCTATACACTCTACACTGTCGACATTAGGCGTTAAGGTAGTATCAGACACCGCTACTTTTGTTGCGCAGTTTTTTTTCAGCGGCTGCAAAAGTTGCGTACCGTGTTCACACACTAGTCAAAAGTAGCGCAAAACGCGCAGTTTTTATGCTGCAGCTGCTGCAAAAGTTGCAGGTCGAGATTAGAGGTTGCACATGCGTTCACACAGCGCTACTTTTGCAACATCTTTGGTTGCAGCTTGCAGCTGCAGTTTATTCGTGTACGTTGTGGGAAACTTTTCTTTACAGAATGGAGGAGAATGCTCTTAACGTATGAATTTTCTTCTTTATTTCTCCATCGACCACGTTAAGTTCCAAAGAAATTTCCGAAATAGCTACTTTTCTTGTTGTTTGATTATGATATAATGAACTTTTTACATTCCATAAGCTTCTACCGCTTCTATCAGTTACTTAATTTCTTGTCTGTCTGTACTCACTTTCTGTTTTAGTTCCCACATTAATTGTTATTTTTGTATGTAGTGCGCGAAAAGCTACTTTGGCCATCGAGAACTGATTCTTTGAACGAGGCGTAGCCGAGTTAAAGAAATCGTTATTCTATAAAAGTAAATTATTGCCGATAAAGCATTGTTCACTCAAACTTGGTGAATGAACTCCTAAAGTTTCGCTCTATAATATTATAAAATGTTTACTAAAGTCCGAGTTTTTCATGATCGTAAATTAATATAGGTACTTATTCGGTTTAGGTAACTAAATACTCAAAAAATTTTTACATTTAACAGTAAACACAATAAGAAACGTTCTAATTAAATGCCAAAAAATTCCATGCATAGAGCACAAAATTCGTAAATACTACATTGGACATGAATTCCCAGCACAGGTAAAATGAACATCTTGATATTAAATGAAAACTCACACTTGTAATATATCTAGGTACGTTTTATGGCAATCGTAGTGCTTTATTTAGGTATTAAAAGCGCATTAATTTACTCGTTAAGATTTAGTGATCATTTACTATATTTGGTATTTGAATGCAATATAAAGTGCAATCATGACTAAAACAGCTAGAAACATTGTAATTTTAGAGTCTTATTTTGGTACATGTTTCGTTTTTTGGTAGTAGAACTTAAGGTCTCAATGTATTATTCGGTGATCATTACATTTATCTCGTTTATAAATTGAGGACCATAAAGATTAAAATACACAAATTTCATATAGTTTACATGCAGTGCGCGAAATATGTATTTCGCACACTATTTCGCGCGTAACGTAGGAAAATGAAAAAAGGGTTACTTCGTATATTTTTTTAATGTGTAGCGCAGCAAAAGTAGCGATGTGTGATACTACTATTTAGTTCATAATGCCCTAGATACCTTAATTACTATAAAATCTCACAAAAGTATGATGTCATCTGTAATTAAGAATGGAAACGGAAGCTGCAAGGTTAGTTGACAGATAATTGCAGTTACGAAGATGAAGACAAACGATTGAGGAAACCAAAATTATCTTTTAATGAAAGTGCTGAAAATGACACCATTTTGAAAGGATTGGTCGTGAAAATTTTTTTGAGATTACTGTACGAACACATAATACAATTCCCATAAGCAAGGCATCCGATGAACGCTCTAAATTCTGTTGAGAAAAGCAACTTGGAAAGTTTAGTTATTTTTCATATATAATCAGAAGAAACGGAGACGAGGTAATGGTACCTATACACTGTGTCCAAGATAAGGAGGGCCACTATGGGGATTTCGGAAACGGTAAGAGATAGAGTTTCGGTTAAATGGGAGAAAGGTTGGGCAATTTTGAGTTTAGTAAAATGAAATTTTTAAACTGACGAAATTCCGAACCGTTCCGAAGTTATGCGACAAAAAGCGAATTTTCAGGATTTCGTTTTTGACAAATTGTTACTTTGTCGTTGATGTTAACTAAAAAGTAAAAGAAGCTTCTACAGGTAGGTACTTTTTAACGTTCTTTAACATGACATATAGCAAATTGGAATCCGACGTTTCGTTTTCAAGTAACCATCATCAACTTTATTTTTTTAAATACGGCCCTGATTTTTTTATTCATAATATTAGAAGAGCTTTTTATTCTGCATTCAAGCATGTATCACACTTTATGGTTTTTAATTGCGATTTTATACTTACTTTACGATTAGCGGAAAAAATCCTAAGTACGAACCTGTATCCTCCCTCAATAACATTCAAACTGAATATTATTTATAAATGGACTTTTGCTAACTGTGCTTTCCTCATCAAATTAATGAAATGACACAGAATTTCCAATTTTGAACACAAACTTTATAACGAAGTACATAATTACAAACAATCAACAACACGTCATAAATGAATAGATAACATTTGATGAAACTAAAATTTAAACATGAAACATACTAATAATTATTTAAAAAAATATATAATAAATGCTCGAAAAGCCCTCCTTCGTACTTCAATCGTAAATAGCATCTTCCAAATGTAGCATCCAAAGCATTCTGTAACATTGCAGGTGTTACAGTTTGGATTGCGTTAAGTACAAACTTTCGGAGTTCTTCTATTCCAAAGATATCTTTGTAAACATAATTTCTTATGTACCTACCCCCAAAGAAAAAAATCCAGCGGGATCATTAAGAAAGAACGAGCTGGCCAGGGTGTTTCACAAATGGTGCTTAATATCCTTTCGGCAAACCTATTTGGAAGGTAATCCTTAACCACCCGTGAATTGTGCGCAAGTGCACCATCCTGCTGAAACCAACAATTGCGTACTACGGCTTAGGGTAAAATATCAAGAGCATCTTCCAAAGTAGAATCTAGTAAATTTAAGTAAAATAATAACATTAAGATAAAATCGCAATTAAACCATAAAGTGTGATACATGCTTGAATGTAGAATAAAAAGCTCTTCTAATATTATGTATAAAAAAATCAGGGCCGTATTTAAAAAAACAAAGTTGATGATGGTTACTTGAAAACGAAACGTCGGATTCCAATTTGCTGTATGCCATGTTAAAGAACGTTAAAAAGTACCTGTAGAAGGTTGTTTTACTTTTTAGTTAACATCAACGACAAAGTAACAATTTGTCAAAAACGAAATCCTGAAATTCGCTTTTTGTCGCATAACTTCGGAACGGTTCGGAATTTCGTCAGTTTAAAAATTTCATTTTACTAAACTTAAAATTGCCCAACTTTTCTCCCATTTAACCGAAACTCTATCTCTTACCGTTTCCGAAATCCCCATAGTGGCCCTCCTTATCTTGGACACAGTGTATAGTTGCGAAAATTAAAATCAGAAAAATTTATTACTCGTATCCATTTATTATATTTTTATTCTTTCATACACTGTATAAAAATGTTACGTAATTGAAATGTTAAAGCAGGGTCCCTCAAAATCACTGCGCCTAGAGGACTCAAACGCCGTTATTTAAGTTATTACATTACAAGGAATAAATAGTTCTAGTAAAACATTGCAACATACGCAGTACAATTTATTGTTGGAAACAAATCTTCTGAAATCTCTTGCCGAATTTATCAAGGAAGTTAGAAACAAATTCGATGAAATTGAAAACGGTGCTAATTTATTAACAGAGAATCGAAACTACACTGTGGCCCGAAATAAAGGAGTACATTTGTTAATCTGAAATAATTTTTTTGTTTTTAGGGCGATTTATTTTCTTTTTACAGGGTTAATACCCCAGCATGTCCCCAATATGAGTGCATATTTTGGTATAAAGAAAATGTACAGGGTCGGACTTACACATTTTTTTCTTTAATGGTGCATTTGTGATCGTTGCAAATGAAACATGTTTTAGCTAAATTTGAACTGATATGCTCTTTCGGTAAGGTAAGTACCCAGAACACTTCTCTAAAAACGAAATTCTCCGAAATTATAGGATTTGCGAATTATCATTTTTTTTATTGAAATGGTACTAAGTACGCGCATTAGCCATAAACTAAAAAAAATGCCGAATTTTAATATTTATGTAATTTTAAATGTTTTTCTAATATCTTCACTAAAACGGAAGCTTCTTAGCACTAAATTACATCTTTCCTGCCATTTCTTCGAACGAATGCAGTTTGTATGGAACATCTTTGAACAGCGTGCAATAAATGGGGCCATCAATTTATGGCGCAGAAGGCTACAAGAAGTGGTTAACAATCATGGTGGCCACATTCATAATATTTTACTTTAAGTTATAAACTATTTAGCTATTTTTCTTAGTTATAATTTGTGTTATTTAATAAAATGTATTATTTCCTTATTTCAATAAAAAAATGATAATTCCCAAATCCTACAATTTCGGAGAATTTCGGTTGTACGGAAGTGTTCTGGGTACTTACCTTACCGGAAGAGCATATCAGTTCAAATTTAGCTAAAACATGTTTCATTTGCAACGATCACAAATGCACCATTAAAGAAAAAAATGTGTAAGTCCGACCCTGTACATTTTCTTTATACCAAAATTTGCACTCATATTGGGGACATGCTGGGGTATTAACCCTGTAAAAAGAAAATAAATCGCCCTAAAAACAAAAAAATTATTTCAGATTAACAAATGTACTCCTTTATTTCGGGCCACAGTGTATGTACAAGGAAAGTAGAATTAAAAGAATAAAATTGCAATTTGGAAATGACACTGAGACATTTTACGGTAAAAACAAAATTTTGTTGTACCTAAACGTACATAATGTTATTTGTGACGTAGGTACTCATATAGGAAATATCTAGAAGAAGTTTACAGTGATGTAATGTACTAAAAGATTTTCAAATAGTTTTCGATTTTAAAATGAGCTATATCGAATTTAATGAAAGTGTGGAAAGAATTACTACAAAACATTACAAAGATATTAATATTCGGTATTTTAAAGATGAAATTCTTCATTTCGTTATATTAGTAAAAGGAGAAAATGTTACCAATCCTGTTGACATGTACAAATTATTAATTGGGGGGTTGCAATCAACATTTCTGAATGTAGAAACAATTTTTTTAACAATAGGTACCTACCTATTTGTAACGCCAGTGATGATCGTTCATTTTCGGTTTTAAAATGAGTAAAAAATTATTTACCAAATTCACTATCACAAATACTGTTTATAGAAAACGATGTAGTTCAGTCATTGTACTATGAATATATTATTGATAAATTCGCTAAACTTAAAGCGAGAAAAGTTCCACTTTAGTCTTTAGTTTTAAGTAGGTACATATAGTAGATAATAATTTTATTGTGTGATATTCAATATTATTTTTTGCCATTCTTTTCAAATATATTTTAATTTTTATATTAACAAATATGGTGTATTTTTTAAATTATGGCTTATGCCCTTTCATTAAAACATCACCAATGGCCACGATGAATAATGGGGGGGCAAAATGTGATTGCGCTTTGGGCCTTCCAAATGTTTAATCCGCCACTGTCAAACGGTATAAACGCGTAGTGGGTAGTACCTAACCTGCTTTTATGTATTTTAAAATAAATTGAAAAAGATCTTTCACATCCTGCCCAAGAAGTGTAGGGTTAATAAGAATTTTTATGGTTATCAGTAAATCTAAAATCCTGGTACATGTTGTAAGTAACAAGTTATGCAATTTTATAATCTTCTTTTCGATTTTGCTATTTGATCTGTTCGTTCTTTCTAATAAGAAACCTTCTTTGTATGCTGTACGAAATTTCTGTATAAATAACGATTTTGGGTAAAGTTTGCTCATAACCCTTGATCTGGGCCACGAATAGGGATCATATTGACTTACATATCTAAGGACCATAATCTATAATCTATAGTAAACGTGATCTAAGAATCCTTAATAACTAATAAGTGATGGTAACCTTGAGGATCATTTGATATTCCGCTGAATCGGCGTATTTATTCATACAAGCAAGGAGCAAGCTAAACAAATAATTTTTTTACGAGTGTCGAGTATAGTTTTAGAGATCGGGTAAACTCATGTATCTACTTTAGTCGAGGAAATAAAGCACTGAACCTACCAAATTTTTGTAGTAAGACGGATTGAGATGGGGTTTTTTGCATTCGCTTCCTAAATTTAATAGGAAACTTTGTACCTACTTTTCATCATGTTTTTTTTCGAAATTGCATTTGTCAGTCGAAAATGCATCCTGAAAAATGCATTTTCATAGAAAAAATTCATAACTTCGTTATAAGCTTCTAGAATTAACTCAATTCGGGTGCAAGGGGGTTTTCGAGGTCGCTGATCCCGAATATAACCTCCAAATTGCCTCACCGCCCACCTGGAGCTCAGGATGGCCGAGCAACGTCATCTCCGAAGCTTTTTCTGAAATTCACGCTCAAATGATTCTAGACATCTCATCCGAGGGTTTTTAGGGTTATTGATTCCAAATCAGGCATTGGAAACCGTCCCCCGCGTACCTGGTGCCCCGCATCCGAGCATCAATGTCATCCTCTTGAGTTTCACTTATGTTTCAAGCCTATAGGGAACCGAAAATTGTTTCCGGGTTTTTTTTGGGTCGCTCAGATCGAATCTGGTCCCGAATACTTTCTAACGGATACCTGGTGCACCACACAGCGGCGGCATCAACGTCATCCTCTTGAGTTTTTCTTGAAATTTTCGCTCAAATGTTTTCATTCTAATGCTTGTATCATATCAGGAAATTATGAGGTAAAACTTACAATGGAACATTTGAATAGATTTGTACTGGACATTTTCATTTTGTGAAATAAAATTGAGATATATATAAAAAAATGTAAGTTTTGTTTAATAACATTATCATCCAAATGTATGAAGTTAATATTATAAAATATTTAGTTTAAATTTAATTTAATTTAATTTGTTCCTTTTATTACAGATTAAATTTGTTTGTAAAACTCCTAATATAAGGTTGGTAGTTAGAGTAGTTTCAAAATCTCGTGGAGATCTTCGGAATCCGCCTCTGCAGGCGGGCTATGTACCATGCACGGCTGGTCAGGTCCGGATAGAGGTCCTGGAAGAACCCCGTCCTAGCAATTACAAATTATTTTCGTATGAGATGTCTAGAATCATTTGAGAGTGAATTTCAGAAAAGCTTCGGAGATGACGTTGCTCAGCCATCCTGAGCTCCAGGTGGGCGGTAAGGCAATTTGGAGGTCATATTCGGGATCAGCGACCTCGAAACCCCCCTTGAACCCGAATTTAGTCTATTCTAGAAGTTTATAACGAAGTTATGAATGTTTTCTATGAAAATGCATTTTTCAGGATGCATTTTCGACTGTACAAATGCAATTTCGAACAAAAACATGATGAAAAGTAGGTACAAAGTTTCCTATTGAATTTAGGAAGCGAATGCAAAAAACCCCATCTCAATCCGTCTTACTACAAAAATTTGGTAGGTTTGGCTTATTTTAGTGCTTTATTTCCTCGACTACTTATCATTATAATAATAATAATAATAATAATAACTCATAATAATAATAATAATGACTCGTTCTCATGCACTCAAACGTAAACACACAATATACTCACAGTATCAGAATTCGCAATTAACACAAAACACAAACAACACATTACCCACTCGAGTGCAACCTATGCGTCGAGCTAAACAACAAAAAACGCTTACACAATAACCATAACACTTTTTCAAAACATACATATTATGTTCATTTTTTCTTTTCTATAAAAAGTCACTAAGTCACGAATAAGTGACGCCAACGGAGAAGCCTAGGAATATAGGGTCTCTTTTTGTTATTGATGCGCGACGCTGCGTTCATGTTAATGCCTTCGCGGAAAGAGGGTCGACGGGACGTGGCTTTTACAAATTGGGATCAAATACACCGAGGCTTCTCAAACAAATACATTATCTAAAATGTGATCAGCGTTGGTTTTATCAACGTCATTTAATTTAATGAACATAATATGTGTATAGTATTTAGTATGTTCACTTTTTAACAGCAACTTCAAATTTATATTGTATAGATATATGTATTAGTATGACTAATCGTTACTTGATTTAGATCCGTGCGATTAGTTAACCAGGCTTGGCCTGAGTATCGATAACAATCGAAGTACATAATAATAATAATAATAATAATAATAATAATAATAATCTTTATTACTCTACAGGATGATCCCAATTACAGAGTAACATAATAAACTTAAATATCATTATTATCTATAAATGAAAGTAGGTAACTTTACTTTTTACAGTTCTAACTAATTCTAACATATTCAGCAGCCTTTGCTTTAAATTGTGAATAGCCTAAATTAAATATATCTATATTGTGTGGCAGTTTATTGTATAAAGTTACCATTTTAAAGACCGGTGAATTTAATAAACAGTTAGTATTTGGGACTGGAACTGAAAAACAACTTTTTATTTTGCTATTAATTCGCGGAGTTTTAATACCTATTTTAGCTAACAAGTATTATTATTATTATTATTATTATCACGGACAAAAGCAATTAAAAGGATTCAGGTGATATTTAAACTAAAACTGTTTCTTCAGTAATTGAACATCTTCCAGCCAGGTTCTAGTCGTCACACTGTCCATTTTCAAAACGTCCACTCGATATGGACTTTGCTTATAATAGCACTCTCACCGTGTTCATAATGCCCACCATCAGACACTGTTCATTACGACCACTTTGTTTATAACGTCCACTCTGTTCATAATGTCGACCTTCGGTTCGTGTTCAAAGCGACCACCTTGTTCAGAGCGGCCATTTGATTTTGTGATTACTTGGCCCAGTTTAAAAACAATACAACGGATGTGTTTTTGAGAACATCTTAATTGATTCCAGAGAACTTGTAGAACTTGGTGAGTGTATAAAGTCAATGGTGTTACGTTTCAATTTTCTGACTGAAGACTACGTTGTTATAAGACACAACAACAAGTTTCATTTTCCATATATTTCACAAATTCTGTAGAAATAAGATGAAATGATCCTATTTTTTTTTCTATGTAACATCGTGGAATTGAAAAACAGGCCTGTACACGATACACGAATTATTTAAAAAGTCCAAGAATTCGGAGTCTTTTAAGCGATTAGAACTTGTGCCATTTTTGTCTCCATGTATTGATCGGCTTTGGCCTTACTTCACATCCGAGAAAAAGGCGTGTTTAAATTTTTCGCCGTTTCAGGAAAAATGGCTACCTTCGTTGGGTTCGAACCTAGAGTAAAGACATGATACGTATCATGGAGTAAAGATATACATGGTTACCCTTAGCTTAGACTACCTACGTAGTTGAGTAGTTCTTATATTTTATACACTGCGATTATAAATGCCTGTCTGGGAAAAATTGATATTAGACGCACATAGTGCCAAATCTACTACCACTTTTAATTTTTATGAACCTTAACCTTTAAACTATTCATTAAAAGTACTCCTCTCTTGCTCTCGTTTTTTAATGCACATTTCTTTTCATTATTTTCGCCTTCTGCAAAAACAGTCTTTGAGAAGACTATCAATACCATTAAGTTAGTGCCAATACTATGAAAATATTTAATATTGATGCAATGATCTATGCATTGCGGAAAAAATGTACTTACTAACATATTTTAAGAGAGGGGATCTCTCTGTATGTACAGCAATGTGAATTATAGGCAACCCAATATGCAGTAGTGTTTAAAGCGAAAAAATTGTAAGATGTAGCGCCCCTACTGGACTTTTGCCTAAAACTAGATGAGTACCTTACCAATCTAATCAAGGGGGTTTAATAGACTACGTTGATATCGATATCGATATATGTTTTAATGCTCTTCAAAAAAATTGGATCTACAATAGGACCAAATAGCTCTGGTCGCTTCCTTCCAAACCCATACTTCAAGCGAGGGGGAGATGGATTTAAGAAGAAAAATGTTGGATTACCTAATATAACAGAAAAATAAAAGGTAAGGAGACTTTAACATTCACACCTACTGAAATTCACGAAATGGAAAACCATTGACATATGTCAAACAGCTCATTTTGATTGCATATACCTACGAGTACGAAAAAGTATAGTACCTATCGTCACAGCATCCACTCTTTACATAAAAGAGTCGCTTCTAACTATTTTGAACATTTTACGAAATTTGGTAATTAACATAATATGTCCATCAAGTAAACCAAAACCGAATCAGTAAATCAATAAATTATTAGACAAATGTGGAAGTGGATATACATAATTATGGTTAAAAAAGGCAATGTTATGAAAGGTAATTTGTTCATAAATGCGACTAGAATAGATTGCGCAATAGCGTGACCTCGTTAAAGCACTCTACTGTTAAGTATTCTTATCGAAGGTGATAACAATGGTAATATTTGTTATTATTGAACTCGTTATTATCACTAACAATTATTTTATTCACACGGTCCTGCCTAACCTTGAATTGATTTGATAGAAGAAAATCTGATAATGTTATAATAAAAAATTATTATTGCTCAATAAAATCATCGCAAATACTAATTAATGCTTTGAATTGCAAACAGATCAACAAAAAAGCATAATTTGTTTACTACTAATTACTCTGACGTCACAGATAATAACAGTGGAAAATTGCGTAGTTTTGTGCATGACGAATGAAACTGAAACCATTCCAAAAATGAAATATCACAAACGTGGCACTAATAATAATTTGATATTGTCACAATGTCACAAATATCTTCGAGCGAGATAATGTCAGTTCGAATGCACATTACCACTGGTAATTAAGGTAATTTGACAACACACCTAAGTAAGCTCATATTTCTTATGGGATGAGTTGCATAAAATCAAGCCAAATTCGAATTTATTTTTAATAAATAATGATAGCTATAGTCCGGGAGCCAGCGACCTTTTCTAATGACCAAAACCACAAAAGCTGAAAATTTTTCCTAAGCTTTATTTGGCATCCCTAGTAAGTAAATGAACCGCCAGCTGGCGCACTTGCTGTGGCAGCCCCCCAAACACGTAAAATAATAATAAAAAAAAACTAATACCACAAAAGCTGAAACTTTGTCAACATGTTGATTATGTTAGAAATAAATGGAAAAACGTAGCCAGCTGAATTTATGATGGGGGATTATGCGCCAGCTTTTCAAGTAAAGATGTGAAAAATATGCGCTGACATTACAGATAATTGTGTCTCAATCTTTTGACATTGAGAACCTAAAATCCCATTTCCCTAACTTTTACCACTTTCGACTTTCAATCTTATTTCCTAAACAAGATTTTGAAATTTTTCAGTGAATAAAAAATTTTTTCTCAACAATCAAAATTGATACGCCGATTATTTTAAGCGTACTTAGATACTAAACATTTTATGACACATCAGAATTCAGAATGTGAAAAAAAATTGCCTGGTTTGTATTTAAAATAAAGATGTTGATGCTTATTTCCGGTATTTCCGGAAGTGCTGCCATTTGGAAAATATTTTTATTTAATAGATTAAACACGGCTTGTCGCATGTGCAAAATTTCAAATTTCTAGCTTTTACAGTTCTTGATATTCTTCTAACCGACGGTCACCGTGAGACACTCTGTATACACTCATTGAGTCTGGTACTAACATTGCCAATTACTCTCTGGAACATCGATCTTGTAATAGCCTTAATTTCTTCTGCGATTCTTCTCTTTAAAACGTTCAACTTGGCTGGTAAAGGATTGAAAACTTTACCTTTTAAGGAGCCCCATAGAACGGTTTATGCCTGCTCACCGATTTATTACTCTTTCAGGGAATCACTCGTGAAGAGCAGCTAATGATTCATTTGTAAGTGGGAAGTGGCTCCATCTTGCTGAAAAAATGTGTTGCAGTTGTAGCTAAACTGATTTTGCAATTCTGTAGCCAGAAATGAAAGCAATTAAAATGAGTCGTATAAATACTACGAACAATGGTGTAGAAATCGTTGTTTTTATAAAATGTGCACTACTGTGCTGTGAAACGATCCATCGCTACTAAAATAAAAGAGTCTGCCAAGCGATTGATACCACCCCTCTTCCCCTGCTTACTACGTATCGTGGGAAACGCTCAATAGTCGAGGAAATAAAGCACTAAAATAAGCCAAACCTACCAAATTTTTGTAGTAAGACGGATTGAGATGGGGTTTTTTGCATTCGCTTCCTAAATTTAATAGGAAACTTTGTACCTACTTTTCATCATGTTTTTTTTCGAAATTGCATTTGTGCAGTCAAAAATGCATCCTGAAAAATGCAATTTTATAGAAAAAATTCATAACTTCGTTATAAACTTCTAGAATCGACTCAATTCGGGTTCAAGGGGGGTTTTCGAGGTGGCTGATCCCGAATATGACCTCCAAATTGCCTCACCGCCCACCTGGAGCTCAGGATGGCTGAGCAATGCCATCTCCGAAGCTTTTTCTGAAATTCACTCTCAAATGATTCTAGACATCTCATACTAAGTTTGTTTGGGTTTCTGATTCCAAATCAGCCATCGGCAACCGTCCCCCGCGTACCTGTTGCCCCGCATCCGGGCATCAACGTCATCCTCTGAAGTTTCACTGAAGTTTCAAGACTATAGGGAACCGAAAATTGTTTCCGGGGTTTTTTGGGTAGCTTAGGTCGAATGTGGCACCAGATACTTGCTAACGGACACCTGGTGCATCACACCGCGGCGACATCAACTTCATCCTCTGAAGTTTCACTAAAATTTCAAGCGTAGTGAACCGAAAATAATTTGTAATTGCTAGGACGGGGTTCTTCCAGGACCTCTATCCGGACCTGACCAGCCGTGCATGGTACATAGCCCGCCTGCAGAGGCGGATTCCGAAGTTCTCCACGAGATTTTGAAACTACTCTAACTACCAACCTTATATTAGGAGTTTTACATACAAATTTAATCTGTAATAAAAGGAACAAATTAAATTAAATTAAATTTAAACTAAATATTTTATAATATTAACTTCATACATTTGAATGATAATGTTATTAAACAAAACTTACATTTTTTTATATATATCTCAATTTTATTTCACAAAATGAAAATGTCCACATCTATTCAAATGTTCCATTATAAGTTTTACATCATGATTTCCTGATATGATGAAACAAGCATTAGAATGAAAGCATTTGAGCGAAAATTTCAAGCGAAACTCCAGAGGATGACGTTGATGCCGCCGCGGTGTGGTGCACCAGGTATCCGTTAGAAAGTATCCGGGACCAGATTCGATCTGAGCGACCCAAAAAACCCTGGAAACAATTTTCGGTTCCCTATAGGCTTGAAACTTCAGTGAAACTCAAGAGGATGACGTTGATGCTCGGATGCGGGGCACCAGGTACGCGGGGGATGGTTTCGAATGCCTGATTTGGAATCAGCAACCCTAAAAACCCTCGGATGAGATGTCTAAAATCATTTGAGCGTGAATTTCAGAAAAAGCGTCGGAGATGACGTTGCTCAGCCATCCTGAGCTCCAGGTGGGCGGTGAGGCAATTTGGAGGTCATATTCGGGATCAGCGACCTCGGAAACCCCCTTGTACCCGAATTGAGTGGATTCTAGAAGCTTATAACGAAGTTATGAATTTTTTCTATGAAAATGCATTTTTCTGGAGGCATTTTCGACTGCACAAATGCAATTTTGAAAAAAACATGATGAAAAGTAGGTACAAAGTTTCCTATTAAATTTAGGAAGCGAATGCAAAAAACCCCATCTCAATCCGACTTACTACAAAAATTTGGTAGGTTCAGTGCTTTATTTCCTCGACTACAAAACAAAAAGGAAAATCTTTTTGAGGCACCCCCAGCGTCGAGAGCAATATTCCGGTTTAAATATGAACCTCTTCGTATTATTAGAAAAATTAGAATGGCAACAAGTAGATCGTATTCAGATCAAAAAGTCGATAATTTTTGTAGTAGAATTTTAATGGACTTTAGCCATTCGATTCTGGTATTTAGGAGGGATCAGATTCTAGTTTTACGAATTTGTCGTCGTTACGGAGAAGGGCTACTGACGAAAAAACACAATTTTTTTGGTTAATTTTGGCAACACAAAGTCAAAACTAACAGAAATTTGCTTTCGTCGATTTTAAATAAAAAATGCTTTTATCACACGTGATACAACAATAGTTTGAACTTTTGAAGAAAACAATATCTAGATTTTTTGAAGTATACGGCGAACTCTTACAATGTCCTATCACTATTCGTTCTTTTTTTCCCCTTTGCTCCTCCAGTCTTCCTGTGTTTTAAAATTATATTTGTCTTTATGATTTACATAAGTAGAGTTAGGAGGTTGAACAATAGCAATTTTAACTTGGAATTATTATAGAATATATCCAATCAAAAGAATTATTTATCACTTAGAAGAAAAATTATTTAAAACAAGTATCAAAAGGCGCAAATTCTTATAGAATTTTAATTTCAACCAGCTTTAAATCTGTAACTAATTATGGCATATACTATATACAATATATATGTATATAACTACCCCCCTCCCCACCTCAGACACAACCACGCCGGATTCTGCACAAATGAGTAATTGTATTTCTTTCCACCCTTAAGGGAGGTGGGAGTGGAGAGGGTGACGGACAATTTGTAAATCACGAAAAAATGTTAGAGGAAAAAAAAGTAAAAAAAGATCGTTTTTTTGCGAACGTGCAATTTGCCCCCTTTCCACCCCCAAAAAAGGGGTTGCAGTTGGGGGTGAAATTTGCAATTTGAGTATCGTTTTTTATGGAGAATCCAAAAGTAATAAAAAATAGGTGTTCCCATTTAAGTTTTGAAAACTCACCCCCGCTCCACCCCACAGGAAGGGTGAGGGTGATGTTTACGTATTATGACTCAATAGGTTTCAACAAACAAAGGAAACGTAATTTTTTCTTTTTGTAATTGGAGGTGTCGTTCTCGAGATATTAAAGGGTGTATATTTTGACTTCAATGGCGT
The DNA here is from genome assembly GCA_036250285.1 of Pyrocoelia pectoralis. Taxonomy (NCBI): domain Eukaryota; kingdom Metazoa; phylum Arthropoda; class Insecta; order Coleoptera; family Lampyridae; genus Pyrocoelia; species Pyrocoelia pectoralis. The sequence goes on from CM070074.1 coordinate 37,466,225, forward strand.
CCCGACGGCGAACGGGTGATCCGATCAAAAAATTTACCAGCGATTTGGAATCAGTGAAGAATTTCCTATAAGATGACACCACTTCCAGCTTTCTAAACCCTGTAACATCGACCAACGCACAGACATACAGACATCCGGACGAATTTAGTAACCAACTTTTTGAAGTTGGTTAAAAAGTTTAATCGCTATCATTTTTGGAATCAATTACTAAAACACAAAATGGGTGGTCTTAAGGTGCCGTTGGACAACCGCGGGACTCGGCACGCTACGCCGCGCCGACCTGTCACACGGCGTGTGGCGCGACAGTTCACACTCCTGACGTGCCACTCCACACGCCGTGAAACGCCACTTTTTTATAAGTGCTGATGAAATTGTTAAAAATTAAAGTAAATTTGCACAGCAAGTTTTCTACAGCTTATTAAATTTAAACAAACTACAGAAAAACAATTCTGTGCTACATTAATTTTTTATCAAACACTTTAAATACACCAAACGGTTCATTACAAGTTAGCCAATTTGAAAATAATTGACATAAGGACAGATACTTAAAATTGAGTAGATCCTTAGGCAATGATGTGTAGATAAAGAATCCCTTTCTCACTTTAACATCAGTATTCAGTATTGATTTTGTCACCCTTATGTAGGATGCTTATTACAAACACGATAGAAAACTTTTATATAGGGCTGTTAAGTTCCAAAGGTTGCCGTCGTTCCCTTGTACGACATGATTTACACATTTCTTAGTTTAATCATATAATCTGCACATGTTTATTGTTAATTAAATCAATTAAATGTACCTAACTATTAACTAATTAGAACAGGAAAGGAATAAATAGTAGGTATATTTTTTCCTGGCTACGAACCAGTTATTAATGGAATCAAAACAATTAAACCGCCTGTTTGACAGAGAAATGTTATCCCTACTACTAACCAGAGAAATGTTATCCCTACTACTAAAGGTATAACATTTCTCTGCTGTTTGACGCTTAAAAGTATACAATGATGAAGGAAATTTAGAATGAATTGATTCATAAAGAGGTGTAAGATAAATAAACAGTTGGTTACAATGACAAAACTAAATGTTATTGCTTGCGTAGATACATAGATAAGTTCACTTAAATACGCGTTTTCTTTTATCACCTAAATTAAATTATGCTTGATGCTGATAGTAGATAGGGGGACGAAACATGCGCCTTTTTGTGGCAAAAAAAAACTTTAAACAGTGCAACCCTAATAACTATTCAAACATTCGCGAAAGTTACTCTGTTTCTAATTGAATATGGAAAACTAAGAACTAATTTTACACAAGACGGTATACCTGCATAACTGTTTACATGACACGTTGTTTCTTTTGGTGTGGATTCCTATTAACTAGGAACATGTGATTTACCTTTCATCGTCTATTATGATTTGATGATCACCTTGAATATGTCCAGAGTTTTTGGTCTTATTGCTACGTGGACGTAGACTTTTTTACTCAGTGGCCCCAGTAAACGTTTTATGTAACTGTGTGTTAGTTGATCATGCGGTTAAGTAAAACTAGGTACTTATAAATTGGTTAGATCAGAACGCTTAACATAAGTTTCATACAGCGTTAAGTACTTAAGGAATAAGAATCCCAAATGAGAAATTTCGCCTGGAAAAACATTAAGACAAAACAAAGCGCATTTTGCGTATTATGATGTGCTTATTTAGAATGTAGAAGGCATAGATAGGTATAAAACATTTGTTTGCTAATGGATACATCACGATTTATAAATTTCTGGTACAAAAAAATCAAGCCATTTTCACACAACTTTGCTCTTTTGAAAGTGCTGCCCTTTAGGTTTGCGCTCCGAGAATAACCTCAAAAACAAAACAAAATACAGAATGTTCCATTCAAAAAAACATAACTTTGATATAGCACGCTTTTTTGGAACACCCTGTATATGTCTGACTAATTTAGAAAAGTAGCCGTCACTAACCTACGCACTCCTGCCAAATAACTGCTTCATATCATTCTTCGTTTTCCCAGTAAGCTCCGTATAGTTGTAATCAAAAAACGATTTCTGATTTTCTTCTGCAAATAATATACAGGGTATGTCATGAATATTTTTAATATATTGTTAATTTCCGGATAAACTGGAAGTAAATTGGTATACTTATTATACTCGATTAAAAGAGTTGTATGTCCTCTACCTAACTGTAAAATTTTAGTTCTTTATCTTTGTTAGCAAGTTATGAATTTTTAAAATTTTCAACTTCAACAATTCACCCCCCTTCCCCTATGGGAAATAATGAAATAAATGTAGTGCCAATAGTTTTTCATGAACTGTATGTACATTTCAAAAAATAAAAAAAAAGCTTGAGCAGATTTTGCGAAAAGCGATTTTTAATTTTTGACCAATTTTGGGTAGCGTTAAATTTTTCCTCTTCGCTCCCAAAATAACGGTATGTATAGGCGTTGAGTGATTTCACTCAACGGTATAGGTATTATAAATGGTTTCTGCAACAAAATTATACAGGGTATACCACGGAACCGGTTCATTAGAAGTTTCTGGGGTCCCTTATTAGTTATGAATTTGAAACTTTCAGGTTAAGGATAACCCATAGCCTTCTTTTGTTCTAAAATATTGTCGATGTTGTACAACTTCCGGAAGGACCGGAAGTCGCCATTCATCTTCTTATTTTAAATGGAACCCCCTGTATATTATTGCATTTTTGGATTATACAATCGATTCTGCGTAACATTGTATTAGATTATCCTATACCTATCTTCAACTGTTTTTGAGATATTATGATTTTTTTGAAAAATTTGCGCTTTGCGGAGGGATGTTTAATAGCCCACCTTTTGGTCTTCTTTGAACGCAAAACATTCATACTTTACAAACACGAAGTAAAACCATAAGGGTTCACGAAATGCATTTGCAAACCTATCACAGATTATACAGGGCGTTCAAAATTAGTGGCAAAGTTAAAAAACTTCAAACACCAAAAAGTCATTTTTTTCAAATGGAACACCCCGTATATTTTTACATATTTGGAAAGCGATTTAATTTACGCATCGATAAACTATAGGTATCCCTATACCTATCTTTAGCGGTTTTGTAGTTATTAACACTTTTTATCTAATATCGATTAAAACTGCACTTAAAACCTATGCACATTTGAAAGCAGGCTGTGAGTATGACAACCGGAAAAACAATTACTTTTACAAAACGAATTTAATGATCTTATTTATACAACAAACAAATAAAAATGACTTTAATGGATATAAAATAAATTCAAAATATCAGTATTGGAATATGCGTTAACTGCTGCCATTTTATAAAATTGTTTACTGTTTACCACCTGTTTGCTTTAATGAGCATGATACCCAGATAAACATTCGTTTGTCTAATCATACTAATTATAATAATAATAATAATACTTACTTGATTTCGATCCGTGCGGTTAGTTAACCAGGCTTGGCCTAAGTATCGATAAAAACCGAAGTATAATAATAATAATACCTTTTATTGAGAGCAAACTATTAAATTACATAAGATTGTTCAAAATACGTTAAAACTGCACACTTGTTCTCAAAAGGAGTGAGTTCAGGTGTCTACAAAAAAAGTAGAGACCTGTTCTTGCACTCAACCCTGTTAGACGTTCATTACCGTATTTTATTTTCGCATACTCACAGCCTACTTTCAAATGTGCATAGGTTTTGAGTGCAGTTTTAATCAATATTAGATAAAAAGTGTTAGTAACTACAAAACCGCTAAAGATAGGTATAGGGATACCTATAGTTTATCGATGCGTAAATTAAATCGCTTTCCAAATATGTAAAAATATACGGGGTGTTCCATTTGAAAAAAATGACTTTTTGGTGTTTGAAGTTTTTTAACTTTGCCACTAATTTTGAACGCCCTGTATAATCTGTGATAGGTTTGCAAATGCATTTCGTGAACCCTTATGGTTTTACTTCGTGTTTGTAAAGTATGAATGTTTTGCGTTCAAAGAAGACCAAAAGGTGGGCTATTAAACATCCCTCCGCAAAGCGCAAATTTTTCAAGAAAATCATAATATCTCAAAAACAGTTGAAGATAGGTATAGGATAATCTAATACAATGTTACGCAGAATCGATTGTATAATCCAAAAATGCAATAATATACAGGGGGTTCCATTTAAAATAAGAAGATGAATGGCGACTTCCGGTCCTTCCGGAAGTTGTACAACATCGAAAATATTTTAGAACAAAAGAAGGCTATGGCTTAGCCTTAACCTGAAAGTTTCAAATTCATAACTAATAAGGGACCCCAGAAACTTCTAATGAACCGGTTCCGTGGTATACCCTGTATAATTAAGTCCTTGTCAATATGACAAACTGAAACTTCATTTTCAATAAACTAGCTAATGTGGTGCTTTATGCTTAAAGTTAGTTGAAACAATTAAATCGAATTATGGCGGGCAAAAAATATGACAAAATGCTCGTGCTGTTTATAAATCACCCACAGAAGTATGTTTAAAAACACATAAAAAAATTATACATTATTAAAATATTTAAGAAGCTTAGACATTAATTAGGTTAGAATTAATTATAACTGCATAGTATAATTGTATAAAAATAGGTGACCAGTTCATTAGAACGAGGGAAACGTGGCTTCCTTTCTTTACGAAAACAGAAAATTGGTATCGAATTTTCCATATAAACTGTAATACATGCATCTTTGTTTCATACGAATGTACAGTAAAATCGTTGACTTAGGTATCATTCAACGGTAAAATGATTAAGACTGTATTTTTTAGTAAACATATAAATTGAATAGTCGTTTGCAACCAGCGACTAAGTTGTTTTTTTGTTTAGTCTTTCAGATACGTCCATTTTGCATTCTCATAATGAATATATGAAGCAAAAAGGCTACATATTTACATTATTTTGCAAGTCGTGCATCAGAACTATACATGATCGAAAATTATACATTTAAATTTTTATTTTTACATTTAAAGCTTTTTTTTTATGGTAAAGGATTGCTGGAATCTTTCCGGTTGGTTTGAAATTGACTAACCATCATTCACTGCTTTCAGTTTGGGCTCAATGTATTGAAACTAAACTCAAAGTCCCTTCCTCCCCTCCCCACATCAACTTCAACTGTTTGATCAACAAGTTGAACAACACCTGCAACTTCCACACTATCAGTGCATCTAATAAAATTGACTATAAAATTCCGAAAAAATGCATAGGTTACTAAGTTGAATCCAGTACGATGGCAAAGTATGAAAATCATTGTTGGTTAAATATCAAATTATTTCTCAATGTCAATATCGTAATTTGATATGGTAACGCATTTTGATAGATTTTCTAATGACATTAGTCAAAGTTTATTTCGTGAAAAAACCGCGGCTAATTAAATTGTAAAAATTGCCATTGACCGTTTACTATTTTTTTTTAAACTTACGTTTATTTACTTTTTATATATATTTTCATATAGCTACATTCTTTAAGTTCTGTTATATAAAAACAGGTTGCCCTTCAGAATGACACTACTTAAAAGTAAAAACAATACCTCAATATTGTTTCAAGATTAATGCTATAGTTTAAACTCGAGCATCTGATTTTGTAATAATGGTTGTAAATAAATATCTACCATTAAAAAAAATTACTAAAAACCATATACTATTGGTCTATGCTAAAAACACATGAAAAAAACGAAACCTTCGCCGTTTTCCGTGCATTTAAAATTACTGTAGGTACGTATTTCTTAGGTAATACACTACAATAAGATTTTTTTATCAAAAAAGAATTCTTTCATCCATTATTCAATATATTTTGAAATCAAAAAATCGTAATATGATTGTGACCTATAAACTTTGTGATCGAAAGAAAAAAACTGCGATCGGTTCATAACGTAAGAAGTGTCAATATTAATTAGATAAAATGCTTTTTGAGCTATAATTATGGGAAAAAATTAACAGATTTTAAACGAAGCAAACAAGCTGCCATTCAACAATAAATCAATAAATTCATGAAAATCTTCAACAACAGCAAAACGGTTGTGGCAACCGTTTTTTTTTTTGTTAGAAAAAAGGTGTTATGTTATTGGACCATGATTGTACATAACCTTTAATAAAAAAACTTTTTTACTCTTATCTATTTTTTGTAGTAGGTACATCGGAGGTTAACAAAAATTACTCATATTCCATACATTGAGCAAAGAAATTCGCGCATTTTGTAAAATTCGGATTCTAATCTTCCACAAATTGAGTGATTCCACAACCTTGAAATCCTTAGCGCCAGATATTTTCAATCACACCCTTTAAATTTTTTTATTTTTTAATTACTTATTTTTATTTTTGAATTCTACGTTAAACAATAAGTTAGATAAGACTATAGCGTGTAGAAATTAAACTATTTTCAAGATACTATATTTCACATGCAAGAATATAGAATGATTGCTTAAACACGTTCTTGCCTTTTTAAATTACATTATTTTTTATTGTAGAATACAAACATAAAAAATGTAGTGCTCTGCTATTTAACATAACTGACTTAGGGCGTAAGAGTTATGAGGTCACCCTGTATAAGTCACACTAGTTTACAATTTTCATAACACCAAACTAATTTATATATTTAGTTTATTAAGACAGATTTCGTACTATTGGCGCACCTTGTACAATTATGAAATGTTTATCACAGGAAACTTTGGTATGCAAAAAAAGTTCATACAAAAGTGAATAAATCTTCCATGACATTTAACCTTTTTGAGTAATTCCTCTTATTGCATACAGCTGAACAGGTCGATGTTAACAAATGAACGAAATAGTAATTTATTAATTTACAGAAACTTTGGGAAAATTAGGGAATGGTTTTTTATCCGTTCATTTTCATTTCGCAGCTATTTTACAAACAATATGGCGATAATGTCATGTTCGCCCAAAATACAGTAATTCGCCTAAAGTAAATTTTTATATCTAAAATGGGATGTTGAAACGTAAATTTTGAACGCAGTCAATTCAATATCAATGGTTGCCTGTTATTTCCACCCGTATAGTACATTAAGATTAGATTGACTTTGACTTTGTTACGATTGCACTTGCTGACCTTTATATTGTATCAACTGTTTGCTGTAAGACCTTCATGCCGTGTAAAACTCAACCGTCTTAACGTTACCTACTTGTTTGTCAAATTTGCACGTTGTGTATGTTAACTAAAATAAAGGTACCTACTCGTATATTGCATATTATTCAATTTTGACTTAGAGATTGGCAGATGGCGCATTTATGTAAGAACCTATCTTTGGAAAAACAATATTATCGCACCTCTGACGTTATATTGCACCAAAGAATATATAATATAATTTTTGATTAGTAGAAGGAATCATGAAATGAGTTTTAGTACAGTTTATTTTTTATTTATTTATTTTTATTTTTTAGTACCTACATCTCCATATTTTTGTAATAGCTTTTCACCCAGTGACGTTTGTGCTTAGAAAAGATACAAAATTTCCATGGTGACCATGGTATAGGTACAAATTGTTAATTAATACAAAAATAATAACCAAACATGTAAATTAAAGTTTTTGATAAATAAAAGAAATAACCGACATACAGACTCCAATAATCTAGGTATTTATTACATATTGAATTTTTGTCAAATGGTAGTGTTTGTAAAGTGAACAACCCAACTCGTTGAAACGTCCTAAAAATGTCGATGTTGTATACCAAAATACGTGTGAAAATCGAAATCCCTCAATTTGCAAGAACTTAGATGGCACTGTATGAAAGATTTACACTTGAATGCGTTGATTCAAAAACTTCAACCAAATAACCAAAATAATCGATTGGACAGGGCGCAGGACTCAAAATATTGCTACGTGGCAACCGAGGTGGCAACTCTTCGTCCGACTTCAATTTCTTTCTGGCAAAGAATAGCTTGAACAATGGGAACAGGTGGCAAATAGGGCGAATGCAACTCATGTGATGGAAGAGCACACTTTTCCGATACATTGCCGGTCTTTTCTGCCTTTAATCTACCCAAAAGGGCAACATGCTGTGCACCGACTTATCCTTCAAGGCATCCTTAAATATGTCGTAATAATTTATGTTAACTTAAGATGGAAACTTTTTACATTTGTGATTACCTATGGTTATTTATTAATGAAAGTCGATTAGCTATAACTTCTTTCGCCACCGTACCATTACAACGCTAAACCTATGGGAATCTATCATTTGACGTTACATTACGTCAATACACGCTCCTGACATTGAAACACAGTATTTTTTTTAAATAAAAGAACAAATTACATCGGTGAAATAGCATAAACAGTAATGTAACGCCACTTACCACAAATTATTCAGTTGGTTTCCCTTAATTAGTAAGTATTTATGTAGTTTAGATTAATCATTAATTAATGAAAGTTCTACTTTTGAATATTACTACGTATAGAAACTGATCAGGTTTGTCCGATCCAATCACTTAAATACGCTGCTTTTAATTAAAAAATGTAACACCTAATATTTATGAAGCAATTTAGTTATGAAACCGAATATCAAAAGAATGTGATTTAAATAATAAAATTAAAATAAAAAAATTTTAAATAAAAAGCAATAACAAATGAAAAGCTTTTATCACTACATCACGAAAAATTCATTACCAAACCACCATATGATAATTAGTGATGATAGCCGTTTTTCTAAGCGGGAAAAAACTGAAACACGCCTTCTTCTCGGATAGGAAGTAAAATCGTATTAATGGAACTTGTTTTTAAACGTCACACTGTTCTTACGCAATAAGGAAGAGGAAGTTGACTATCACCGAGCAGTCTTATCTTGATACAGCCGTCCATACCAAGCTAAGTTGGTCCGATTTTAGACGGATACTCGAAGCAATCCGAGTGCTGAAAAGAGGACTACACGTGACTCTATGGTTAGGAGTTTATTGCTTATGGGACGTCCACCTTTCTGTTTATCCCCCTAAGATGGGCTAAAAGTCCAAGATGGGAGGATAAGGAAATAAATTTTGTATGAATCGGATTAACTGTAGTAGTTGAAGATAATACAAAATCGAAAAATAACTAATTAGGGAAATAAAAGAGAATTCAAAACAGTTGAAAAGTAAAATAAAAAATTAGACTAAAAAAGTCTACTCCGATTTCTTTTGTTGGAAAACAAACTTAGGCCGATCACATTTCCTACTAGAGCGAAGGTAGTCTGGAGGGAACCAGATTAAAAGTGATCTCGCCAACAAATGTGCACGGCCAGGGTGTCGATAATTCCGCAGGTAGAAGAGGTAGAGAGAGATGCAATATACAAGACGTAGTGAAATGGACAAAGAAAAGAAAGAAAGAATGAATGGATCGAGGAAGACTGGCTCGAGTTTGTAAAACAGAACTACCAAAAGGAGAGCACCAGGACGGCCGCGCAAGAAGTAGGCACAGAGTTGATTTTCATCGTCAACGGAATTGAAAGGCCAGACCAACAGGAAGAAACTGCTAGCTAAAAGAAGAAGAACACAGGTCATCATTAGCAGCGCCAATAGGCTTCAGATGACACCCAAATTCCTCGTGCAAGGTAAGGATATGTAGATTACGCACGTACCGGTACGTGATTTGTGTTACCAACCTCAACTATATTGCAATAATGATTTGCGAAGAACAGTTTGTCAACTAAATACAATCCGAGATACCTGAAGTCAAGAACTTTGTGAGCTGACCGGTTGTATAAATGAAACTAATAAAACATTTTCCTGGAGTGAAACAACCAGTGAAACCCTTGAAAAATGAAGCGGAAATTTGGTCCCACTTTTGTCCTGATACAATTTTACATGCAATTGTGGAATTGTGTAAAGAAGGTTTAGTTCCTGAAGAAGAGAGCCAATTTATTCAAAGTTTCTGAAACTCTTTTTGTTCATTCTTTTAATTTAGAACTGTTTTCTCAAAAGTAGACGCGACCTCCGAAAGGTTAAATAAATATGTGTAAAATAGTATATTACAGTACAAGTGAAGAAACTATAAGAATTTCGCTCACGCATATGCCGTTATGGCATACAGTGAGCGAAATTGTTTCTTCACGCGTGCTGTATAGGGTTTTGTTTAATCCTGCTGTACTAAAAATATAAAATTTTAGTAGTTATTTATTGTAAAAGACGATATGTTTTGCGTTGCTATTGCTTGTGTAAACAAATTACATTTTTCACCCACTCGTCCACTCGTTGCCATAGAAATAATTTGAGTGAGTAAAACAAAAGGTTTCTAATAGGCTATCTACAGTGACTTTATTAGAAGGGCTATCTAAGTAAAAAACAACACATTTCAATGGCAGGATTGAACAAAGTTATATTAATATTTATATGAATCAAGTTTTATTCAGAGATGGAAGTGGAAGTATACGTCAACTTTTCAGAAGCTTCCTATTTCGAACAATTTGATCACACGACCAACGGATTGTGTACATTTCGGACTTATGGATGAAATGAAATTTGTGCGAATTGCCGAACTAAAGATTATATAACCTCTTTACGTAAATTATAGTTTCGATAAAATTTTACATATTTAAATATTTATTTATATTATACCTTCGCACTCAAATTGTTAAATAATTCCCAGAATCAGGAACATTGTATCAGTGAATTACGTAATCGAAATCTTCAATCATGCAAACAGATAAAATAAATAATATACATATTAACTAAATTACGCATTTTATTCGATATGTTGATGTTTTCTAATGAGTCAAAAAAGGTCAAAAAACAGTTACAATTTCCCTCTATGCAGTTCAACAGTTAAATGTACGAAGTGTCAAAATGTAAACTTTGAATATCTACAACTAATGTTTGGGGGAGATATGCGATTGAACGTGTTTATTATTAAAAATTATTTTACATTTGGTGAAAGTTATGCTGAAGTTGGAAGAAACTGCAACAGAAACTTAAAAATGTGAAATTTCTCAACAAAATCATCTACAGCGAGTCAGCTATGAAGCACATTTCAAATTGGTTCGATAACAAGCAAAATTGTCGAATTTGGAGTGAAGAAAATCGACGAAAAATAATGGAAAAACCGATGCATCCACTGAAAGTAACTGTTTGGTGTGGTATTTTGGTTGGTGAAGTGATTGGTCCATACTTTTTAGAAGATGATGATGGAAATGCTGTACTGTGAATGGTGTTCGATATTGAACGATGATTAACAACTTTTTATGGAATGAATTGGAGTATATTGTATGCAGAATATGTGGTTTCAACAGGACCGTGCAATATGTCATGCAGCAAAGGAAACAATCGATATTTTGAAACAGAACTTTAATTACCAAATAATTGCTCGAAGAGGAAACATTTATTGGCTGCCTAGATCTTGCGATCTAACACCTCTAGATTTTTTCCTATGGGTCTATTTAAAATAAAAGGTCTATGCCAACGATCCACAACTCCACAAACAATTGATGACCGAAAGGAAAACATTATTGACTATATTCAAGCAATTGAACCGCAGTTATGCCAGAATGTTATCGTTGATTGGCGGTAAACTGTTAACCAAAACATTTGAAGATGTAAGGAATTTGATTAAAACGATCATTGAAAATCCGAACCCTCTACAAACCCTTACATCAGTAAAGGGCATCATGGAACTAAAGTTACGACAGTAATAAAATATAAAACTTGGTTTGTTACATTTTCAAAGTAGGCAAATGACAGCCAGTCGAATTTAGCATAAAACTATGTCCCAATAATGTATACAAAGGCAACTGGGCATTGTTTGAAATATAGATTTGCAAAGTGTTATATTACTAATTCAACGTAGCTCTGTAATGAAATGAGTAATTCTGCTAAGGAAACAATAGACAATAATGAATGATTAATTAATATTTCTTAAAAGTAGTGCTGCTCCACGACAATTACGGCAACGAAGTAGGTAATTAAAGTAAATAAAAGTGATATTGGCACCGGATTCACAAGTTCATTAAAAATTTTTGCTTTATTATTATAAAGTCAAGCAAAGAACATTAAATATGTTAGTTAATAAAAGATCACCAACCTGTATAGAATGCCCTTGTCCCTGCTGACTGATATGCAATTGCTGTGCTTGATTTATCTGCAACGTTGTCCCTGAACCATTTCCCCCATGTCCCGAGGATGGTCTCGGTGGCGTTCCACCACCAAAAGCCCCGCTTCCAGGCGTCGAACCTCCGCCGCCACTATTTCTGGGGAGGTAGCCTGGACTGCCATGACTACTAGCGCTAGGACTTCCGTAAGGCGAATACTGCTGCTTATAAATACCCGGCCCTTTACGTTTCATATCGAATTCATTACCTGGATATATCATTTCTTGTTTAATTATTTCTGGTTGTGAAAAATTTGGACTACTTTTATAACTAGGATTTGAGGTAGGGCTGCCATAATCTCCTTGAAACTGAAAGTCAGGATAGGGAGAACGGGAATTAGGAACTCTAGTATTTGGATTAAATGAAAGGCCCATTTGGTTTTTATGTTGGTGTTGTTCGGCCATCTGTTTTAATGTTTGTGCGGCTGGACTAAGTTCATTCTTTCCAAAATCGATATTGGAATACGCCATACGACTTTTTGATATGTTCCCCTGACCTTCGAAGATAGGTGGAGAATAATTTTGATTTTGTAATAGGGGACTATGCGTATTTTGAGAATTTTTGGTATTATCCAACACATTTTGTGTCAGTTCTTTGGAATCTTCTACTTTTAAACCGTTTATAATTAAACACGTTTCTGTTTTCGTTTCATCAAAATCAAAGTCTTTCATAAACTCTGGATAATTGCTAATATCAGAAATGAGATCCTTAAATGCGTCCGACGTTATAATTTCATCATCAGGATCTTCACCAATGAGATCAGGAAAACTACCGAACGCGGAACCACCGTTCACGGCTGCATCTTTTTCTAATGCAGCGGCACATTGGTCTAAGTCCGCGAAATCATTATCAGGTTCTTGCTTTACACACTCAACTAAGGTACCGATATCTACACTATTACCAACACCCGAACTTGGTCTTATATTTGATGCAGGCGTTGAAGGATTGGAAGATTTGGGCGACGATACATCACTCTTTACCGAGGCGTTTGTTAAAGCCTTCACTGTTACATTTGTCGATATTTGTTGAGGTTGTGAGTTTGCGGCAGAAGTTGTAAATTCTAATTGTTGAACAATTTCCACTGAAAACTTGGTGAGACCTTCAGGTTGATGAGCAGTGCCGTGTTGTGTCGTGCATTGTAATTTCACCGGCGGTTCAAAACCATCGTTGGGTACTCCCGATTCGTGATCCTCGGAAGGCCGTTTTAAAAACTTCTGTTGCTGTAACATAAAAACACAATTTTAAATATAAAATTATAACTAAACGTGTCATAAAATGATTAAAAGTTGTGCAAAACTGAAAGTTACACGAATAGCGATAGGTATCTATGTTGACGATATGAAGTTAAACAATAAGTGACGGTCACGGCTCCTATCAGTGTAAATCAAACGTTAGTAATTGTCACCTTGTTTATGAACTGCGGCATTTGCATAAGGCAATGCAGAACTAGGTATAATATTACAAACATACTTGCATTATAAAGTTGTTACAATGACAACATAACGACGGAGACAGTTACAGTTACATAAACCGTTCAAACTCTACTTTCGCGGTACAGTGGTTAAAACAGTGTTACGTAGCTAAAATCTAATATAGCTACGATACATTAAAGCGTTGATTGAAGAATTTTAGTCAATGATTAAAGTTTATCTCTTGCAATTACACATTTGTACAGCTCACTCAAAACAAAACTGTCTTTCTGCATAACCTATTTTATCTAGTTAATTCAAAATTAATGATGAAATAAGTGTTACTTATAAATATTAGCAAATTGTTGTTGGAATATGACGAAACGATTTCTAGGTATTATTGTTACAAATGTTACTATAGAAACAGAAACATTATAATAATTGACGTATACTCTTCGTGAAACAGCACACTTAGTATGGAACGTTAAATAAAGTAAAAAAATGAAACCTAAGCAAATCGAGAGTTCGCGAATTAATGAATTTTTATTGCATAAATCTTTGAGCTCAATTGCAAGATATCTAATAAATTATGTTCTCGTCCAACTATGTACTATATAGTAACGCAGGTAGAGACAGAAGTACATTCAAATGTGAGAAATTACCAATATTTACAAATAATAATAATAGCTCAATAAAGTGGCCATATAATTATAAATATAAATAATTTACAGCACCGCATCATAAATTACTTCAACTTCCATTGGAGAATTTCATTATTTAAAGAAAATTTAAACAAATTTTGGGTCTTCGAGTTCAATCCCGACGATCGGCGCCAGCGCGCAAACGTAATCTTTATGATTTTTTTTGACGTTTTAACAAATACTTACATCACAATTTTCAACGAACTTCGTTCGTTACTGAAATCAATATTCCGTCCGTGCGTCCGTGCGTTGCTTGCAAGAGATGCGTATTGTCTACAACCGAGTTAAGATATGGATCTTATGTGAAATTTTATGCTGATTGAAGATCCGGTCCCAATTTTTCGATATCTCAAATACTTTTCGAAATATTCGACTTTAAAGTCGAAATTTCGAAATTATCAAATTTTGTCTTTTTGATAAGGCCAGATTTTTTTTATACTTTCGTTATTGCGGTATTCGAAGTTCGTTTTGTAATCCAGGGATTTCAACTAGTTTGTTATTAGCTTTCTTATTAAGTGCTCTTTGCAGTAATTAAAAGAATTTTTTTTTATTTTTTGGTCTTCGGTTCAGCATCGTGAAATATGTAGTACAAGATCACGTATTTCAAGACTTTTTATTTTTGGTAACAAAATTATGTAGCCTATTGAAATATCATTATCTGTCTCCTGTCCTATATTAACATCTTTTTGGCAAAAATGTAGTTGATTTTGAAAAAAAATACTCGTGGATGGTTAAAAAAAATCCGTGGGTAACTTCACGCGGGTTCATTATTTGTGTTTAAAGTTGACCTAAATCGCTCTAAATCTTCTATTAAAAAAACATAGTTTTAGTAACATACACTTTTATTTATGTTCTACTACACTGATTTTGGGTGAAAATTTCATTATTTGGTTAACAACTATTTTTTAATCTTCTGCAATATTAATGTACAGAATTTGCAAGAAGCAAAAACTGCCTATTCAAAATCTGGGCCAAGTGACAATTACAATTTACAATTTGTTGAAATGGAAACTTTACCATTGATTACAATTTTTGCAATTGCATCAATTTTAAGTATGACCTCTCGCTGATATTATAATTTATTTCCATTTCAGCTTCAGGATTCGTTTATTATTAAATTATTGTATTTTGGACATTTTAATAAGCGTCTCGGTAAGTATCACAGTTATAGTTGCCTAATGCCTTTATAATCGTTGTCGTAGCACAGATGTAAATTAATCCCTTTAGTTATTCATCCGATTTGTGCTTGAACACAAAGGTACTTAAATAGTATCCCGCTGCCCGCTGCGCCAAAATCTGACCTACTAAAACAAAAAACAGAACCGTACTCTACAGAATTTTAAAACTGTTGTCGCGCACACAAAACTGTTTTCATATACTTAGTATACAATTTCTTATAATCATTTGATTGAGGTCTTTTTTTGGAAAGATTTTTTAATAAGGAAGTTCTTTATGTATTTATATTTTAAGAAACCTTATACCAATACATACTAATAATTAATACTGAAATAGAAAGATTATTAACCTTAATCACTATCACTAATGCCCCATAAGTCACTATCACTACCACTATAATATATTCAATATATTCTCTGAAGGCTCTTTTTCTAATTTCCTGCTACCATGGTCGTCTCCATACTTGCTTTACCATTTTAAATAGGTATGTAATATGTAAACGTAGGAACACTTCGAACACCACACAAGTTAATAAAAATGAATGGATCATATTTCCATACGTACAGCTTTCTTAATTGTATTTTAATTAAATTCCTAAACTTAAATTTCCTGTATTTGCAATCTATTATTGGGAATTCCATACTTTAATTAAAGTAAAACCAAATATTGAAATAAAATTCTGAATTAATTAGGTTAATTGTAATTCTACAAAAACGTTTTAACAATTTTAGAGTTTCTTATCTAGTTCTTTTTTAGAGTTTTAGACTATCTTTCTAATAGTTCAGTCAATCTGTCGTAAAAAATATAGTTTGAATGAAAAAACTGCCCCAAGGCTAAAAGTTGTTTTAATCATTGAAGAATGACGTACTTAAGCTGCCTTCGCGATGGGCATGTGCTACCTTGGCGCGTCTTTTTGAAAAGTCAAAAAAAGTGTATAAAAAAATTGTTTAAATAAAAGTTGTTCCTAAAATTAAAAGGAACAACTTTTCCATTTAAATTTTTGCATTCAAAAATATTTACATGGCGAAAAAGTGGAAAAACACTTTTTTTGGAACTTCAGCGGCACCTACCGTGTGCATTTCTTGCTGTACAGCATTGCCCCAATGACATTAATTGTAGATCTCAACGTTCTCTACATTTTGTCATCAATCGATTTTTCTGTGAAATGCATACATTTCGAGAAAAATGCATTTCAAAATTTTTTTGGCACTTTTTTTGAGTTTTCAAAAAGACGCGCCAAGGTAGCACATGCCCATCGCGAAGGCAGCTTAAGTACGCCATTCTTCAACGATTAAAACAACTTTTACCCTTGGGGCAGTTTTTTCATCACTCCATCGACAGATTGACTGAACTATAAGCCGAGAAAAGTACTGGGAAATCATACATTTTCAAAATTTTCATAAATTACGAGCATTTTTTCAATATGCGTACTTAATATGTCATAAAAAAAGACATTATGTTATGTTTATCGCTCTAGTAAAGTTGTTAAAGTCAAATTTTTGAAACAGGTTTTTGTGTTATCATAAAGGCCGTAGTGAGGGATCACCTTGGAAATTTTTAAGCCTACCATTGCCGCCCGCAAGAACTTGCTAAGGATTTAGAATTTTCGTTAATTTCCGAGTTGTACAGCACTGTAATGTAGGTACTACTAAATAATAATAACAAAATTTAATGACTATTATTAAATTATTATACACACAAGTATAGTACTGTACATTGTACAAACCGCTCCTTATTTATGACAATAATAGTTCTATTTGTGACCGTGTTTGTGAACTGTAGGTACTAGAAGATCATATTATCTTATAAAGTTGAAGATGATATTTTTTCGAAATCTTATCTCCATATATAGTCATATGGAAAGCAGATGTAGGTATATGTATTAGTGATTTTTTCGTGTTGTTTAATTTTTGTACATACATTTTATTCCAGTGAACGTGGATTCATTTAAATTATTTTTTAGTCACCGCGGTCCATAATCAAATTCAACCCAAAGCTCATTTAGCTACACCTAATAATAGCACTGTATTTTTTGAGCAGAAGAAAACTGTTGACCGTAATATAGTGTGCAAGGATTTTAGTGATAGATATTTCTCTAAAGGGGAATAAATTATTCAGCACAAATTGTCGACGTATCCTAAAAATCAAAATCGTTAAGATGAGTGGTTCCACAAAATTCAAATGTATTCAAAAATATTGGATAAATGACGTTCCCTAGGAACCAAAGAAAACGCATTTACCACTACCGGAATTGGAAACTGAAAAATCGCTTTATAGCCCAGTAAAATAAGGAAATTTGGATAAAATAATGGTTACAGCTTCGAAAATTTGGAAACAGGCTTGTATTGTGTTCGCTTTGAAGTGTTCAAAAGTCCCCACCCGTACGCCCCCCCTCCCTTCGAGAAAAACGGGGGGCGAAAAAGTGTCAAAAAAAACAGATTTTCGTAAATAACTGAAAAAGTATCGATTAAACGTTAAGAAAATTGTAGCTGATAAAATTCCGCACATATTCGTGTTTTATTTTTGTCTCTACGACCAATAGGAGCCGAGATAGATTTTTTTTTAATGTCGACTATTTTGCGGCGAAACGGTAACACGTGCGCGCATAGCGTGTATTTCGCTTATATCTCGAGAATAGCCATTCGCATCGCAAAATGCTTCAAATAAAAGTAGTAGAGAATTTAATTACGAATAATTTTCTTTTTAAAACATTTCCATACGATTAATATTGACAGAGATATAATCATTTAAACCTTTTTCTAAGACACAATCGCTGCTCGTTTTGCATAATAAAATCAATAATAAGTCGAAAACTATTCTACGTACCTACTTAGTGCATATAATGAAAGTTGTAGAGAATTAAATTTTGAATCTATATGAATACACGAAATATCATTTTGGTAATTTTTATAAGGCGATAGGGGAAGAAATAATGAAAAATTCTCATTTTCGAGCGTTTCTTTGCAAATAACTATGTTTTTACTACTTGTAGACAGTAAAGTGCCTTATAGTTTTTTAAAGATAATTAATGTACCTGTAAAATGAGTCTCGTCAGAAGTTCGTACGATAAATAGTTCGCTAGTTACAGCTGTTTAAAGGTGTACTCAACAATTGACATTTTATTAAGAATCCCGATTTTCGCTAAAAAATGGCCGTTAAATTTTTGTTAAAAATTGGTTTTATCCTATTTTCAGTACTTTATATAAGTACATATATACAAAGGTAATACAATACAATAAATCGTTCGCAAGTTGTACTTTATTGTAAAAATACATCTTTGAAAACTATATATTTTCACAGAATTTAACTAAAATGTATATTTGTAAGTTCAGTTTTTTTTAAATATCTTCGTTTCCATTTATTTTACGACAAACTTTTATATAAACTAATTGAAAGCTTACAAATTTCCTATAAAAAACACTTTGTCGCGTATGTTTTTCTGTAAACAGCGACGAGAAACTGACGATTGAAGATGCAGGTAATATTGAATTTTTACAGAAATTGTAGCTACTTTAGAATGTACCACAAAATGTGATCCTATGATGAATTTACTAAGAAATGCTCACAGAATAACTTCTTATACTTAGGAAAGTCAAAACAATTTTTTATACTACCTTTTCCTCGTTTCAAAAGTAGCTACAATTTCTGTAAAAATTAAACATTACCTGCATCTTCAATCGTCAATCTTTTCAACGATGTATAACATGCCTGAAAAATATTTAGCTATAGTTTGCCCCACGAGAGCTCGGGTGTGACTCATTAGTTATCATTATCACTGTGTGAATATATTTTTAATATTCGCTCTCTTTTCCATTAAGTACTTTTTGTAAGTATGACAAAGACAAACTAATAATTTGCGTTAATTCAACAGCAATAACTAACGAGTCACACCCGAGCTCTCGTGGGACAAACTATAACTAAATATTTTTCAGGCATGTTATACATCGTTGAAAAGCTCTTTTTAAAGACTATCTAACCAACCAAAAATCCAATATGGCCGCCATATGAAAAACAAAAGATAGCACTAATAACTTAAAAACACATTACAATCGGGGGCTTCTGTTAAAATCAAATAATTTGTCTTAAAAAAGTGTCTGATTAATGTAAAACTTTAAAAGAGGTCAGATTAAGCGTTAAAGAGTTATTGAGGAAAATTAAAATCGGCAAATTTTGGTTTTTTCAAAATATTTTAAAAATTAAAAAAGTTAAGTCAAATTTGAAATGATATTTGTCGTGAGTATTAAATTCTGCGACACAGTGTATGCATCTTCTGAAGTTTATATAACTGCTGTAATGATATTTGCATGAAGAAGAGAAGCACCACAATGTATCGATGTCAACTATATTCATCGGCAACGTTCTTGAACGTCATAGATATTACACCACCCCGATTGCATAAGTTATTTAGTTTTTGGCTGTTAATTGTGTAGGAGCCTTAAATAAGTTGAATTTTTTGGAACATTGTTGAGTCGTGATTTTAAGAACACTGTCGAGTCGCAAGTTTGAATTCATTTTTGAACATCCCGTACAACATTTCTTATGTACATAAGTGTAGACTTTTCGTTATAAGAATTATTAAAATTGTTTGAAGTTAGTAAAAACTAAATTATGGCAAAATTACAATATCTTAAAAAAAATTGTGAGGTATTCCCAAACGTGATAGAAATTTAAAAATATTTTTGCTGAAGCCGATGGTAAAACCATCTATCCACGTACTTACTTATTACTTCCATAAACAGGAAACAATCAACAAAACAATTACATCGATAAACGGTGCTATACGCCTAGGCGATTTTTGATGCGCATTTTTTAAATGCAATTAATTCCGATAATGAAATATGTGACTCCTTTGTCAGCCGTATTCATTTTTATTATCTTTATAAAAACATTTCATTAATAATCATGGCATGAGAACAATTGAAATGTAAATTTCTGATTATGCGGATTCAAGAAAACAACCGAAGACCGCAGGTTTATTAACTTACCTTCCTATTTTTAACATACCTTTTTTTATTCATCAAAGTATAAAATTTACCTAATGAATTTAAAATATTGTCCGAAGCACTACTTAAACTTAAGATTCAAATGTATCATTTGCATAATTAGTATTTGTATGTTAACACAGTGGAACAATGATATGAGATGGTCAAAGCTCCAGCGACAAGGTGACACACAAGTAGGTACATTCTGTGGTTCCGTTAAAATTCCTGTAAATTGTTTCAAGATATTACTTAAAATTTGAGGCAACACACCACCTAAACAAAGGCTAATTCGAAAATAAATCACCGCCCTTTATTTTTACTTTATTTTATTTTTATCACAATCTAAAGTTGTCGTGTTTTGAAGTTTTTAACAATATTTATATAAAATTATATATAAATTTATACCTATAAAACATGTTTTTATAAATAAAATACACAAAGATATCTAATAATATATGAGAAATGTATGAGAAAAAGAACGTAAAACAACAACATCGCAAGAAAATTTGAATCTGTTTAATTACCGTGCGAATTAATTTATTTCTTGAAAGTACTTCAATTTTGTCGAATTTAGTTAACATTTTGATGAATAATTTGATAGAACAAACTTTTAAACTCCTCCAAAAATCATGTTTAAACCTTCAAATCTCCACTTTCTGAGATAATTTGAATATTGTGTAGAATTACACAGCATTTCTAGTAAAATTAATTAAGGGTAAAATGCACTAGCTGTTTAACAAAATTTCCAAATGCGTGACTAAAAACTAGTGATCACGTTTTTTAAGCTTTGTTTTTAAAATTAATTCTCTTATTTTAAACACCAAAAGCACACCCTACATTTAATAACAAATTCGACCTTAAAATTTTGTTACCTTTCAAAACCTAGTAAGATTTCTTTTGCCACGGCTGCTGAAATTCACTGTTAAATAGAATAAAAAGACAGAAGGAGTTTCGGTGCATTCGCCTTGTATATTCACACATGGTTGGTTGCGGTATAAGATCTATACGACCACTGATACATGTTTGGTATATAATGGGTCCATTAAATTAGCGACTTTAATTCTTCCAATTATAGAGTGTTGAAAATTACAAATACATTTTTCCTTTCCAAAAAAAAACTATAAATACATTTTTTACGTAAAATATCACTCAAAATAATCGGTATCGTACAATTTCCTAATTTCATCTATGCGTGAAAATTGTTTTCATGAGGATTTAAAATGGGTCCCAATTTCTATGCAAAGGCGATAAAATTTGGCGATTTCATTTCTGACATTTATCAAGGTTAATATAAATAAACTCGAAGATTTTGTAAAGTTTTTAGTAAAACAGTGTCGTTCTTTGTTTTTTGGTCACCAACGGCAATTTTTGTTTCTTAATGTTCTTAATGTTGATGTAAAGTAAACAGAAATACCTGAATGTGGTGGCTACATTGGAAACTTTCCTAAAATTCAAAAATTTCATTGATTTGTTTATTTGTTAACTGTTTTTGCGATTATGTGATTATTCTTTTAGTATCTCTTAGACTTAGACTATAAGAATCATGCAAATATTCACGCTTCTGCTTTTTACCATTAAGTACAAAAAAGACAGAATTTTTTCTTAAATATCTTTATTAAACTTTTCTTTTTCAAAGATTTCAAATAAATTAGATGGAATAAAATGTAAAGGATATCTATAATCAACTCAAAATTAAGTAAAACTTAATCTAATTTATCCTGTATTGAAATAAAAACGAAGATGCCAATGCAAAAAGATAAAAAACATGGTCTAATTATCTATTTTATTTTGATAGTTATATCCAAGGTTAGTTATGACTGTTATGAGGATTAAGTAATTTATTTCGACTTAATTTAAAAAAGATGCAGAGGGAATAAAATTAGGAAACAAAGATAGATCTGAAGTTCATTTAATAATGAATTTCAGAAGCGACTTCTCCAAATAGTGAATAACTGGAAGCCACCAACGTGGTGTTTTTGGTCTGAAGTCAAAATGCAATAGTCAAGTATTGCGGACTACTTAGACAATCTTGATAGATCCCCTGCTTTCACCTGGCAGTACCAAAAATTTGAAGGAAGTTTCGATACAAATTCTGAAAATTTCTTCATGATCAACCTGTGCATGAAACATGGTTGCATCACTACGTTCAAAAAAACGAAAAACGGTTATCGAAAGAATGATATGGTCGTCACTGCCCTAAAAATTCAATACAGTAGTAAATACATATACGAATATACCTTATCCATCAACGTAAATAAACTGATCTGATACCGTTGAGGTTGGGGGACGCGAGGGTCTACAAATAAAGGTTATTGTACTCCACTTAATAATAATAATAATCGCTGTTATTGATTATAGATACGTATACACGGTTCCTATACCATAATCAAAAGGCAGAGGGTCAGATAAAAATTTACTCTTTAATGCATTAATTTGAAAAAATGCTATACCGAAGAATATTACTATAATTTATGTTCGATTAATAGAGATCTACTTGCAACCTTTTTATGTCAAGTTTTGTCGCTCCTCGCACTTGCCAACCTGGATGGGGGCCCAGAACCGGCCCTGGCGCGCACTTTAAATAAAAAGATTTTAGTATGTTGGCATCGTTCACCAAAGTAATCGTTATTAAATCATCAAAATGTTTATAGTGAAGTTTACGGTACGTCACGCTGCAGTTCATTGTTCTTCTTATTAGCGAGAACCGCTTTTCAGAAGTTTTAATGAAAATATGTTTTATAATAGTAGTCTGTACCTTCATCATTAAACGCTTACTCTTTTGAATAGGAAGACCCTATCTGTTATTCACTGAAGAAAAAGGGGAACGCTTTATTGTAATATTTTATAACTAACATTGTGTGGTATTCTCTGGTTACATATTAACAGTGCACCTGCATTACGGTGTATGTGTACGCTCCTGTTACATTGGTCCGAGTAATGTTACTGCCAATATGTTGATTACACTCGTCCAAAGCAACAAATAACGTAAACGTCTACAGTTACTTTGATTTGATTTGGTTCAGTATTTAATGCAAAGGTAAAGTATTCTTTTGCATTAGGAATAATTTTAACACTCCTCTTATACTTCGTCTTAATGTTATTTGATCCCTGGTCTGATGCATGCCACTTGTTCAGGGAAATGGTATTATTTTTCTTCTTACCGTAATCGCTCAGAAACAATACTAAATGGAGTAGTCTCTTATGACGTTTGTGTATGAGAACTGACCACAGGAAAGCTTTACGTATTTACTATGGATATACTTATGGAAATTACGGGCTTTCTGTTTCGCATCAAAGTATATTAGCATATAAATTACGTTGCACTATTACTTCCCCAAGATTACTATACAGCTGCAACTTGTACAAATCGATCGTTTCATACCTAAATCCTTCGTGTATAAACACATTTTATAAAAAAGGTCTTATTGCTTGCGAACTCTCTGATCTCTCTGCACGAAGCCTCTCCAACGATATTTGAATGGGGAACTACCAATGAATAATGATCCAATACTTAACAGAAAAACAACACACTGAAACTTTGATTATAAATGTTATAGCTTTGAGTGAAATTTTCACTCAACGGTTATAGTAAGGGAAGTACTGACGTGAACAAGAAGCAATATTGTAATAGGTTACTATTGGCCTATTGGGCAGGCGGCGGCGGAGGGCAGGGGACAAGACCCCTCGTGCCCGCAGACCCTTAATCACTCTTTAACTGTATAAAAACATTATTTCTTCAAATACGTTTTTTAAATCATAAAAACAGAAGTCATGCAGAACGTCAATATGACACCATCCAAGAACAACAAGAAAAATTCTCACGCAGGCAGTAACAAAGATCGCATTTCCAAAAAATTAAGATGCTAACATTCCAAACTGGTTATAACAACTAGGTGTCATTTCATGATGTATTCAAAAAGTAATCCTCACCAATGATACGCTGTCCAGCATGGAGAAAATACACTAATTCAAGGGGTGAAGTAACTGCGGGGTTAATAGTAATACAAAATGTTGTAACGAAATTGTAACTTTATTGCATGTTAGGAGACAACGAGATAAAGCGGGGTTGTCAAAATTATTCCTAACGATCACATTATTCATTTCTCAGCGCTACAATCCAATGAGCTACTTTCCCATAAAAATTGGTGCCTAAAAAATAAAGATTTTGGATATGCTTGAGGGCAAATTATGGGTAGCGTATTAAAATATTACGCTTGGAACTTTCTCCAAATACCTTCCAATACAAACTCTCAAACTAAGCTATAATAAGGCATTACAGGGTGCAATCAAAAGGCATACCTGTAGTTTTGAGTCCAGTCGGTAGAAGCGCGTTTCAACCCTTCATCATCACGGAAAAACATCCATTAAGATCACTCAAGTTTGACATGGAACTTTGGTAAAACTTTATATTGGTAGACTCGACACTAAACACATCAGAATCATTAGATATCCTCCTAAGAGTAGATTTTATACAAACATTTGGCAACAAAGCGAGTTAGCATGAGTACTGTCCGGTCACATAAAATATGTAAAAATCAATAAAATACAAATATTACGCATCCTATTCAGAGTCAGAGTGAAAGCTGACAAACAATGAGCAAAATTTTAGTATAGGATAGATCAATTTATACTAAAGCGTAACCGATGTAGCATAGCTTACAGAAATAGGTGGAATAGAAATGATCATTTTGGTTATCAACGAACATTCCGTCCGTTGCTCGATCCGTGCGTTCGTCGCATGGTTCCCAGTGTGATTGATAATGGATTTTATGTGAAATTTTACGCTTTTCGATATCTCTAATACTTTTCGATATAATCGACTTCGTGCCCAAAAAAATGTATAAATAATAGAAATTGTATTGTTTTCTGTTATTTGTTAACTTTTCGCACACATGCGGTATTCGAAGTTCGATTTGTAATCTCATGAACTTCAACTGGTTTTTAAATGTATACAGGGTGTTTCAGACCACCCGTACCGCCCAAATATCTCGCGAAATACAAAACGCATTGAAAAAAGAAAAAATACGTCTAAAAATTTTTTTAAGACTATTGTTTGACAGTAGTAGGATGTCCCCACTCCCACCCCCGATGGGAAAACGCAACCATTTTAGATTTAAACAACTGTTCAATACCACGATTGAAGAAGTTAAATTTTGTAAATTTTTTTGTCTTTGGTGGAAAATAGAAAAAAAATTTTGAAATACTTTGATTTCACGAGTAAAGAACACATTGACATTCGAGATACGTTTAAATCTAAAATTAGGGGTGAAGTGGCGGTGTGGGGGAGGGGGGTGGGGTAAACAAAGCTCCCCCTTTTCCCTTTTACAAAGCATTAACATTTTTTATTGTCACTTAACAAAACTGACATCAAATTAGCATAGGTAATTATAATAAAACAAACTCCAAACCTCCCCTTTAACCAATATAATGCATAACGTAGATGATCGATGAAATGATGTATCTTTTTTTTGTATAAAATTGAAGCTAGCGGCACTGCAAACCACTAGGGGTAAAACTTTGACGTAGAAACGCAAATTGTTAAAGGGGAGGTTTGGAGTTTGTTTTATTATAATTATCCCTTTCCCCCTTTGTGAGATGGAACCGTTGAACTCTATACGTTATTTTGCCAACCGAGCAATTTTGGTTCGAAGATTTGAGAAGTTACAGCGTTTCTACGTCAAAGTTTTACCCCTAGTGGTTTGCAGTGCCGCTAGCTTCAATTTTATACAAAAAAAAGATACATCATTTCATCGATCATCTACGTTATGCATTATATTGGTTAAAGGGGAGGTTTGGAGTTTGTTTTATTATAATTATCCCTCTCCCCCTTTGTGAGATGGAACCGTTGAATTCTATACGTTAGCATAGGTAATCAGAAAAACTTCTTTCGGCGATCATAGCGCCATCTGTCACGAACTTCAAAAAATGTTTCAAACAAAAAGCTCCTATTTGTTAACGCAGAATTCAAATCTGCATAATAAACTGGGGGGGTGCTATTTAAGATTACGAAGTTACCCCCCTTTCCACCCCCTGGGGGTGGGACTGGGGACATCCTATTACCATCAATCAATAGAGCCTTAAAAAAATTTTTAGACGTATTTTTTCTTTTTTCAATGCGTTTTGTATTTTGCGAGATATTTGGGCGGTACGGGTGGTCTGAAACACCCAGGAATAAATCACTATGTTGGGGACTTTGCTAGTGGGTCTACAATTACAGAAGGTGAAGCTACATCCAACAAAAAATTCTTTGAAAATCGTTTTTGCAACGAAATTTGGAAGTGCAAGACCATGATTTGGTGACCAAAATCTTAAATGTTTCAGAACGATCGGTGAAAATCGTATGCTTCTAGCACCACCAAGTTTTTATTGTTACAACTTTCTCCTATATGCAGCACACGAATTGCAGCTCGAAATAGCATGAATTGGGAACTAAACCTTAGAAAAGTTTCAATTCCAAACTTGTTGGCGCTAGGTTTACACACCTATCCTGTGATATTTTAGTTTTTGCAAGAAAAAACACAACTGTATGTATTACTGTAAATATTCAAACTTACGAGAAGAAAACTAGTTTCTTCGTTAAATCGTTATGTAATTTCTTTCGACCTATTATTTGACAATTGGGGCATTTAATTGTTATAATAAAGAAAAGTTTAAACAAACAGATCATTAATTATCCATTTTGTAACTTCAAAAGATACTTTTCTAGTTGCTAGTTATCAAGCATTACGTATGTAGGTAAATACTGTGCCTTTTGCATTATTCATTTAAAACGTTTAACATTTTTACGTTACAAAACAGCTAAAAATATGTAATACCCAATGGTTTACTTTCTTTGAACTATTTAAATTCTCATATATCTACTTTCTAAAAAAGTAGATGGTATTGTTCATTTTTCCATTGTGTTGACGTGTTGTATTTGTTATGTAAATTACAACTTCGTGTTTAAATTTCGTAAGTGAATCCATTTATGTGACATGACAACGGCCAATATTTTTACATTCAACTCATCACACGTCAAAAATTAATAAAACAATTTATAGTTACTTTTCTTTTATCTATACAGCATAAGAGGACAATGCTTAGGAGAAGTGTGCATTTCTTAGTAACCAAATGAAAAAGCAATAAGCGACAGTTAGTTACAGAGAGAGTGCGACATTGACTCGAAGGTGTTTCACTGTTATTTCGAAATTTAAACTTCCAGGTTGCCTTGGAATAAACAATAGTTTTGCAAATATCACAAGGCACTTTCACAAAAAAAGCAAACTTAGGAAATGTTAATGTAGCTCAAGGAACATTGATGTAAAAAGTGTAGAAAAAAACATAGGTATCGTATGACTAATCAATGAACAAGGTCACTTTGTGCATATATAACGTGAAATTTTAGAAGAATATGACTGAACGAGTAAGTTTTCTTAAATAATATATGGGAACATACAAAGATTTTTAAGAAGAATGGCGTAACATACCTACTTAATGAACCTCCAATACCTATAGTAATACATGCGGTATTAATCGTTAGTTATTAAAATAAGGTACGTACATAAGACCAACTATTTTTACAGAGCCGCAACTAAGGGGGTGCGAAAGATACGAC
The DNA here is from genome assembly GCA_036250285.1 of Pyrocoelia pectoralis. NCBI lineage: Eukaryota > Metazoa > Arthropoda > Insecta > Coleoptera > Lampyridae > Pyrocoelia > Pyrocoelia pectoralis. The sequence continues at coordinate 37,494,148 of CM070074.1, forward strand.
TGCACTGGGCGCGGTCTTTTTGGGCGCCAAATAAGCAATTCACTCGCACTTAAGCGTAATTTACACAAAGGTAAATTTTACCCATCCAAAAGTAACTATGACAGCAAAAATGTTTATGCAAGAATATTTATTTTTCGGCAGCAGTTTCACCGATACACGTGCGTTACGATACGCAGATTAGCCTAGCCCTAACCCTAAACTGTTTTAAGAATGTTGACGAGTTAGAACAAGGTGTTAGGTATAATAATATTTGAGTTTTATATTATTTCAAACAATATTTCGAATTCAGTAAGTGTTAGAAAGGATCAGAATAGTTATTTTTGTATGTAGTGCGTGAAATGCCACTATGGTGGTCGAGAACTGATTTATTTAACGAGGCGTAGCCTCGTTAAAAAATAGTCGAGATCACCAAAGTATGTATTTCGCACACGAGTTGCAAACAAAATTTTTTCTACAAACGTAAAAACGTTGATACAAAATTCATAGCAGTGCGCGAAGTAAGTATTTCGCGCACGGCGTCGTCATTTTGCGCACGGTGTCATGGTAACGTAGGCAAGTGAAAAAAATGGTCACTTCGCATATTGTTATTAATATGCAAACCTTGTCATTTTTTGACGTTTGTAGAAAAAAGGTATTTGAACACATTTATTTAAGGCTGTTGCGATTTTATGTATTATTATTATTATATTTTATGTATATACTTATGTATAATACTATATGCTAGAGTCTATGGACGTTTATAGCCAACTTTTTTTACATTAAGACATTCTTACATGTTTGAATAAGTGTTAAGATTTTCGAGCTTATAAATACTATGTACCTATGTAATGCAAATTGTCAACTAAAATAGTCCGTCAATACATATTCACACAGGCGTTCAACAATCACAATTAAGTTTTATAATAGGGGCGCATCTACAAATTTTGCACCGGGCGTCAAAAAGTCTAGTTGCGATACCAACTTATTACCTACAGAAATGTTAAATGCTCAGTAAGGCCCACATAAAATTATAGTGATTCATGTATATGATTCTTGCCGCTGATTAACGCACACAGTGTCTCTTTACCTATACTTATGATTTTACCAAAAAAAAGTTGCTCTTGATAAACAGTTCTGCTTGATGTGAAAAGAGTCGTTAAAATTGTAAAACTACCTGCACTACGCACGCCATTGCAATTTATCCCAAAAGTATTTTAAGAAAGTTTGAACAGTTTTAATGCATCCTTTCAAATAAGAAAAATGGTGGGAAACAATAAATTGCATGTAATTGGGAGTTAAAACCATAATTTGGAGGTAGGTATGTACTTGTGTATATGGCATTAGCATTATGTTGGTTGAAAACCATTGTTAATAAATAATGAGTGGTTGATAATGCAAATACAATAAAATAAAATAACATACGGTACTTGCTTATCAGTTCAGCTCCGTATCTTGGCCTTTCGGCCTTCACTGTTTATAAACGACACAGATATCACCTTGTAACTCACGTTTAAGCACAATCTTTTTTTCAGTGCAATACAATTATTTTTTATCGCATGTAAATAGTACGATTAATTTCATGGAATTTAGTGGACAAACAAGCTCATTCGGAATCAAATACATATAATTGAACTAACAAGAATTTCAATTCTTGGTTGAAAAGAACAAAACGTACGGTATATTTATTTTGCTTCTATGGACTTCTATAGAAACAACCGATGAAAATATCTTCACGTGTGAATGATGGCATTGCATATCGTTATCATGGATAGTTGGGAAGAAACACTTAAATATAGCAAATAAATAAAACTACTTAGTACCTCCCCTTGACAATGAATTTAATATGAGAATTAAGTCAAAACTTAGATGAAACGAAGGATGGGGTGAGTGTTTATGTTTTTTAAGATAAGTATACAAGTATACTGAAACATTAGCCCCGAAATTAATCGGCAACACTAACGGGTAATGAAGTAAAACGATTAATTGGAAGCACCCCGCTACTCACTTTCACGTGGGTGACAATCCACCATTAATCGGAAAATATTTTTATAAGTAAAAACACCTCGTTATAAACCTTCAACAAAGGTGAAAAAACAGAAGTAAAGTTTGACTAATTAACAGTTTAAATTTAAGTTATGAATGCGACATGTTTCGAGACATCCTAGTCTCATTTTCAAGCAAAATTGATTCTAAACTAAACTAACGATACAAAATTCCATCACAAATTGAATGTCTAAAAATAGCACATTTAGCATTAAGATAACAGGTGGTTACAAGTAAAACTTACCAAAGGGGTGAAGATCACATAATTAAAACAAAACAATAATTAAAGTTGAAACATTATAACAAACATTATATAAATTCCGGAGCCAAAAGGGCCCGGATTAAAAGAGAAATTTCATTATAAAATTGACTGATTTTTACAACAGCCGTAAAAATGTCACCGTATAACGCAAATTATATTTGCTTTATAATGTCGCTTACCCATAAATCGTTAAAAAATCAATCGCAGATAATTTGCGTTAATTCACACAGCAATAACTAATGAGTCACACCCGAGTTCTCGTGGGACAAACTATAACTAAATATTTTTCAGGCATGTGATACATCGTTGAAAAGGTCTTTTTAAAGACTATCTAACCAACCAAAAATCCAATATGTCCTCCATATGAAAAACAAAAGATAGCACTAATAACTTAAAAACAAATGACAATCGGGGGCTTCTGATTATATCAAATAATTTGTCTTAAAAAAGTGTCTGAATAATGTAAAACTTTAAAAGAGCTCAGATTAAGCGTTAAAGAGTTATTGAGGAAAGTAAAAATCGGTAAATTTTGGTTTTTTCTAAATATTTTAAAAATTAAAAAAGTTAGGTCAAATTTGAAATGATATTTGTCGTGAGTATAAAATTCTGCAAAACTTTCCCCATTTCACCGTTGCCCTACGTCTTCTAATAACCGAGATACCCATGGTGAGCATCGAAATTGGGACACAGTGTATGAAGCGTTTTCATGCGAATAGAGTAGGTTATTGAGGTGAGGTCTGGCAATGGGTGCGTGCGCACTAAACCGTCTGGCATTGTAATTTCCTACCACAGTACGTCACCAAGAAAAATAAGATCAAAATCGACCATCTGGCCGATCCATTTTACTTCAAACGACCACCACCCCCAAAAATCCGGCCGGTCCAAGGTGCCAGACTTGTCTTCGGTATCTTCGAATAGTGTATCGAATGTGAAAAAAAACAATTCTTCATTTGGAAATGACTTGACCAAATCGGTCGCTAGCTCTTAGTCGATAGACACCTGTAGGTATTTCAAAATTCAGTTTGTAATTGGTTAGTTAATATTTTCTGCTAATTCTTTTCAGTTTTGTGATTCAGAAGCAATTCTTAAAGTCTGAAAACGAAACTAATTTTTATAAATTACGAGATTACGTGTTGTAAATTATATCTAAATGTTTGTTGTAAAAATTGAGTGTCTTATATGAATTTAAATTATATTAAATTTTATGAAAATTATGTTAAATGAAAGTGTATTCGATAAACAATATAAACCAATCTATTGCATAGATTTGGATATAAGCACTTTAAGTTGTGGAGACTCAAAGGTAATCAATGAAGGTCAGGTCATAGTATTCAAATTATGAAACCGAATTATGATAATATGCTTTTTGCATCATTATTCCATTTCTAATCATTAAATACAATATGCGCGCGGAAATGAGTTGAGGAACAGGACAGAACGTTACGCGTCGGCGGAGACAGAAAGAGTATGTGTTCCGAAACACAACTTTACTCAAGTCGGTGGTTACTTCTCGCAACGATTAGTACTTTGGGTTCGTACTAGAAATTAGCATATGAAGTTTGTTCTTGAAACGGGCAGTTTGGCGTGGAATGTTAATTGAAAGTGAACATGTCTCGCGTTGGAAGGCCTCGAAAATTGGATTATGAGTGAATCAAAGCCATCGTTGTACTGTAAAAAGACCAATTGGTCACCAAAAATTCGCTGTTGTCGAAAAGCTACAAAATATGGGAAACAGAGGGGCGCAAAGTAAATATTACTGCGACGTAATTATACGCACACGTTCCTAATAATAAGGGCGGTATTAAAGACGAGCTAATCGAGAAGCCAAATAATGCCACGATGACTTCAGTGGACGGCGAATCGTTTTCATTAAACGAGAAATCAATCAACGTATCCATCGATGAACCTGATGTCGATCTTTACTTGAGTCAGGCAGAGTTCAAAAGTTTGCTCGAGACTCGAACGTACACTAGGTAAGTTAAGTTTATGATTATATTTTATACCCGAAGAAAACGTGATGTCGACAGTCATCTGGCGCTTGTAATTTATAATTACATATTGTCTTCACAACAATAAACTATCGTACGAAATTAATTTATTAAATTTTTTTTATTGATCCAAAACATCAATCTGGATTGATTTTAGGCAAGCAATGTACTAACATAAGCGTGACATATTTTCGCTGTAAAATGTCATGATTAATTTAGTTAAGAACTTAAGATGAATGGTTTTGTAAAGTTTATTATTACATTGTATGTTTGATTATTCATTTGATTTATTTAGGAAAGAAGCAAAGAGGTGCGACATCAGCCACAGATCATACCAGGTGGTAGCCAAAGACAGGTGGCAGATGTTGATGATCGAAAGACTGTACTAAAAAAAGGAATTAAGTGTGGATTCCAATTCGAGACTCACAAACCCACATCAGACACCGCGAGTTTTCAGGCCAAATGTATCTGTGGTTCGCGTCATATGCGCTTCATTACCAAAGGCACGGCCGGAGAACCGTGTGGGAAGAGACAATTAAGGGGCGAAATTCGGAGGGAAGTCGCGGAACACCCTATTCAAACTGGTATTGGAATTTTTGGTTTGGAATTCGCTTTAAAAGTTTTATAATCGCCCAAAAATCATTCCTTAAAGTTAAGTAAAAGGGCGACAGCCCAGCGTCATTTTAGGTAGTGGTAAAAGCGCGTCTGCAAATCATACTACGTTGAAGATGATGTAAAATATAAGAGCATAAAAATGGTCGCAAGTTCTGAAACTGGGGATAACATGTTCAAATTGTGTATAAAAAATCACTGTTTTCAAGTGTACGAATCGAAAGGATAAATGAAAAACGTCGTCAGAAAGGTATTTGCAGACGGTTTCGGAGGTGCAATAACCCTGCAGACGGGGTTGAATGTGCAGTATTTTTATGATTTTAAAAAAGTAATTTGACCGTGTCTGCAATTCAGGTTAATGATTTATGTTCTTGCGTATTTCATAATAAAAAAATTGCAGACAATTCGGATGTGGATAAGTACTTTAATTATACAATTAAAGATGCATTAATTTGATATTAATGGCGGTAAAGAAATGTTTTTTATTACAGCGAAAATCACCGCTCAAAAATTAAAAAAAAAACATCGATTTGTTTATAAATAAATATTGTTTCAAAACAATATTGTTAATTCAAGTTATTCCTGAGAAGTAGTGTGAACGAACGGTGGAATCTGATTGGCTTAATTTTAATTATTGTAATTTTGCAATAAACAAAAATGTTGCTATATTAATATAGATTTCTGATAGTCTTTAAAACAATACAATACAAAATTCAGCTCACTAGAATTTACTCCGCAGATAAAACGTAATTATCCTAGGCCAATACCTACCGCTTTTGCACGAGCGGTTAATTATTGAATTGGGCATTAAAATTACGTGTAAAGAAAGTATTATATTGAGCAGTAAATCATTTAATCTTAACTTTAAGTGAGCCCCGCCTAAACCATTTACATTATTGTGCCAAAAGCACCTAACCTAATTATGAAACAGGTTGAATTGCACAGGTAGAGGGAGAGTGAGATGGATAACGTAATGGACATAAAAATGGTTGCTAAAGCGAAGCGAGGTTTAGCGTTCACAAAGTGCAGGGGAAAAATTCGTATATAGCGCCTGGATTACAATTACAAAGGACTGTACTATATGCAATTATTATTTTTCTTGCACTAATATTAAACTTTATTTTCCAAATACATACTTTATTAATTGTTATTTCACGAAGATCAATAAATTCTTCTAAGTAGACATTTGTATAAATCAACCAGTAGGTAGGTTTCATAGTGAGAAAACTGAAAGTCTTTCTTTTAATAAATCTCTGGATAAAAATAATTTAGAACAGATGCAAAATTTTAAAATTTTAATATTAGATTACTCAACGATATAGAAATGAACTTGCTCAAACATCAACTACTAAATAGGGACATTTTATAACGTAATTAATATTATCTACTTAAGTGCCTTTTAATTTAAGCAATTAATATTCTAAACAAGATTCCCTTTAAATGAAAAACGGTCCATCAACTGGAATGGTAAAACGGTCAGATATTCTCACAGAATGCGAATGCGCAGTTAGCTCTACATCAGATTTGCCAATATAGTTAGTTAGCCGTTACATGACGTCAAAGTACATAGGGAAGATGCATATTTATATAGTTTGTCTCGAATATTGCATTCAATTTATGAAGATTAGTTGTCCATATCGAGAAAACTAACGTAACTTTAAATTAATATGCACCCACGTCCGCTGACGAGTGCCTGTGCTATTGCGAACATAATTTTATACATACGATATACTTAATTATGTCTATTATGCATTGTTAAGATTAATTTTGGTTAAAAGCTAAACTAATAGAGTATACAAATGTAAATTAAATGCTACAGTGTTCAAGGGAATGTACAAGGTGATCCAAGGAAAATTGATGTTTTTGCAAGGAGTTTACGATTATAATGAAATGAAGTTTTAGGCGGGCATCATCATGAGAGATAAAGCCCACTTTCTCTTAATTTGAGTAGCAAACTTCACAAAATCGCTCTTGCACAACCCAAAAATGACGGTTCTCCAACTGTAAATTTTGTTTTGATACCTAAACACGGTGAAGTATGTAAACGTGGAAATTGTATACTTCCGGCATGACGGGCCCCTACTCATACAATCAGAGCTGCAATGGCTTCAGTTCCATCGCTTTCTCGTGAGAGGGTTATTTCACGCTTTGGTAATGTTTCCTTCGCGCTCACCCAATCTGCCAATGTGCGATCTATGGGATTGTCCTGGAGCATACGTGTACGAAGGAAAACCTGTACTACAGAAGAACAGAAGACAGTAACACAAAACCAAATCGAACAAATCAAGGAAGAAATGCGGGAAGCAGTGCAGGCAGGTTTCTGAGAACGGTTTCAAAAGCGTGTTCGCAGTTTAACGACGTATATTAATATGTATTTTTAGTTTTACTAATAGATGATTTTTAAACCAAAATTTAATGGAGTAATGTACCAGTGAGAATTTTAAAACTTCCCAGACCTGATATTTTCGAAACTATAACAGTAACAGATAAGTAAAATTTCTCGAAAATTTATTCAAATTTATTGTTTTAAGTGCCAAATTAAGTACTATTTTCCAAAAACAGCTTATTTTTACAAATCAGCAGTCAAAATGAACAGAAAAACTCAACAATAACCCATACTCATGTTAAAAAATACAGAATATAATCTATAGATGCTAAAAATGACTTCCATTACTCTCAAAGGCAATAATAACCCTTAACCGGAGACATATCAGTTTTGTTACGTAGGCGGAGAGGTATCGTCTGAGAGACGACTTCTTTTTACTAGGTTAAAAAAATAAATTTATTTAAGAAACGTACATATTTTATTAAAATTGAACAAATGCAACCCTTTTGAAGGAAAGTGAATGAAAAATTGAAAGTAAAACTAATTATAAACAAAGAAAAATGGTAATATTGGTAAAGAAGCTGAAAATGAGAAGTATTGCAACAAAAATAGTAACTAATCCCTTTTTTATACCTATAATATTCGAAACAGACCAATTTCCATAAAAAATAGTTAGCACGAAAGTAACTAAATCTAAATATGTCAAAAAAGCAACCAATATAATATAAAATAATACAATATAACGCAGATTATTTTCAAACACAAACGGAGACGTGTCGCCTGACAGACTACGCTGAATGTACTGACCTTATAAACTTCTAGGTAAATAATGTTATGATTTAGCAAATCGGTGTACCTGTTAAAGCTTTACTAAGGGAAGGATTAGATAAAGTGGCAGACCAGTGGGCGGTCTCATCATTTAATAATATTCCTTTATTTTTGTGGCGTAGTCTGACAGACGACATGTCTCCGGTTAAGGGATAAATGTATATTTTCAATGTTTGATAAATAAACAATATTTTGTGTTTTTTGACTTACAGATCGTAATTTTTTTGAGGTAATGATTTGATTTCATATTAGTAGCGATAAACACGAAAACATACAACTAAAAGTTACCGAAACTTTTTTATGCTTTTCTATAAAATATTTGTTTAGTACTGATGAATAGCATTTTAAAGATCCACTGATGTATCATACATGGGGTACTGCAATTTAAAAAATAGTGGTTGGGTGGTTGGATGTAGGTTGTAGAAGATCGCTCTGCGGATCAAAGTGATTCCCCCTCCCATGTCCTAGAAACGGTTTCCAGAAATTTTACTGGGAAGCTTTCAAATTGACACCTGGCATATTTGTAATATGCTCGGGACTGATATTAGTAGGTCTAACACATTTAGAGCAGTATAACACCGTCAAATCTTTGAAAAGAACTATTATTATTATTACTACTAAAACAGTTTAGTTCTGCAATTTGCTTCCTTGGCATGATTGACCACACTCTCGCTTTGACAATATGAATAGGGAAACTCTAAATTTATTCTCACATTCAATGACGAATTACACGAATTTATCGGAACAATGCTACTTGTATACATATAGCACTAACCCTAAAGGGTGGCCAAACTTAACCTCCCGATTTAATTCGTAAACGAAACGAAAAAAGCACTTTAATTATTATAATCTTTTAAATTGAGATCTTTTTTAAAATATGACGTGGGCTCGATCTTTTAACGTTAACTCGCTTTGAACGTTTACAAAGTGACATTTTCGGCTTTCATCAACACTAGCTCGTACCGCAGCAATATTTTCTTAATGTTGGCTTCGTAGCGTGTTTGGTTTCTACATGAAGAGTGCCTTGGAAAGAACTACGTTTGAAATTCATCACTACCATTTTACTGTCGGAGTATTTTGGTATTGAATACATCTTGAATCGTTCAATTTTGAAGAAAGCCTGTATAAATTACAAAAGATAAGATGGTCAAGTAGTTTGAGCTTAATCGCAAAAAAGCATAGGAAGCTGCTAGAAATATTTGTTTACGGGGAGAACGCTCATCATTTCCATAACATAAAACGTGTCCAATTCCAAGCGATCTTATCACAAATTTGTTTTCGGAGATATAAGATTATTAGCATGTAAAAATCCATTGCAATAAAGTGGTGTCGAGATTCTTCTAAACTGAAAACGACTTATTTCCATAGAATACAAACATCCTTTTCAATGGTGCAACGTTTTGGACACCGATTCCTTGGGATCTTAGATGATTCAACCAGAAAACTAGGAAAAACTTATTTGACAAATCCTAGAGAAGGACATGGATTACTGCATCACAGAATAATGCGATGTCATCCTGGAAGAACTACACAAGATAGAATAAGAAGAAAACCATTACCCGCCCGAAAGAAATTCAAATAAAGGTAGTGTCGGAAGAAGATGAAATTTTCGCAACAAATATTCGGATTCCATAACAACAAGCAAATCATGTAGTTAATCCAAACTGGTGCATGCGATTCCGTCAATTAAAAAAATAGTAGTAGATGGCGTAACCATCAAATAGTCAATTAAACGGTATATTATGAAGGTGATTTTTATTTGTTGTCATTCCGGCATGCCTTTCACGCGGGGAAACTTTCAAAGCAGGAGGTCCCTAGGCGGATTTTGGTCGAGCCACTAAAGTAGCATCGTATGGAATTTTTTGGCAGATTACCTCGGTTTCACGATAAACCCCCTTTCTTAAGGATTACGCATTCACTGTTTAAAATCGGAAACAGAAATTGATTTAAATAAAATTAACGCCACCAGAATGTATTTTAATCACTGAACTGTCCTCCGGTAAATCACCAACTCACTGGAAACCTTTACCTCAGATCGTAACGTTAGTTTTTCTTTTACTCATTGCTGTACAACGAAACATTCAATACTAAAAAAGATTTTGTTAAGGAAGTAATTTAATATTCTCTCAGAGTAATAAATAAACATAGAGGTAGAGGTAGGGACAACTAGCGGAGAATACAGGGTTATACCACGGAACCCGGTCATTAGAAGTTTCTGGGGTCCCTTACTACTTATGAATTTGAAACTTTCAGGTTAAGAATAACCCATAGGCTTCTTTTGTTCTAAAATATTGTCGATGTTGTACAACTTCCGGAAAGACCGGAAATCGCCATTCATCTTCTTATTTTAAATGGAACACCCTGTATATTATTGCATTTTTGGATTATACAATCGATTCTGCGTTAATCTGTATTAGATTATCCTATACCTATCTTCAACTGCTTTTGAGATATTATGATTTTTTTGAAAAATTTGCGCTTTGCGGAGGGATGTTTAATAGCCCACCTTTTGCTCTTCTTTGAACGCAAAACATTCATACCTTACAAACACGAAGTAAAACCATAAGGGTTCACAAAATGTATTTGCAAACCTATCATAGATTATACAGGGCGTTCAAAATTAGTAGCAAAGTTAAAAAACATCAAACACCAAAAAGTCATTTTTTTCAAATCGAACACCCTGTATATTTTTACATATTTGGAAGACGATTTAATTTAGGCATCGATAAGCTATAGGTATCCCTATACCTATCTTTAGCGGTTTTGTAGTTATTAACACTTTTTATCTAATATTGATTAAAACTGCACTTAAAACCTATGCACATTTGAAAGTAGGCTGTGAGTATGACAACAGGAAAAACAATTACTTTTACAAAACGAATTTAATGATCTTATTTATACAACAAACAAATAAAAAGGACTATAAAATGGATATAGAACAAATTCAAAATATCAGTATTGGAATATGCGTTAACTGCTTCCATTTTATAAAATTGTTTACTGTTTACCATCTGTTTGCTTTAATGAGCATGACATCCAGATAAACATTCGTTTGTCTACTCATACTAATAATAATAATAATAATAATAATAATAATAATAATAATAATAATAATAATAATAATACTTACTTGATTCCGATCCGTGCAGTTAGTTAACCAGACTTGGCTTAAGTATCGATAAAAACCGAAGTATAATAAATAATAATATGTAATACCTATTATTGAGAGCAAACTATTAAATTACATAAGATTGTTCAAAATACGTTAAAACTGCACACTTGTTCTCAAAAGGAATGAGTTCAGGTGTCTACAAAAAAAGTAGAGACCTGTTCTTCCACTCAACCCTCATTACCATATTTTATTTTCGCATACTCATAGCCTACTTTCAAATGCGCCTAAGTTTTAAGTGTAGTTTTAATCAATATTAGATAAAAAGTGTTAATAATTACAAAACCGCTAAAGATAGGTATAGGGATACCTATAGTTTATCGATGCGTAAATTAAATCGTCTTCCAAATATGTAAAAATATACGGGGTGTTCGATTTGAAAAAAATGACTTTTTGGTGTTTGAAATTTTTTAAATTTGCTACTAATTTTGAACGCCCTGTATAATCTATGATAGGTTTGCAAATACATTTTGTGAACCCTTATGGTTTTACTTCGTGTTTGTAAAGTATGAATGTTTTGCGTTCAAAGAAGAGCAAAAGGTGGGCTATTAAACATCCCTCCGCAAAGCGCAAATTTTTCAAAAAAATCATAATATCTCAAAAACAGTTGAAGATAGGTATAGGATAATCTAATACAGATTAACGCAGAATCGATTGTATAATCCAAAAATGCAATAATATACAGGGTGTTCCATTTAAAATAAGAAGATGAATGGCGATTTCCGGTCTTTCCGGAAGTTGTACAACATCGACAATATTTTAGAACAAAAGAAGCCTATGGGTTATCCTTAACCTGAAAGTTTCAAATTCATAAGTAGTAAGGGACCCCAGAAACTTCTAATGAACGTGTTCCGTGGTATACCCTGTATACATACTAGTACATACATATACAGGGTTTGGATAAAGTATGGAACCAAGTAAATATCTTTAAAACGATAGGGACGATATTTATAAAAATTTTGGAGGAAGGTTCAATGACGCATAACGCATCTGATGCTATATTTTTGTTACTACTGTACTTCCGGTTTCATCGGAAATACCCTCACCTTTTTTAATTTGAATGCAACGCCCTGTATATTTTTGCACATTTTAATAAACCTTGTTTTTCCGAATCCGTACATACTAAGTTTAGTGGAAATAATTTGTAAGAACGAGAAATAAATCACTTTACAGTTAAGGAATAGGTGAATTTATTATTTACTATCTAGTAGGTAACTGTTGCCAAACAAATTGATAGAAATTGATAGAATGGTTTATTTAAGTGAAAAAGATCGTATTGAAATATTAATGATGATCGGTTATGGCGATCTTTTTCACTTAAATGAACCATTCTTAATCATACAATATCAATTAGTTTGGCAACAGTTACCTACTAGATAGTAAATAATAAATTCACCTATTCCTTAACTGTAAAGTGATTTATTTCTCGTTTTTACAAATTATTTCCACTAAACTTAGTTTGTACGGATTCGGAAAAGCAAGGTCTATTAAAATGTGCAAAAATATACAGGGCGTTCCATTTAAATTAAAAAGTTGAGGGTATTTCTGGTGAAACCGGAAGTACAATAGTAACAAAAAATATGGCATCAGATGCGTCATGCGTCATTGAACCTTCCTGCAAAATTTCATAAATATCATCCCTATCGTTTTAAAGATATTTACTTGGTTCCATACTTTATCCCAACCCTGTACATATAAAACACATAGATACGTATTGGCAACCGTGAAAGATCTTTTATACAGGTACCGTATTCGTTTGATGTAAGTTTGAATGAATATTCATGGACTAAGATTTAATAAGTCTTATTTTATATGCAGAAAATTATTAGACGTGGGAAAAAATGTGTTATTTGTAGATGCATGTCATGTAGTGCCATGTTTGTAAACAGCCTCTATTTGTTACCAAACATGAACACATCAAGTTACATGGTTAATCATACAATATTCACAAATAAAAGCTTTGTTTATGCAATCTATCTTTACTATTCTGAGAATATTTCATACAGAAACAAAATAGCAAATTGTGGATTGCAGTGGACCGTCATAAGTATGACCGACAAAAACATCAAGAATTTCTTATAAGCAATTCTTCAACATCCCAAAACGGAGAAAAATGATATTTCCAAAACCCAATAAATTTCTTTAAATCAAGAAATGTATTACACTCGTACTATGAAAGTATACAAAACAAGATCTTTCCCTATTGGGCGCTGATTAGTCACTACTTTTCAAGCTCTATAACATGAAATACAGATTCAAAAGACCAAGCTCACTTCGACAATCATTTACATGTACGATGTCACGACGTGTTACTGAATACTTAAGTAACACAAGCGACTCACCACACTGTTTACTTGTAATAGAAAAAAATCAAACCATAAGAATCATAAGATATTAAAATATGCGCATAAGTTGAAGGAGTTACGCTTAGGTTAAGAATTATTTGGATCTTCAGAAGTAGTAGGAATACTGTAAAAACGATCCTACACGCACAATCAAAACAAATTATGAATGAAACTAAATATTTTGTGCATATCAAGAAATGTAATTTTGTTTTGGGGCACTCGGACCATTTTGTTAATATAATTGAGAATGGAGAAGCACCAAAATCCCCATAATCACAAAGAAACTTTTCTCGGCTGAACCAATGCCATGATGTACATCGCATTTTAACAATTTTGTTAGCTACCTCGGTGGTATTAAAGTATGCGAGTTTACCTTTCGCTCGAATGAAGGGGGCCGAACCCGCACAAAATGGTGCCCTTTCTACCCAATAATCAACATGTCAAAGGTAAATTGTTGCTTTTTTGCCAAATATTGAAATTTTTGGATTATCAACAGACCTAAGTCCTGCTAGTTTTTTATGTTAATAGTTTGTGTTATTTCAAGTATATACTTACATTCAAATTATTCAAAGAGTATATAACTTCTGGACTCCCACGATACCTGATGTTGTAAATTGATTGATTATTATGTGTTGACAATATTCAATGGAAAACAAAATGAGCACACCATCTTATATCACAACGAGACAATAGGTTAAGTTAGTAATTTATTAACAGCTCAAAACCTACGGCGTTAATGTCACTAAATGTTCAACTGTAACATTTACCAACAAAATGTAATATAAAAAATGTTGTCTGCAATTGTCATTCATTATTTGCAATACCTAACTAAATTACACACGGAAGTAGTTATGCCAAAATAAATATGTTATAATAACTACCTACGTAAATGTAGAATTCCACAACCATCTCACCTCTTCTAATTAATTAGGTAATGCCTTAATTGAGGACCCTCTTCTCTTCGACCGTTCTAATCGTTATATCGTATTCCACGTTCCATGTTCTCATTCCAAAAAACGTCGGGACTGATTCAAAGCGTTAGCGCATTGCTAGTGCTTTATAACTTGCGTTAGCAGGACCGGCGGTTTCCGAGAAAATGACACCCTCTTGTGCAGTGGTACCATCGGTGAAAACATTAACGATCAAATCGTTAAATTCTTGATAGCGTGTGATTAGAAAATGTATAAAGAACAATGGTACAATGTACTCCTCCTCATGAACATGTGGATATGTTGCATAGTACTTGTGCCGATATTATTGTATAAACGGGGGTACACGCGATTCTCGCGTTTTGCGTGCTTTGGGGGGAGGGGGTATCTGTGATTGTAGGTTGTAATAGCTTTTGTTTTAAAATATCAGACCTTGTTGAGCTGGCTTAGTTGCTTGAAAAAAGAAAAAAAATTTACGTTTTTGTACCTTTTCAGATTTTTGACTTTTACCAATTATTAAAAAAAATGTAAAATGCAAACTTTTTGGAATAGATTTGAGACCAAAAATACATAATGGCCCTTTCACAATGTTAATTACGTCTTTGCACATAGTCTTTGCCCAAAAATTAACGAAAATATAACAAATTCCGTGTGAACTTCATAAGGATAGTTTAGAATGAATTTTGAATGTAAAAGAACTCAATTTGGACACTGGCAACTTTTTGGGAATACGAATGGCCTTAGGGAGAACGTTTTAACATTCATCTTTAACTATAGTAAAACTAAAAATACCATAAAACATAAAATGTACAAATAGAAGCTGGTCTAACGTTGCATAACATCTGTTTTATAGAAAGACCTTCTCTACCTTAAACAGTTTCAAATTTTTGTTTATTTCACTAACTAAAGGCCACCATTTACACGTATATGTACAGCAGTAAATATGGATTTTACTTCCTCTTAATTACAATATAAGTTGTATATTTAGAAGTATAGTCAAAGTATAGGTATTCTCTTTGGTATAGTGTAACCGTGTAACGTAACAATACACTTGCCACCTACTTTCATCAATAGATATTAAGTTAAATATGTAGACAAAAACATTTTTCTCGGTGAAAACATTCGACTATAATATGTTACCTACGACATCGTCCATCGTTCAAAATCTCTAAATTCGAAATAAGCACACAAACATGTACATTTCGAAAGTTACCGAAAGAAGATATCGGGACACATAAATTAGTCTACGATGAATGCTGTTACTACTTTTTACATCATTTTAACCATGAAAATGTTAACGCGAGGCATAATAGAATCATTTTTCATCATTTAAATAACTTTTCAACTTGAAATAATTAAATGTCCATGTTATCGAGAAAAAGTTTCCGATGCTTGTCATTTTGAAAATTTTCACGAAAATACTTTCTGGCATTGTTTTAATGTTCGAAATAGGTTAAGGACCTCGGACAGACAAACTTTGCATGTTTACACAAAATTTTCACCCAAAAATAAGCACAAATAGCGAATTCTATTTTACACGTAATCTCCATAAGGAAACTTTGAACGTATTTTCTAAGTAAAGAAAATATATTTAGACACAAATACCGCTTGAATAAGATGACGGACTTTTATACTAAAATGTTTAAAACTTACTTTGAAAAAATGAGTGCAGATATTTACGTAGTTTGCGGGGTAGCTATAATTGTAGCTTGTAGCATTAATTTGTAGGTTATAAATTTATAAAATAATAGCTTTGGTTTTAAAATATCACATCCGCATTCGTCAGGATTCGGCGACTGTCGGAAAAGTGCACAGCAACACAAACATATACACACGTCTCGGTTATTATATAGTGATTATGAGTGGGGCTACGTATTTAAAATCCATGTCACCTTGCATGGGGAACCTCGTTACGTTATATTACATAATTTTGTTCCGTTTAACATTAAGTTTATTTTGTGTTGAATATTCGGATTATCACAAAAAAATACGTGAAACTAAATTGCAGATCATTTGTATTAATTTAATAGTCAAACCTTCACATAAATAAATAAACCACAACCTCGGTTACAGGAGTAGATAAACAGAAAAAAAACTGTTCTTGGTGTCCCTCTAAAACTTCCTAATGCGTAATTACGTATACTTTACGAACCATTAATTCCATTTAATATTTTATGGTATTGTTAGTTTAATAGCATAATAATTGCCATAATTTATCAAAAGGTGAAACTTATTTAACAGTTTGTAATAAGTTTGTGGTGATCCTTGAAGGTTTTGCGCATGTAGGTAAAAGATTTATCCCAAAGTCGAAAATTTTGTAATCTCGTGGATACCTATACTTTTTTGGTACAAAGATGAAGACTGCACTATACAGAATCGCCATGTAAGCAAAAATTCAAGATTGCTGTTACATTTTACATTGAATACGAACATTCTACTAAACGATGCCATTTTCAATATGGACACAACGAAGAACCCTTTTGTTGTCTGAATCTTTCCGAAACTAAAGTAGCAGCCATACGTGTTTGGCCTTTGACATTATTTCGATTTTTTATATTGATGCTTTTCCCTTTTACACAATATAAGCTTACATAAACGATATAATAATTTACCTATATCAAGCTGTTCACTTTAGACGTTATTTATTTATTGTATATTGAAGAGTTCAAATTGGGACCAATTTGAGTAGGGTGAAGGTGGAAGCAACATTTTCTTATTACATGCTTGTCAGTAACATGGTACTAAATATAAATTATTTGCTGCATGTGTATGTCTTCTAGCAATACCTATATTGGTAAACAATGCACATATTACGTGCGTAAGACACACAAAGATTACTGGGTATGAAAACCTTGTACTCGGTTGATATTTATATATTTGAACATACAAAATGCATCACAATTATTGATAACAATTAACAACCATGGGATGCAGCAATTTTAATTTAAAAGAGCCCATTTAAACACATATCGACCAAACTGCAAAATTGTTGTGTTGTAGCTAACACATTAGGAGTAGGTACGTATACTACGTCCTACGTCTTGTAATACGGGGGCTGTTTTTTTTTCAACCTCCGATTGGCTATAAGGGAGAGACGGGTGAACATAAAAGATCAATTTTATTGCGCAAACGAATGTACAATCAAGGTTACTTCTCTACATAATCATCTTGATGATTGAGGCATTTGCCATATCTGTGAACAAGCTTTGCAAGCTTCATAAAATATTGCCGCCAATGATTTGAAGTGTGTTGTAACAGTTTCTTTGAGCTCCTCGTCAGTTTGGAAGCGCTTCCCCCAAGTCACTTCTTTAATTCAAGGAAAATATGGAAGTCGCTCGACGCTCAGTCGGGACTAAATGGTGAGTGTTCGAAAATGCCCCATTTAAATTGCTCAAGGAACCGTTGTGTTACACAAAAACGGTGAGGATGCATTATCAAAACAATTTCAGAAGTTAGCATGCCTCTTTTTGTACTTTGAATAGCTCTCCGTAAGCATCGCAAAGTTTCGCAATAAGAAACTGCAGTAATTATTGTCCCCAACTCCATAAACTCCACAAGCAGCACACCTTTTTGGTCCCAAAAAACAGTTACGGTTGCTGAAAATTTGTTTGAATTTTTTGGGTTTGTTTGGAGAATTTCTGTGTATCCATTGTTGTGATTGCCGTTTCGTTTCGGGTGTGTCGTATTGAACCCAGGTCTCATCATCTATCCCAATGGATTTCAAAAAAATTTCTTCATGAGATCCAGAAACACCAAATCTGCAGGCATTCGGTGAACTTTGTGGTAGTCAGCCAACATCTTTGGGATTCGGCGAGCACAAGGTTTTCTGTAGCGCAACTATTCAGTAACAATAGAGAACAACTAATATAGTCGACGCGCACGAAGGAAATTTCTATAAAAAGCTGCAAAATGGTGATAAAAGCATACCACTGCACACAGTTGCTATTTACACCAAATAAAAGTTTTTGTCCGAAGCACATAAAATTTTATCCCTTGGGGTGGGAGTACGGAGAAGTGAGGGTAAAAATCTAAAAATTGAATTTGTTTGTTAAATTTTTATGTCGATTCTTATAAAACAAAATGAATAATGGTGTAAAAACAATTTTAAGCCAAATGGAAGTGACCTTAAGGGCCTACAAGCTTCATTTAAAAAAACCTTTGAAAAAAAATTGCCGCCTTGGAAGTAAATTGTGGCGTTATGGGTGTTATTTTCGCATGATTTTATATATTTTTTTAATAATACATCAGTTTTTATTTTTCAAAAAATTTGTTTTTGAAACGCGCTATTTATTGTGCGCCGTTATTGCCGAAAATCGCTGAGTGCCGAACGATCTGTTTGAATAAAAGTCGTTCAGGTCGTTCTTGTTTTTTGGTAGCCTAAGGTTCTTGAACAGGCTGAAATTAGCCGAAAGGATGGTAGTAGAATTTCTGCTCTTACATTAGAAAGCGTTCCAAACCCAGAAAATTGGAGTTGGCATCTTGAAGGACAAGAGTGGAAACCAATATGGTCAACCTCAACCCTGCCACAAATATGGGCTGCTTGTCGGGAGCTCAACAGTTTGCAGTTTTCGAAGATGCCTTAGTCGCAGGAATAATTTGCCTTGCACTCTGACTTGCAAAAAGTGCAAAAGAGAGTGCGCAAATAATAAAATAAATAAGATTTTCTAAATTTGTATTAAATTAAATTTAAATACATAATACTAATATTAACCATTGATTTAGTTTCAGAGAAGATGTTGAACAGGAGTGGACCAAAATGCAAATGTACAATGCGACGAATAAATGTGTTTCATTTATACATTATTTTTTGTTATTACAATGTTACTGATTTTTTCTCCTCAAAGATATTGTTTTTTAATGTTATTTTTAAATTTAATGAATCATGCGAAAATGACACCCATAACGCCAGAATTTACATATAAGGCGGCAATTTTTTTCAAAGGTTTTTTTAATGACGCTTGGAAACCCTAAGGTCAATTCCGGTTGGCTTAAAATTGTTGTTAAACGATTATTCATGTTTTGTTTTATAAGAATCGACATATTTGAAGCAGCAATTAGGCAAAATTTAACAAATAAATTAAATTTTCAGATTTTTACCCCCACCCCGGATGAGGCCTACGTACGCGTGGACTTAGGTTCCATCCCCTACTCTAATTTACATTTTTTACCTCCACTCCTCCGTACTCCCACCCTAAGCGATAAAATTTTATGTACACTCGGTTTGAAAAAAATCGAGACAACTTTTTGAAGCGATCTTAAGGTTTAGTGGTGTGAGTAAGGTTTCGGTCAAGCCCCGCTACAGGTGGTCTACCAAACACAGCAGGTATCATACCTGCAACCGAGAACAATAGAGTGAAATGATGAAAAGGGAAAAAATAAATTCCTTAAAAATTTTCTATAATATTTACTACATATTATCTATTTCTTAAAAATGGGGGTCATTTTCGTATTATTTGTGTCTATACCCGCACGCTTACAAGAATGTATTAACAACCAGGGGGGGGGCATACCCATTATTAACTATATTATTATAATTATTATTTACTATATTACTTTACAATAATAAAATGTAACTTAAATAAACGGTTCTTTTAAGAACAATTATAACTACGGCGTAATTTTTTTTGTGAAGATGTAATTTCCAAGTAAATAACTGCCACCTAATAACCATCTGCATTATAAGATATTACTACCATATAAGTAGGTAGGTATTTGATATTCATTTTAGAATAATGATTTAAGCAGTTAAGGTATTTTTACCGGTAAATAATCATTTTCTTACGCAAAATTACATTCAATTTTATTTTGAAAGCATTTACTTATGCACACTTATACATGTGCGAAATCTTCGCATTACAAATAATACGAAAATGACCCCCATTTTTAAGAAATAGATATGTAGTAAATATTATAGAAAATTGTTAAGGAATTTGTTTTTTCCCTTTTCATAATTTCACTCTATTGTTCTCGGTTGCAGGTAGGATACCTGCTGTGTTTGGCAGATCACCTGTAGCGAGTCTTGCACCGAAACCTTACTCACACCACTAAACCTTAAGATCGCTTCAAAAAGTTGTCTCGATTTTTTTCAAACCGAGTGTACTTCGGATATAAACTTTTGTTTTGGTCTAAATAGCAACTGTGTGCAGTGGTTTGCTTTTGTCACAATTTTGCAGCTTTTTTGGTGTACCGTGTACAGTGAACCTCCGGTCTTCTTTAACCACTTGGTCAACTCGTTCAACAAGGTCGTCCGTATCGACAGACTTGCGTTCTTGATTCCCTTCATCATGCACATCAGGTCGGTCATCCTTAAACTTTCGACACCATTCACGAACAACACTATCACTCCATACACATGACTCATTCTTCGATGAATTTCTGCTGCACTACTCCCTTCTGGCTGCAAGAAACTGATAACAATTCGCAATTCACATTTGACGGAATAAACATAGCCATGTTTACGTGACTGCGGCTCACCCACAACTGACATGGAGGGCGATATGCGCAGTCGCTCTGCCGTATGCCTGGCCTTCATATTGTGCGATCGGAGGTTGAAAAAAAACAGCCCTCGTATATTGAACAATTCATTTAGAAATACAGAACCATATGTTTAATTCAAGGAAACGTTAGGTACTTATAATCTGATATTACATAAATAAAGACTATGTAGCGTACAAACAATAAAAATTAATAGTTCGATAAGAATTATTAATGTACAATATTTATGTTAATCTATAGTAACAATTTAAAACCTTACCATTTACGTATTACAAAATTTAAAGTCGGAAACTTAAATTTCGCAGCATTGGGGATTATCAAGCTCAAGCAGGAAACTAAACTCAGAATCGAAGTTTTATACAATAAGTTGTTTAATCTTATTACAATTAAAAATAATAAAACTTTGTAGTTATCTCGACCGATATGGAAGAGATAAAAAATGCGGCAGGAAAGTTATATAGTAAAATTAACAATTAGGGCTCGTTCAGATGAAAGGCGTTAAGCACGCGTTGAACGCGCGTTAGATTTGTGTGAAATGTTCATATGACAAGCGTTTTTTGAACGTTGAGTATGCGTGGCCACAGTTCAGTTTTATTTCTGCATTGCTTCAATATGTACGTAAAAACACCTATGTGTTTGTGAATGTATCGAAAACGTGGACCGCGGCGCAACACAAGGCGGCGATTTTGGGTCCATTTAATTTTATTATCCAGGCTCACCGAATGTCAATTTATCACTTTATATCCTAAATTCAGACGATACGAACCCAAATGTTTTAACTACTTTCGAATGTCCATCAAATCATTTGACGACATTCCGACTTAACGCATCGGACAGCGCGCGTTCAAGTGAACAACTGTACGGAAAACCAATGATCTCAAAGCGTTGACGAGTGTCGGGTGCTAGTGCAGCGTCTAGCGCGCGTTTAAATTAAACGCGCGTTAGCATGTGGACGATTTCAATAAAATTCCGAGTACATGTTAACGCGCGTTACCAAAACGCGCGCTTAACGCCTTTCATCTGAACGAGCCCTTATACTTGTAGTGTAGAAATTTTTAACCATGCTAAGAGCAATTATCAAAATTTTAATAAACTGTCAATTTGTTGTGGAGGCGACTGTGTGGTAAATAAGCCTTTCATATACAGTTATGGGCAATTGTGAACTAATCGGTGAGCAATTATTTGCGCGCGTGTATTATTTCTGTTTAATAGGTGATCAAATTCATAACAGTGCCAGTAAATTAAAAACAATGAACGGAAACGTAAAAATCATTAGACACTTATTTATTCTACAGTTTCCTGCATATTTGGTCATACATTCCAAGTGTTTCAGGAAGCCTGGGGCTTAACGGCCGTATTAACAATAAATTTGCACGTATCATGTGACGCATTGTATAGAAAAATTATGCCTAATCAAAACTTGAATATCTTCGAGGGAGAAATTCGTTAGTACTAAATTACATCCTCACCCCCAGACCCCTGCAGGCGGGGCGGGGGGAAAATTTGAAATCTTAAATAGGAACCCCTATTTTTTATGGCAGATTCGGATGTTACGTGGAAAGTTACGTACGATTTGTCCGAAATATTTTTTTCGATTCGCGACAGGGGGCGCTGTAATCACAAGAAATGGAGCACAAGTCAAAAACACATAAACACGTATTTAGTAAGATTCGACAGACGAACGCTTGTGTCCAGGTTGTTCAAGTTCAAAGTCACCATTTCGAGCATTGACTTGATTAGTGAGGGGCAAGGGGATTCACGTTAATGAAGCACTTCAAATGCAACATAAAACTATTACGTCCTCGTCGTTGTTCTTGTTCCTGGGTTACGTTAAAAACGGTTTATTCACCAAACACCCGCTCCCGCACACACATCTGCAGGAGAGGGGAGGGCACCCTAACATTATTGAATAGCCTCTCGAATTTTACAAAATACGTGTTTATCTGTTTTTTGACTACTGCTCCATTTATTGCGATTACAGCGCCCCCTGTCGCGAATCGAAAAAAATGTTTCAGACAAATGGTACGTAACTTTCGACGTAAAATCCGAATCTGCGATAAAAAATAGGAGTTCCTATTTAAGATTTCTAATTTGCCCCCGCCCCGCCTACAGGGGGGTGGGGGTGAGGGTGTAATTTAGTACTAACAAATTTCCCCCTCAAAGATATTCAAGTTTTGATTCGGCACATTTTTCTATAAAATGCGTATTTTTCGAGATATTTCAAATTCCAGGTTAAATGACTCACCCGGTATAAGTTATTTACGAAACTCAAAACACCGTAGGACAATAATGTTCTATTCTCATTTGATTGCAAATATAGTATTATTGCATCAAGTTGTGACTCAGGACTCAAGTTTGGTGTAAATGGGTGTAAAGGGTTCATGAAACATGCTTCGTAAACTATCTTGACGCATTTTTACTTAATTTATAAATATGTTTAGAAAATAGTCACATTTAGTATTCTTTCGCATCAATGGAGTCAGAGTTGGTTAGGCAAGTCCGTGAGTTAGATATGTGATTTTATGGAATCATGAAAAAGAATTTCCAAATAGCTGCATAGGTACGTTTGCTGAAGGCAATAATGTGAAACACTGTTTCAACAAAGAAAAAAAAGATGGCTGGTGAAAGTTGGATCAATTGGTTCTGCAAACGACATAAAAAAGCATTGCGGCAGCCTGAAAAGAGCTCCTTGGAAAGAGTTATTGGTTTTAGCAAACCTCAGGTTCCGAGATTTTACAGAGATCTTAACTCTCTCCAACAGAAGGCAAAAAACTTGTTGGAAAAGTTGTAAGACTACAGAACGTGGTCAACATGGCAATGCCGTATGTTGAGACAACGTAATGGACAGTCATATTAGTACTCACAAACGCTATTTTTTGGTATTGGTATAATAGATCATTTAGCAATGCAACCAGGATGTAAGTCACAGAAGTTTGAAATATCGTCAAACACTCCGTTCAAAGAAAAACTAGAAACAAGCCTTAGAGATAAGGAAAATTAAGAGGGAAAAACGATAACTGCAGTGACGATACATTTCAATAAATCTGAAGATCAGCAGAACCCAAAGAAAAGCCCGCGGTTCAAGAAAATATCTGTTCTCCTGGATGCGAGCAACCATATTTATAACCTCCAGGCGAAGACTGGATCATTAATGAGAAAGTTGATGTCACGAATACGACATAATGTATCGTAGTAGGAATTTTCGAGTGTTTCAACTGCTAACTATTTTATACAATTTTTCTAACTTCACACTCCGCAAATAAATTGAAGTTGCTATAATTGGGTCTAATTTGTTGTAATGTCAATGGTTACCTGTAGTGCATAAATAGGACGCTTCCTTATAATAAATGCGCACTGTTGAAAGTAGCTTGTACAAGAGTACGTTTTTGCACATCTTGATAAAATATTAGATAATTATTACGATTTGTAACGTTCTTAGGCCAAAACGTAAAATTACCTATAATACCTATTCGTTTAATGTAAATAACGATAGCTCATTAATGAGCGAAAATTATTATTCACTAAGTGTGCACTTTTGTTTGAATTGATCCTACATTTTATGTAGAATGCATGATGTTAGAATTTTATCAGTACTTAATGGGAATGGGTCGATACTTAGAGGGATGGTGTGTTGTCTTTTGGAAGCATGCAAGTGATTTCCTGTGTAAAAAATGATTGTATGGTGTGTGGTGCGTTTAATATTATTGTGTGAGCTGTATATGTGTGCAGGTGAAATATTTCCACAAAAAGTTATGTATGTGATCTACACCTGGACTTGTCCAGTTGTGTAGTGGTCTTCTAAAATGAATTCTGTATCGTGCATTGGTATTATCCGCTGTGTAGCGCATTTTATTTTATCTTATTATTTGTTATTTAGATAGCACAAACTAAGCTTAGGTTCCAAAGAATTCTGTATTATCCTTTTAGAAACATATCTTATTCTACAAATTTTATCTTTACTTTTTTCTCTGCAAAGTTGATGATAGAGAAGATAATTTGTCCAAAAAATTGACAATTTTTTTTATATACAGGATCCGGCATAAAGACCTCGCGTATTTGGAGAGGGCCCTGTGTGAGTTGTAGTGGGGATACCGCGGTGAAGGAGTTATCGATCGATAGCGTTAGACCTTAGACGTGCCTTTTTCAGAAGTCGCAATTCGCAATGCCGTGGCGCGGTGAGCACAGTGGGTTTAACGTAACGGTAGTTCGTGATACTACTCAGCGAGCATTTCGCATTCGGTTAGAACTTGGCCGATACGATTCTGATCCGGATAGAAAAACTATTCAACTTTGGATAATTATTAAACTTTAGAGCAACAGGTTCTGCACTAAAAAGAAAATCGAGTGGCCGACCTTGCACCGCATCAACGTCGGAAAATGTGGCGTCAGAGCGTCCATCCAGCAATCTCAAAAGCGTTCGGCACTTAAAACACGCTGTTGCCCTGCGACTGTCTGATAGGAGTGTAAGAAGAATCCTGCACAGTGATCTTCAAATGCATCTCCACAAAATTATGGTTACCCAAGAATTAAGTGAGAGAGATTTTGAAACTCGCAGAACTGCGCGTGACGATATTCTTGAGAGCATTCACCCTGTCACTGTTTTGCTTTCGTTTGATGAGCGCCACTTCCACTTGTCAGGTACTGTAAATCAACAAAATTTACGCTACTGGGCAGCAGAAAACCCTCAGGAACTTCAGCAACGACCACTTCACTTCACAGCCTTAAAGTGACAGTTTGGTGTATCGTGTCTGAATTTGATGTGTGAGGTCCGTATTTTTTCGAAAAGAAGATTGGTCAACGGTTACGGTTAATTCGCATCGCTACTGTAACCGACCTAAGTTAAACCAGTTTGTTAGTGACCATTAAGAGCGAGAAGTCTGGTTTCAACATGACGGAGCCACAGCACACACTTCACGGAGTTCTACGGCCATTTTGAGTGTTGTTTCCTGGGCGTCTTCTCTCTTTGCGAAGAGACATCGCCTGGCCTCCTAAGTCACCCGATTTATCATCTCGCCCTACAACCCTGCGAGCACCCAAGCAGTGGCTGCCATTCCACCGGAAATGGCACGACGAACTATGGATAACTTCCGGGGAAGGCTTCGTCAATGTGTCAACAATGGAGGACGTCATTTACCGGACATAATTTTCAAAACCATTGTAAAATGGCATAGCATTTGCTCTTCAGAAATATAAGTATTTTTTCTATATCTTTCTTTATTTGTTTTTAATTGCCTTTTAAAATACGGGAGGTATTTTTGCCGAGCCCTGTATTTTGTAAGTCGTGAATTATTTCAGCAAAACAAAAATGATGATAGTTGACTATAACAGCGCGATTGATTCCGCACTTAACTTTCTTTGTAGCACTAATACGTTACCAAAACGTCATACACAGCCTGTTTCATAAATATACCGACAAACTTTTAGGGGTGGAAGGGGACACAAAAAAAACTTTTTGCTTTATAAACATGTTATGTGTGTATGTCCGAAAACGGTTCATTTTCGTGGTACAGGGCACAGGTTATAAAAGTTTGAAAAAAAATGTTTTTATTAATATCTAAAAATGCTTCTGCCGATTTTAATGAAATTTTCGAAGGTTGATCGTAACTACAGTTGACACTAATTCTAGGGCCGTGCTCACGGGATTTGTTGCATAAAAAATAATAAACCCAGTGCTTTTTGCAACTTTTTTTAGATAAACCAACTAAAAAGACAACATTTTTTCCACTTGAGTGTTTTACGTATCTCGTTTTCGAGAAAAAAATTATGTACCATACAATAAATAATTATCTAATAGGTATGTAAATGTAAATTTATGGTTAAAATCTAGGTACATATTAGAATTATTCATTGTGGAAAAAAAGTTGTGTTTTTAGTTGCTTTATCTGAAAAAAGTTGGCAAAAAACCAACAGGTTACCTCGTGAGCACGCCCCTGGACTTACTGTATCCAAACGTTACGATCGACTTTGCAAAATTTTATTAAAATCGGCAGAAGCGTTTTTTAGATATTAATAAAAAAACAATTTATTTTTACAAACTTTTACAACGTGTACCACGAAAACGAATCGTTTTCGGACATACATACATGTTTATAAAACACTTGGGTAAATTGTGATGATGAATTTGAATTAAATGGCACAAAAATATCGATATTTAAAGTGAGCTTATGCGATTAGGAATAACTAATTCATCATTCGTCGTCATACGTTTGTAATTTACATAACCTCCGGTCAAGTATAAAAATACACATCCGGTCATATTGATAAGCAATACATTTTAACAAGAGAAATTACGAAAGCGTCGGCTAAACGGAATTTAAGATCTGAAAAAATAATTCTAGTACACCTACCTACTTAAATGAGTATTAATCAATTCAATTAAATTATAGTAGGTGATAAAAGAAACACTTACCACGTGTACACTACTCTGGAGCCCAGTAGAATCTTGTTGTTTCTTATCCTTACTTTTTGGTGTTCTTTTATTTTTTGTATCTAAATACCTCTGCTTTAATTGCAAAGTATCTTGTAGATTTTGCTCGCACAGCCCTGTAAAAGTTTGATCAAAACGCGGCATACAGTCGCTTTGACGTCTACGGTATGATTCGATTCTACGGCGTAATCTGCGAAATAAAACATAAATATTAATAAAGTATGAAAATATACAAATTCAATTGATAGGTATTTAAGCGGGCCACAGACTTCGTGATTTTTCATCGGTTGTCGGTCATCGTGCCGACCGTTCGTGCCAAAAACCGTAGTGTGTGGGGTAAAACTGTCACGATGAACCGTCACGACGAATTTCTGGCGGAGCTTGATTTTCGTCGGTTCGGTATGTCGGTCATCGTGCTAAACCGAAGTGTGTGGGGATTTCGTTCCATCCTGTCGGTTTTAAGATCAGTAACGTCCGTTCGTTGCGAGTAATAATTAATATAATTATACCAATCTACTGATTAAAATCTCGGCTCATTTAATAAATTTATATGTGAAAAACTTCTTCTTTTCAACAGCCACTCTTTGCACCAAACCGATCCTCTTTTTTTGTGTTTTCATTTTATTGCCAACTGCAAGTGCCCCCGCTACTGCTAATAATTGTATCCTGTTCATTGTAATTTCTGGAATCGGACTGCTACTTCGCACGTAGTCTGTGGGCTCATCAGGCGGCACGAACGGTTGGCACGATGACCGACAACCGATGAAAAATCACGAAGTCTGTGGCCCGCTTTAGACTAGCAAATGTTTTTTTTGATAGACATTAATGAAGTACCTAATTTCTTTGTAAATATGATTCACTTTATAAGTCGTCCACGATAAGTGCTCGATCTATTTATACATCAATGTATATGTAAACCATTAACATGCAAAACAAATTAAGCAAGTTTGTTGCTGTATTAAATATTACCTACATAATGTTCTAATAAATTATGGTTACCACCTATAGGTATGACACGTATTCTATTTTATTATGATGATCTGAACTAATCATAGAAGCTGTTAAATAATGTTGAATGGGCTGGAATTGCAAATTTCCTCTTCACACCGCCAGTGGCGTACCTAGAATTTTTGCCGCCCGGGGCGGTCTCCAATTTGCCGCCCATTCTAAGTCAATCAAATGGTGGTTTTTATAAATTAATAAACATAAATAAATAGTTACAATTGAGACGAACTATAAGTAGGCAACTTTTTTACCGTTGCATGCAATATTTAAATTAGGCAGTAATAAAGGAAGCCGCATAAGGCATAAATGCAACCTTTATAAAAATACAAGATACTTTTTAGGCTACAAGAAACTTACGGAGGCCGAAGGTTCCTCACCTATGAGACAAAACCTAATTTACAAAAAATAATTACCATTAAATATTTTTTATTTTATATTTATAAATGCTTGCGTACATTCCAAGCACCAACGTAAACAAAATGCCGTTCGGGCAGCGAGAGTTAAGGGCGGCTTCACACACACCGATATTTTGTCGGTGTCGTGTTAGTATCCTGTCGTATCGGTATGCGACGGCTTTTCACACACACACCGATAAACAGTATGTCGAAATTCGAATAGCGGTTATATCTTTGTAAGCATCACCAGTGTCGCTGCGCCTTGTGAATATTCCATAGGTAAAAATTATGGAATTCAGTTGTACTAAAGTCACATAATATGAAGAAAAGAACCTTGTCGTTACTGTATTTATTATATTTACGAAAGAAGAAACTCAGAGAAGGCAATTCAATTTAACAACACTCGTAGTTGATTACATTTGTACTGAGACAACACCGAATTCAGTGAAATGCAAAAGCCAGCACAACGATACCGATGTGTTGGGACTGGTCTGTGTGAATCCAAGTGTATTTGGTTTGCATTGCGTACTAAAACCAAACGATAATTTACTGACCGATATCCGCAGAACCATCCGACTTACACATAATATCGGATATGACAACCGACATTTTTACCGGATCGTTGCCTGTGTGAAGGAGTACCATTTAAAACAATACATTATTGATGCAGCACGATACCGACACCGACAACGATAATATCGGTGTGTGAAGCCGCCCTTAGGTACTTGCCGCCCAGTGCGGACCGCACCCACCGCACCCCCCTAGGTACGCCACTGCACACCGCATTAATTAGCTTACGAATTGAAAAAAGTGTAGACTCACTCTTACTTGTTATAGTTTTATAGGTAGGACTACATCGTGTGGTCATCTGAATGAATTTTTGTTTTGATTGTCTAATTGGTAAGTAGCAATAAGATCGGTGCATCGAAGCAATGAATGGGAAATTTTTTACATCACGAAGTTAAGTCAAAATATAGGAAAACATTTCCCTACAACACTAGCAAAAAACGAAGAAAAATTCATAGTACAGTCTCCTAAATAAACAACAGAATAGAAAAATCTGAACTGTTGGAAGGAAATCTCAGAAAAATGAAGAAGTGATTGCCTCAAAAGTATTAATTTAGGAAATTATTGTCTACACTGAGGGTCTGTTGCACAAAAATAATTAATTCAGTGTTAAGTCGAAGTTCTTGTTCATGAAGGCAATACGTTTGGCACTACTTCCGTTTCCGTTGTCAATACACATCGTAGGGCAATCATCTATGCCCCCTCCCGCTATTTTTCTAATGACTGTTTAGAAGATAAAAAATACTGTGACACGTCCTATATATTGAAAATGTTTAAGTTAGTAACCATAGTAGGATATATTGAAGTTTCTTTTATAACTTTCAATATATTTGTAACCCTTTTTTTATTTGTGAGTAGGTACGTGGCAACAGTCTACATTTCTACAATCTCCCCCTTTTTAACCACTATACACTCAACAGGTTATGGGCGCATTGCGTGGGCTCCTAACTTGAAACTGTAAACCTTAACGCAAAATTAGGGGGGTTTGTGTTAAAATTCGGTATTTTTTGTTGTGTAATTGAAGTGATGACATTTTGAAAGTGGCTAAAGGGAGCGGAAAAGTGGCATGTTGGGATGGTTCTGCAAGCGAAGGGAGTTCTTGACATCGTCGCAGGTAAGAAAGTTCTGCCCAGACCAGAAAATCCGGGAAAACCTATGGAAATCAAACTGAGAGCTGAGCAGGAATGGCGTGAAGACGACCTCACAACAGCAACTACAATCGCCGGTGCGTTAACGGAGGACGTCGCTCAGTTTGTGCTTACCACACGATCGACGCCGACGGTAGTGATGTGGTCAACACTAACTAATACGTTCCAACACGGAGAAGCGCAGCGCGTTCACACGATTTTAAATCGATGAATGACGGTGGTAAAGAGACCGAATCAGTCAATGGCGACATGCATCGAAGAAGGACTTCCTCGATTTGAATCGCGAATTCAATCGCCAGGTGCTGCTGGAGGGAACATTAGTCAGGCAGTTAAACCCGAATCTACACTGCACTATTATCGAATCCTGTGTTCAATAGGTGTTGAGTACTCAATGCTAAACGACATACGAAAGACAAGGTCGCGAAAAGAGCAAACGCTAGCAGCTGTTTCAGAATTGTTGTGTTCCAAGGAACAAGAATTGGACGCTAATGGGTTAGCCGAGACTGCAGCACTGTCTAAAGAATAGCCAAATTTAAGTAGGACTCGCGTATCACTTTTTTTGGAGGAAGTGTTATGGAGATGAAAAATACTGTGACACGGCCTATATATTCAAAATGTTAAGTTAGTAACCATAGTACGATATACGTCTGTCTAACTGAAGTAGTAGAACGTAATTATTTCTTTTATAACTATTCATCTAACCCTTTTTTTTGTGAGTACAACATCCCCGTTTTTAACCACTATAAACTCAACAATTACTAAAATTGTTGCCAAAACCCAACAATACGAAACCATTTTTCGGCATCACTGTCCCCAGATGTTGCTCATCCATAAGAAGAAACCATGAGTCATATAGTAAAACCTAAAAAAATTGTTCGGCGATCGATCCATTCTAAAATATGGCGAACAAAGTCGATAAGAAGTAACTCGGTACAGCCAAATCCATCCGATTTTGCAATGGTATTTGGATTTTATGTTAATAAATTATCTCATTGTACAGTTCCATCTTAGAAACCAAATTATTCAAACATGGTTCGTTCTATCGCCTTTAAACACGAATATCTCTTTTGTGGGGAAAATTATGGAAATATGGTTTAAATAAACAATTTTTCTAAAGATAAAAATAAAATAATTAGGGGGGAACAATGGACAATCCAAAAATGTTTGTTTTACTATTAAATCAAATGGTATAATACTCTTAAGTTCTCCTGAAAATTTGGAGTTAATACTTTGCTCCGTTCAAAATTTAGGACAGAAAAACGAGTTTTTCCCTTCTCTTTTTGAGTGCCTGTATCTTCTTTATTTCATAATTTCGAACACTAATAGTTTATATAACAAATAGATTAATTATTTTTTAAAGTTCTATCATTTAAAATATTTGTATTCCTTTTTGACTCACCTTGTATAGTTCTACAGTAATATTTTGTAAACTCCGCGATCGGTTCCTTAGTAACGATTTGCTTTATGGACGGGACGGGATAAACAAATCTCTTGATTTATGCATTATTAAAATTTTTTTATACAAAAATCAAACGAATGAATGGACATTTGCACCACGAATTGTAAGCCATACCTATCAATAAGCTTAGCTTAAAATCCTTGATAACGATTGTTGTAGCAATAACTAGGTACCTACTGTGGAAATTAAACTCTACTTAACGTTAAGGGTGATTTAACTTTTACGGTTCAACTGGGCGTAAGTCAATTAAGAGGGTAAATTTATTTATTGATGCAAGGTTTTGGTTTAGCACATTTTATGAAAGAAAAATGCCAGGTTAAATTATCGCTCATATAGGTACGTACTAAACCACGCCAGTGACGTAGTTGTGACTGATATTTCATAAAAAAATATAATTTGAATTAATTGATTTATACCATTTGTGTTCCTAAAGTTTCTACGTTTAAACTTAGTATTTAATTTATCTAAAAAAATGTAGGAGATAATTAGATTGTAAGAAGGGTACCCAAAAAATCGACTAGAAAGTGTATCAACAAAGATATCGACACCTTTAATAAAGAGTGTACCTTACATGGTAATTACTTGAATAAAAGTACGTACACAGTCCTTTGCGTGTGTTCTAAAATAAGGTTGCACAGTGTAACATAGTATTTTTCAAGGAGAAGAATTGTGTAATTTGTCAATAGCTCACTTTCCGTTACGTCAATTAAGTACCGTTTGAAAAATTACTTTCCTATATCCGTAACATTAATACTGAGTAATTAAAATTCAATAACACGTAACGAACTGAATTATAAAAAGAAATTTCCAAGGAAATTTGTGAAGTATACTACAAACGTACAGATAATTTATTCACCAACTGCTATTTTCTGTAAAGATTGGATTACATACATCACAGCATCGTTCAACTCTTTTACACTACGTTTCTGGTAGCAATATTTTTCCTACACTACAATTGTCATTTATATACCTACATATCTATTACTAGTGTTTTGGAATGCCCACAGTGGTATTTGTGCATAAAAGTCTGAAAATATTCTTGCTGTTTTACATTTTTCCACTTGGTAATGCCTAATGATTTCGTACACAAAAGTGTGATACCTGTTAATTTTCATTCGTTCTTTATTCATTGAATTTGTCTTCAAGCTATTAATTCTTCTCCTTCCTTACGGTTGTTTATCCGATCTTTTTGCACTTTAGTCTGTCCTGGTAGTGGCACTTCCAGTCTATTGCTCTTTATCTTGTATAATTGCATCTTTAAAGACAGTTTCCACCATGATACAAATAAACATGTATCATGGTTGGCACCAGTGGCGGCTCCTGGTCAAAAATTTTAGGTGTTCTGCAATTTTTGCAAATAAACACTATCTTATTTTTTATATATGAGGTCTACGAAAGTCCACGAAATATTACCCGGATTCTCGGAAGTACCTATCGCTCTTATCATGTCCTCGAAGAGTCAATTCAAAAGCTCCACAAAATTCAATGCAATTTATAATTTTTGATAAACTATTCTTTGACACTTTTCATTATGCAGAGTCTAATTATTAGTTGACCCTAGTAACGTAAATTCCATACAATTATGAAAATGGTTTTAGAGTTTTCGTGTCTTTTTATCTTCAAACTCAAGTGCTCTAAATCGGTGACCCCTATTTCCGTCCAAGCTTTATCACCATCAAAAAGTAAGCAGGGAAAGCAGTATAAAGCATTTTTTTGTTACATCCACAAATCCACTCATTTTTTAAATAAATGTCTCTAATTTGTTACACCAGATTTTGCAATAATAATTTCTGGTAGTGTCTATCATTTCCTTTTAATTCTACCTTTTCTTCATTAGAATATTTAAAAAATTTCTTAACATTAAAATTAAATTAAAGACCACTTCCATAGTAGGTACCTACACAAGTAATAATTTTCAGCAATACAAGGTTGTTTTTGAACTCGCCGTAAACTGAAAAGCCGCGTAAAAATTCGATCCTACACGTGTTCCGAGCTAAAATAATATGATATCGCTGAACCACAGAATAAAACACTATTATTCTGTGGCTGAACCTACTGCAGCGCATCTGTCAGCATAAAATCTGATACCATTTAGTGCGCTCACGGAGGAAGACGATCACCGCACGTTTGTTTCTGGAGCTCGCAGAGCACCATCGCCTTTCGAGAATTGCCAAGTATTAAATAATTTGCAAATTAGATGACATAAATTAAATTTAATTATTATTTTTTGGAAGCTCTTTATTTTTTTGGGAGCTCTGCAGCACTGCAGCGCTTATACATCAGCCGCCACTGGTTGCCACGATGTTATTACGTCAATTTGTATAAAAAATAAATTAAAAAACTCAAAAATAAAGGACGTCGACAAAATTAAACAGATATACAAATGTTGTCGAACAAGTATACAAAAGTCGATAGAGGAAACAGATAACGCCCTTAAAGGGACAACCAAAAAATGCGGAGCCACTAACCAAGTTTAGAAGAAATCACCAAGGAAAAAATTATACATGCACTTGAAAAGAAAAGTGGCGAAGATTGAATAGTTACAGAAATTGGCAAAAGAGGATCTCTTCATTAAAAAAAAACGAGAACTATGTCTGATACGGTAATTTTATATATTATCTGCCTCACTATGAAAACAAGTTGCCGCACCGCAAGGCTCAGTTTGCCTCAACCTGCAATGGGGAGTTAACGAATGAGGCATATGTCCGAAGCCGCACCGATCGTGTTCAAGCAGTGAAAGAAAATGGCACACGATCTTGCTGTCGGTGGTGCGACTTTTAGTATTTTAAATTTACTGAAGAAGAAGGAATAAGCACTGGTGGATGGTTATTTGTAAATAGGAAACGACTACCGGATTCGAATATGAAATAGTTCTTTACGTTATAAGTCCGGTAGGTTACAAGTATCGTATCGACGTATATTATTATTCATACTGTAAGCCTGTAGTGTACCATTCTTTTATTTCATAAATTAGAAAATCTCATTATATTGCAAAAACGCATAGTCCTTTTTCATGTGGCAATGACCGTTGCTACAGTTTCATGTTTGTTTACATCGAATATTTTTTCTCTGCAAAATGGACGCTATACTTAAACGTTGCAGATTGTTTCACTGTTCCCGACACAATCATGTCGAAATCGCATAAAGCAATCGAAAAATTAGTGCCTAAGAAGTCGACTGCAAGGTGCGAAAAAGAGTATCAAGCGTTTTTTATAATTTGATGTATAAAAATAAGAGAACCGGCTCTCATGCTGTAATAACTCACCCACCGGACTTAAATTAATAGTGTAATCGAACATCTGGACAGTATGAAATAAATTGAGGAACATACTGCAATTTGACTTTATTGGCGCTAATTTTATCGAGGTGTAGAAACAAAACTGGCCTTGCTCTTGACTTTAAAGGTTACTGCGTGAAAGTTTTAGAAATATATACGTCCCCATCGAGCACATACCGAGCACGCACCGATCACGAATCTCTTTGATAGACCGACAATATTTGGATCGGAGTTCCGAGGGCAGTTTGAGGACTTGAGGCTTGAGGACACAGTTCGGCGTCCCATGCGACCTCTGGCTGCCTCATTCGCGTACGTGTTCAACTGTTCATATCTGTACCCGAATTTAGTAATTATAAAAAATACCATACCATAGTTATTGTTATATTAGTAAAATACTTTTGAACTACCACGTTCCTCCCCTCCCTCCAAGTGATAAGATACCCCATATAGATTTCTGTACTTTTTTTTTCATTTATCTTACAGGAGTGCTTGCTCCAGCGATGTACGTCAGTGTTAACGACTGTAATTTTGATAGTTCTCATATTATATAGAGATAGTATTTAGGTAAAACAAATTAACTTTTAATTACATTTATGGCCTCAAAAAAAAATTATACGTAAGAGTAAATGCAATGGGTAAAGCCGTAAAGGGGGGATAAAAAGTAACAACAACTGCAAGGAGTTTGTTTGAAGAATAACTTTACGAAGTGGAAGAAGAAAACATTTTAGTTAAATGGCTTATAACTCTGAGTGAAAGATACTTTGCAATAGGTAAAGAACAATCGTTAGATAGTGTATAGCACTACTAAGAGAGAAAATTCCTTTGTCAACAACAGGTCAGCAAAAAAGCGGTACCAGCGTTCTTTAATAAGAGACATAGATAAATAGCTGAAAGGGGGTAGAAGGAATAGTAAATAAAACTCTCAACCTCCCCTTACCCTTCAGTTTTTCGCATTTTTTGGCAAATTTTTCTATAGTGATGCCAATTTTTGATTAAACCATCTAAAAGTACACATTTCAACGAATAAAAAACGACACGGAAATTGCCAAAAAAATTGAGTTTTGACACCAGACTTTTTGACTGAAGTTGAGGTAATTTTTTCAGTTTTCGAGCAATGTAAGACATAAAAATGAATATTTTTATTTGAAAAAATTCCAGCTTATTTGGGACATAAGAAGGTATGTTTCCACCAAACATGGTAAAAAAATATTCATTTTCACCGGAGAAAAAAATTCAAAACGAAAAACGCGGTTTTTTCTATTTTCCAGGAAATTTTGAGGTTAGGTTATGTAAAAAAATGTTGTATACAAAAGTTGCAGAACTTTTTAATACCTACAACTTTTCCATATAAAGCTTTTCGATACGAGGCTTAGTTTCGCTGTAAATAATTAAAAACCGTGTGTACCCCCTAAAACACCCTCCCATTTCCGCCCCCCCCCCCCCCCGATCGTGTTGAATTTTTTATTCCCGAATTCTACATACTTTTTGCTACCATTTCCACCTAGCGCCGTGCTGTTATTAATTTTTTCCTCTAAAAATATTATCTGCACTGGTCTAGTAGAGGGTTAAAAAGTTAAAATATTGAAGTTGAAGGACAGTGCAAATAATGCCATTACATTCAAATTTTTGCATATCTATTTGCAAGGCTTTATCTATTTTTACTCTCTCTGACCTATTTTAATTTTGAAGCGCAGCTTAATTTTTCCTCGGAATGTGATGGATATTCGTTAAAACTATGTGGATATTTTGCCATTGCAAATGCAATTAAAAACGCCATACGACAAAAGTATTTCAATAAATGCTGAGTAGTTTCAGGTATTGCAAGAGAACTATAATAGAACGCAAAGAATTTTATATATTATGGTAAGGTATCGTATCTAGTTTTGTGGTCAAATTTTTTATTTTCCGTGTGCGTAATGCAGTTTTTCGGTTAAGTCCTATCTAAAACTTAAATAAAAACTATACTATTCCATTAAGAAGAATTCCACATGAGGTCATACTTCATAGGATCAATGACGCGACATTATAATAATCAGTAATTTGGGTACCTGTAAATTAAACTTTATTCCGTAAATATCGATTACGCCTATAAACTGCAACTACGCACTAATTACACATTTAATTACCTATAGGCAATGGAAAATTTTATTTTTTTCAGTCAATGACGACTAGGATGCCAAAATTCGTAGACCATTTTCAATTGAATCACAAATGATTCAAACATGTACTTGACGTTACATCGGAATTTATAGTAATTGTACCAATAAAAGTTAAATGACTTTGTCAATTTTATTACATTGATTGATTAAGAATTGTCAATAAAGTTAAACTAATTTTTCTATAAATTAAAGAAATTGATTAATTTCATTCACAACCAGACGTCGGAAATGAAAGACATTGACATTGAATAATGTAATAACGCAAATGTTGAATTTTAAGAAATCTTCACAATTTTTGTAGAAAAAAGTAATTTTCTAGTTCAAACAATTGTAGAAAATAATTAACCACTTTCGCTAAACAAAAAATGTAATATCACAAATCATAATCTTTCAATTTTTACATTATAGGTAACTTCGCTTTTACTGCACTGATTTATTTAGCTCTGGCTATTCGTTGTACTTTCCAACTGAATGCAAGTCTTTTAGATACTTGTTGTAAGTTGTGTAAAAAATTAGTGCTATAGAACTTACCTTGTAAAATTCCACATTTATCACGAATTGAGGGTGTATTTTATTTTAAGTTTAGTGAAGATTGAACATGGGTGAGGTACCATTCACCACTGACTTAAAATTTGCCTTATATTTATGTAAAAGGTTTATACTACACGTTTACCTGCTTTTATCCCTAAAGTGCAAGAAAACCGGTAGAAAATTGGTGTAGTAATTTCGTCGAGTTGTCAAATGTTCAAGGCCATTTCTAGAATACTTACAGATTACAAAAACCCTAGGTCAAAAATGATCTATAGCATAAACTTTATGGTGTTAGATAGAAATGAATGTTCACAGAAATTTACAACAAATAAAAGATAGAAAGTGATATTGCAAGTATGACATTTTTTAAGATCTCTGCGAGTAGTTTCTCGTTACTTCAGGTATAAGTAATAGTCTAGTGATGATAATAAATTAGAAATTTCGTAAACTATGTATTTGGAGCACTTTCTTTTCTTGTATTAAAAAACATTCTAACGACAATTGAGTGAGTAGCATTATTCACCTTTTCAACTACCTACTTCCTCTTTACACAAGGTAGAAACTAATTGGCAAGTTAAAGTATGCAAATGCTTACTTAAACTATAAATACAGAATATGTGGAGACAATAGTCTCAAACTTTATAGTAGTTTAACACTATTGTTAGTTCCCTTTTATGTTTTCAGACGATCCTATCGAGTTAAACCTCTGTATTTGCTAAATGGAATACTTATGTTCATCTCCGGAAGTGGTTCACCAAAAAATTTAAGATAAATTTAAGCGCTGGAATTAGAATAACATCGTTTACAGAATTTTATGATGGTTGTACACAATAATTAATTTGTGACTTCGAATTATAATAAACGAACCACAAGTAATTGACAAAATAATTAAGAAAAAATTAAATCTAACAACGGATTAATTTGCGGTACTCCCACCGTATAAAATTCGGTTATTTTTAGGCATTTTATAAAATAAAAACTAGCGTTAGCAAAAACCTTCTTATACCAGAAGCTATAACTCGTATAGCAATTTTTCGAGATCTATAGAGCATGGTACCTCCGGATGTTGAGTTTTTAATGAAAAAAAAATATGAAAAACAGCTCATGAATTTTTGTCAGACGTCTTTGTGCTATCAAGCTTATGTGTTAATCCTTTAACTTAATATTTTTACTCTGCTTATAACAATTCCACTAACACTAATTTATCTACATTTCACAAGAAATCTTGTGCTGCCTTAAACTAGGTACCTAAGTTTGTTAGTTACATCGTTGAGTGAAAGATATTACAAATATTCAATGGTTACATTCAGTCTTAATGCTGAAAAATTGTTTAATGTGTATTTTATTGATAGATATGGAACCTGGACGTCCTGCCACAAAGTTGAATAAGTAGGTAGGTATCAATAGATCATTTTCTTATGATATTGTTATCCAGGCGACTTTCCAGTGTTTCTTGTGAGGAAACCGCTGATTCTCCCCATATTGAGCAGCTTTTGATGTAATACGATGACAATTTGACGGGTTGTGACTTGTGAGTGAATAATATGAATTATCTCAAGCATTTTATTTTAATTTTTCAACATATTACCCTTGAACAAAACACAGAACCACACATACTCATGCATCCGATGTATTATTTATTTAATACGAAATGAAAAATAAGAACAATAAATAAATACACAATACATAATGAAACACAAAAATTAAATGACAAAAAGAGTGTTTGGTGGATATAACTTTCTAAAACATAATATTAAACGCGAGCTTGCTCAACTATCGTGTTTCAACTTTTTTACAAAATGGTGTTCTGCTGTTATTCTGAAATTCCAAGCAACGAATCCCGTTTAATAAATGTTTCTGCCTTAAAAAAAAACGAAATTGTTCGTTACTTATTTTACACGCTACACATACAATTGGCACAAAAAAATTCGCTGGAAGAAAGGTGAGTTAAATGTTATTTCCTGGGGGCGAGAAATTGGCTGGTGGATCGATACAAGCTTATTATGAATGAATGTCGGTCGGTCCCAATCAAGTATTAGGATCACATAAACGAAAAAATTGTGTAAAATTTTTATTAGTATCACATAAACGAAAGGAGATATCTTAACTATCTGTGTAATAGATTTTTTAGAAGCCCAAAATTATCTTCAATACTTATAATAATACCTAATACTTTATTTGTCCAAACAGACACAAGTCCAGACAGTGAACAAAATCAAGTGTTCAGCTTAAATTAACGTGGATAATACGTTTGAAAGTAAACATGAAGAATATAAAACAAAATAAGTAAACTCAATGTAAGTGTTATTGGAATAAGCAATGGCCATGAAACTAGTGAATTAAATGAAGAAATTTAACAAAAAGAACAGTATACTAATGGATAACCAAATTACTAAATTTAGCAACGATTTAAGGGTAGTATTAAAAATATCGACTTCATCTGAAATGTTGTTGTACTGATAACACATATACAGGGTGTCTCACGGTGACCGTCGGTTAGAAGTATATCAAGAACTGTAAAAGCTAGAAATTTGAAATTTAGCACATGCGACATGCCGTGTTTAATCTATTAAATAAAAATATTTTCCAAATTGCAGCACTTCCGGAAATACCGGAAGTGAGCATGAACATCATTATTTTAAATACAAACCGGGCAATTTTTTTCACATTCTGATGTGTCATAAAATGTTTAGTAAGTATGCTTAAAATAATCGGCGTATCAATTTTGATTGTTGAGAAAAAAATTTTTTTTCAATAAAAAATTTCAAAATCTTGTTTAGGAAATAAAATTGAAAGTCGAAAGTGGTAAAAGTTAGGGAAATGGGATTTTAGGTTCTCAATGTCAAAAGATTGAGACACAACTGTCTGTAATGGATAATAAAAAAATGCCCGCGCTTACGTATCTATTTGACGTTACTTCCAGACTTAAGAAAAACTTTAAAAAGTCACTTTTTTCAAATGGAATGCCTATTTAATTATCAGTTCATTCGATGCAGAATTAAATTTCCTTTAAATTGATATACCATGTTCCTATACCTAAAATCAATGATTACAGAGTTATTTACATTTTTCTATTTAAATTTATAATTACATACTTTACAAAACATGTTTATTCAATTGTTTCTTATGCTTATGCTTTTATGATTATTTAAAATTCTATCTATGGAACTTCTTGAGTATCCAAGGTCTCTTTCCGCCGAACTAGCAGAACTTTCAAGGAAAACATTAAAATATCCCAATACATTGGTTTCTGCAGCGTCATTGGGGACAATTCGCTTTGCCAAATTTCGTGGCGCATTTACTTCGCCCAAATTTAGAAAATTCTTCTGATTTTTTGTTCTGTCATTGTTGGTAAATGCGGATATCTTTCGTTAAAGTGTTGAGTGATTCTTTATTCAATGGTTAAAGGTTCTGCAGGTCCGAATCAAAGTGGCTGTTATTAAATAACAATAACCTAGGTGGCCGTTATGATCAGTGGCCGTTGTGATCAGGTCCCGTCCGAAAAATAATACAAGCAGACTCGCTATTAATATAAAACGAATTAAGAATATCAGCATGTGTATTCCATATTGCCCAATTAAAAACAAATATCAAGCGTAAAAATCAAAATTCAAACAGATAACACTGATAACAAACGTAAATGTAGCGTAAACTTTCAAACTGATAGCTAACTGACAACTGTCAAATAAAAATTTATTGAAAATTTGCAAAGCCAACCATGTTTTGTAAAGTATGTAATTATAAATTTAATTAGAAAAATGTAAATAACTCTGTAATCATTGATTTTAGGTATAGGAACATGGTATATCAATTTAAAGGAAATTTATTTCTGCATCGAATAGGCTGATAATTAAATAGGCATTCCATTTGAAAAAAGTGACTTTTTAAAGTTTTTCTTAAGTCTGGAAGTAACGTCAAATAGATACGTAACCGCGGGCATTTTTTTATTATCCATTACAGACAATTGTCTGAATCTTTTGACATTTAGAACCTAAAATCCCATTTCCCTAACTTTTACCACTTTCGACTTTCAATTTTATTTCCTAAACAAGATTTTAAAATTTTTTATTGAAAAAAAAAATTTTTCTCAACAATCAAAATTGATACGCCGATTATTTTAAGCATACTTACTAAACATTTTATGACACATCAGAATATCAAAAAAAATTGCCTGGTTTGTATTTAAAATAAAGATGTTGATGCTCATTTCCGGTATTTCCGGAAGTGCTGCCATTTGGAAAATATTTTTATTTAATAGATTAAACACGGCATGTCGCATGGGCAAAATTTCAAATTTGTAGCTTTTACAGTTCTTGATATACTTTTAACCGACGGTCACCGTGAGACACCCTGTATATATTTATATATAGAAATGAGCATGATGACTATGAAGTGTATATTAACAATAAGATAATATTAAGTTATAATGTGATTGACTAAAGATTGTCTTTGCCATAACAGAATACATAAAGATGTTGGGTTACATTTAAAATAAAAAATTAATGAAATTACTTGTTTTTATTATTACAATTAAGACCTATTGAGTTACATCAACATTTCTCCTGTTTTTCGCTGACATCTCGCAAACCTTTGGAATTCGCATAGATCCCAAGACAGAAAAACAGAAGTTCTTATTTACGGAGATTTGTGAAAATTTTGACGTAAATTGCCACCAATCCGAAGATGTTGGAAGACAGCTTAGAGCAACAACTTTGGGTAGTAACTTTACAGATACACAAATACCACGTAACGACTTGGGACCCATGACCAGCCTATCCATTTGTCAAATTGTTTCAACATAAAATAAATGACATATGCAATCATCCTTTATGAATGACCAAACATAAACTCCGGAAGCAGGAGTAATAAATAATGTTCGGATAGTGTACCGTGTTCCCTCAACTTAGGCTGATGTCATCGCTTATCCAATTATTTTTTAAATCGAGCACCAAGATGAAAAGTTCTTTCTCCCTTGTCAAATGATAATAATAATAATAACAATAATTTATTTATCCTTTTTGATCATGCAATAATGATATAGAACAAGTCACAAAAAACCAAAATTCAATAAAGATTAATTATTTAAGAACTCGTGTACAGAGTAGAAACCATAACTTATTAAATGTTTCTTAAGATCAGTTTTAAATTTATTTATATTTACAATTGACTTTAAATCTTTGCTTAACTTATTATATAATAAGTCTCCTATCCTATATAGCAGTGGTGCCCAACCTTTAACCTGGCTTGAGTCACTTAAGTATTTAAAATTTCTTGGCGAGCCCCATACATTAAAATTCATTTTTGAGTTCATCTCGTGTAATTTAATTAATAAAATTCTACGTTTCGGAAGTTATACTGCACTCCCTTTATCAAGATATCATTTTTGAGTTTATATACCTAACCAGATTTAGAAATTTGTTTCTTACTTCGAGTCATGGGAGATACTGGTGAATTCCAGTGTCGTAAATAAGAGGGATGATCAATCAATCAGAGCCTAATAATAATTCGAAAAAAAAATATTCCAGGGGAGGACCCCTGATCCTGCCCACCCCCCTTCAAGGTTTTACAGAGGTGGTATTCCATACCTCCGATGGCGTCGGATTCATCACACTCCAAATTCAAATCTTATTTACGCCACTGGTGAATTCACACAGTATTTGCTGCTATGGGTTTTTTTATTTTCCTTATAACCATATTCCATATAGGTGGAATCCTGATTGCATCATTTCTCTTATTTAATGAATCTGGTTGTTTCTCGACCTCAATGGTCTCTCGTATTACTCTCCCTTGGTAAAGCATATGCCGGAGCTCATAAGTGAATTTTTCTTGTGTCTGTGTCAGATCAGTGTCAACCCGATGCGTTGCCAATGAGGAGGAGGAGGTGTTCCGATGTCATCGTTAGATGATGTTCTTATATTATAATGCCTCCCCCTCCTTGGCCATGAAATGTTTGAACAACTATGGCCATTA
This sequence comes from Pyrocoelia pectoralis, assembly GCA_036250285.1. Classification (NCBI taxonomy): domain Eukaryota; kingdom Metazoa; phylum Arthropoda; class Insecta; order Coleoptera; family Lampyridae; genus Pyrocoelia; species Pyrocoelia pectoralis. Next base: position 37,538,062 of record CM070074.1, read on the forward strand.
ACAGCGCTATTGTACATATTTTATACAGCAATAATTTTTTTGACATTCCATGCCCGAGAGCCACAATCACACACAATCTATGTGTTTTTTCCAACTTAGGGACAAATCGATGTACACTCCTAAAAGTTTGAATTCTTTGATCTGAGTAATGGACCGATGATTTAGCTTCATCATCAAACAGTACATCTTTAGGGTGTACCAACAAGACAGTACAAGGATGACCGAAGAACCACTAACTCCTTGAAAAATGTGTCCTTAAGTCTCGGCATATGCGCACTACACGATGCGTATACTACATAGGAAATGACAATTCAAATACTCTCCAATTCTTAATTACAGTAGAACTAATCAGTATTTGCATAATACACAATAAAAGATAAGTGTACAAAAGGGGGTTATGGAGGCTGAATGTAAAAAAAAGAAAAATGTGAAAAAATTTTTATGTTACAATGGGGTTTCCCGTTTATTTGTTAATAAATAAAAAAAAAAAAATTGAAATATTCCTTGTAGAAATGGAACTTTAGTGTAATATAGATTCGCCTAGAATAGTTAAAGTTTAAAGGTCAAGAGGTGACATTGATTTCAGAATGTTTGTCCGACTTTGGCTGTTATTAAATGTTTTTCTTCCTTCAGCCTTGTTACGTTTTTCACTATTCATGATTTCCAGACATGCACGACAAATAGAATTTTTAATTCACACATTATTTTAAATCATCGCGGGCATAACTTTCTATATCTAATAAAATGTTACAAATTATGTTTAGACTTTTAATTAATTATACATATGATTACAGTTTGGGATTTTAAACGATCAATACGTGAACGTAATTAGAGAAAACGTTGATGGTAATTGCAGTAACGCATTATTTTCTGTAGCGACGGAATTAAAATCTGAATGACAACTTCAAATAGAGGGAAATTTTATGGAATATAATGGTCTAGAAATGGAACCGTTAAGTTGACCGCCGTTCAGGTTGTAACAAAAATATTATTGCGTTAGAACGTGAAATGTGACAAAGTCGGTAGGTGTAAATTGAAATGATCGAACTACAGAATATGCACTATTGATCAGTTAGCAATGAAATTATTACGTCCGGTCCCTTAAACACTGAACGAAAAGTTATTTTTAGAAAAAATTCACTAAAATTTCTAACAGAACAAATTGCTTCTTCTTAATTTGTTGATTACTTTATTTAAAATGCACATGTTATATTGTTATATACCCCTGTATTACGGTAAGTATGTATAAGCATCGCTAACAGAAACGCGCTTTGCTCTGTGAAAGACAGTGGAAGGAAACATTATCTTTCACATGAAAAGGTGCGGTAGCTACAATTTTTTTAACGTTGCATGCATAATTCTAGAAGTAAGAAAAAATGGAGGTCTTGTAAATGTAAATTACGGAGAAGAGGGTGGCCTTAGTCCACACGTACGTAGCCCTCTCATTCGAGCCCTTTGTACTACCTCCCTGCCGAACACACAGAGCCGCAGAATGAACCCACCCATCCAAGTACTGACCAGAGCACGAGTTGCTTAACTATCATTGCTTGTATGTATTATGTATGTCCATTTTGCCGTACTGCCGGCTCTAAATTGAGGTCTTCCAAAATAACTAAGTTCTTTTTGAGACTTTGATATTACAACTCAATAGATAACAACAGAGACAGCAAAAACAGTCAAAAGAAGAGATGAAAAACAGAGACAAAGGGAAATGATGGAAGATATTAAAAGCAATTACGTAGTAAGTATATTGCCAAAAGCCGCATGTGTTTGGAATAAAGTATATGACATAAAGACCATGACCTCAAATCGCCCCAAATCTTCAAAGATCGATACATAATCCAAAGTAGAAAAGGAATTTGAAACAAGAGCGAGAGCTGGCTGCAAAAAAGCTGGCCTATCGAGTAACAGCATGAAATGATTTTTAAAAGCTAGTACTTACGAGTATAGAGACCATCCATAAAATCTTTGGCTGCCTGGGCGGAACTTGTGCAGAAATTCGCCATGTCCTCCCTCCTGAATTTTTTTTGGCACGTTACTGTACCCATCGAGTAACAGCTTCAAATTACTCTTAAAATATAGCTTTTATATAGTTAAAAAAGAAAAAAATTGCCTGCCTTGTTCAATCATGTGCGATACCTAGGTAGCCAACTTTTTATTATTACTTTTTTGGCACGTTACTGTACCCATCGAGTAACAGCTTCAAATTACTCTTAAAATATAGCTTTTATATAGTACAAAAAAGAAAAAAATTGTCTGCCTTGTTAAATCTTGTGCGATACCTAGGCAGCCAACTTTTTATTACTTTTTTGGCACGTTACTGTACCCATCGAGTAACAGCTTCAAATTACTCTTAAAATATAGCTTTTATATATGTAGTTAAAAAAGAAAAAAATTGTCTGTCTTGTTAAATCTTGTGCGATACCTAGGCAGCCAACTTTTTATTATTACTTTTTTGGCACGTTACTGTACCTATCGAGTAACAGCCTCAAACTATAACCAAATTAAAGTTTGAACATAACTCTATAAGAAAAATCATTTCTGCCTCGTTAAATCCTGTGCTAATGCCTTGGCAGAAAACATTATCTTTCTCAAAGTCTCATGGTACCACTAATACAACTTATCATAGAAGTATTTAGGGATAAACAAAGAATCGTCCAATGAACAATTATAATGATTTCGACAAAATAATTTTATAATATAAAATATTTAGTAATAGTATATACAGGGTGTCTCACGGTGACCGTCGGTTAGAAGTATATCAAGAACTGTAAAAGCTAGATATTTGAAATTTTGCACATGCGACATGCCGTGTTTAATCTATTAAATAAAAATATTTTCCAAATGGCAGCACTTCCGGAAATAGCGGAAGTGAGCATCAACATCTTTATTTTAAATACAAACCAGGCAATATTTTTTCACATTCTGATGTGTCATAAAATGTTTAGTAAATATGCTTAAAATAATCGGCGTATCAATTTTGATTGTTGAGAAAAAAAAATTTTTTCACTGAAAAATTTCAAAATCTTGTTTAGGAAATAAAATTGAAAGTCGAAAGTGGTAAAAGTTAGGGAAATGAAACAATTGAATAAAAATTTTCAAAGCCAACCACGTTTTGTAAAGTATGTAATTATAAATTTAAATAGAAAATTGTAAATAACTCTGTAATCATTGATTTTAGGTATAGGAACATCGTATATCAATTTAAAGGAAAATTATTTCTGCATCGAATAGACTGATAATTAAATAGGCATTCTATTTGAAAAACGATACTTTTTAAAGTTTTTCTTAAGTCTGGAAATAGGTAACGTCAAATAGATACGTAACCGTGGGCAACTTTTTATTACCCATTTTACAGACAATTGTGGCTCAATCTTTTGACATTGAGAACCTAAAATCCCATTTCCCTAATTTTTACCACTTTCGACTTTCAATTTTATTGGGGGGGGGGGGGGGGGGGGGAGATAGATATCATAATAGAAGAGGGATAGCAAACCAATGTGTTTGAATTTTTATTAGTTCATATTTATGACTGGCAGATGTCGTACTAACAAAAAAATTTGCGCGAATCGGTTGCTTTACTGTAAAAGTGTAAACCAATTTATTGTATTTGAATTTTTATTAGTTCATATTTGTGATTGACAGTGTCGCAATAATAAACAAATTGGCGCGAACCGGTTGCTTTACTATCCCTCTTCTATTATGATGATATTAACGTCATAAGTTGATAGTTAATAGACTTGAATGTGTATATACGTGATAATAAACGTAAAGGATTCAATGTTAAAGCTTTTAAATGCCACCAAAAAGGAAGTAGGTAAATACATACATTTCAAATTTGACCCGCCATTATATTTTGAGATGTCTTTTTTTGGATTGTTAAAGCAAAGCAAATCCTTTTCACTCTAGGCTAGGACCGTGGATTTTTTCCACTTAATGACAGAGATAAATACAATTTAGTATGTAACAGAAAAACTGTAAATAGTAAATAAATATAAGCAAAGTAATTTATATAAAATTAATTTGAAAAACAGAAAAATTCATTATAAAAATCCAATTGTAGAGCATATTATTCATTTGAAATCATTGCACTAGATAACTAGTTTTTACGGCGCCAACACTTGCTTGATCTACATAAACAATGTTGACATACCGCTCGGATCGATAGGAGGCAACCTCACCAAGAATCTAATTTCCAACGTTTCAGGCGGATCCAGACTGGAGGATGTGTAGTAACACCATGTAGCTGACTGAAGTTTCATACGCTCCCTATGAAGTCCCTTCCACATCTTATAGCAAAATAAGTTATGGTCGCTCTGTGGAAATGGACCTCTTTCTCTAGTTACTCGTGGAACTTATATAGAAGCCCGAGATATTATAAACATTACCCTCATCAACCCAGTCGTACAAACCTAGTGCCCTAAAGGGAATTAGGATTAGGCTGTGGATTTCGGGGCGGCCACAACCGGAGAACAAGGACCCTCAAGGCCTAAATTATCGGAGAAAAGAAAGACGGCTACTCGAAAAGCAACCACAAGGTGGGGAACATAGTTCCAAACTACCACTTACCAACAAAATTACATTTAAGAGGACGCCTAAACGACTCAGAAGTAAGAAAACGTGTTAAAAAAGTTCCAAATATGGGCAATAGAGGAACCAAAAGCAACGTCAGCGATGTCGCTGCTACAAACTGGAAACTAATAAATACCGTGAAGTATAAATCAAACAAAAATTAAATAGGCAGCGACGAAATTCCAACCATTTAAACCTCCGGGAATAGATGGAATTTTCTGAGCACTATGAACGCTTGGAGAGAAGTAAAGGGAGTATTCATACCAAAGGCAGGGCGCGAGACATAGGACCAGACTACCAGACAACAGCTTTCAAACCATCGGTACACATTTTCCAACACCCTGTATGCATATTCTAATAAAAACCAGCTGAGATTGCTCAAGATTGCATTTCCATGATAAACAATATTATCGACGGCCATTTTGACCACTTCCCCGATGAGATTTTTATGTTCTACATCAAAGACTATGGTTTGTTTTTCCGTTAAGATTGTAAGAACATAATAAACAACAATTGATATTTCGAACATACACTCAAACTGTAATTAACTACAAAAATAAATGAATCAAATATGTTGGTATTGATCAAATCTGTGGTTAAGTTGAATAATAAAAATAAACTTGCAGCAATTTAAACGAAAAAGGGACAATACAGCAAAATTTCAAGAAGTGAACGTGCATCTACGTTTTGTTTCACGAACAAAAGCGAAAGGCATCCATTTTGAGCAACAAGGATATAGGAATCGTCAATTATTTCAAACTATTACACGCGGATGAATGAATTGAGTATTAACAATAATTGTATTATCGCCTTGAAATGTTTATGTTGGTCTTACGTATTTTAAGGTTAAGACGACTTCCGGGATAGGACCGTGTCAATGTTGAAAAAGTCAACCTTTCGCCAACTTTCGTAATCAGGACAAAAGAAAACCACAAATAAAAATAAAAACAACAATAAAAAATAAAATATATAAAAACTATCACCAAATGCACCAACGGGAACAACACACACTGCTACACTACAACTGCTGGAACACTGTTTATTGTTGTTTTTATTTATTTGTGTTTGGCTTTTGTCTTGATAAAGCCCCTTACGAAAGTGGACGAAATGTTGATTTTTTCTGCATTGCCACGGTCCTACCCCGGAAGTCATCTTAATCTTACTAACTGTGGCCGTGGAAGCCTCCGCTCTGACTTACGTATTTTAATTTGGCATATATGGTGTGATTGGGAAAACTCCCTTAATGACTTGTTCCATTGTTGTCAGCATTCTATGTACTAAGATAAAGACGACTTCCGGGGTAGGACCGTGTCAGAGTTGAGAAAGTCAACGTTTCGCCCACTTTCGTAAGGGGGCGAAACGTTGACTTTCTAAACTATGACACGGACACACGGTCCTACCCCGGAAGTCGGTTTACCTTAATGACTCTGGCCGTGGAAGCCTCCGCTCTGACTATGTACTATTGATAAATAAATGTAATTTCGTCACTCAGGTATCAGATGAGCGTTTTCATTTTATAAGTGTAATTAAACGCTTCCGTGTCATTCATTGCTTTATATTCAAAACAAATAATACTTGGGGAAAACATGCGCGTTCATCGATACGTTTTGTTAACTTACCTTAGTATAACCTCCGTGATGTTTGGATAAGACATTATTGAAGGCCAGAAAAACCGTTTGTTATTGTTTAATTAATAAAACGCATTTAGCGAGCAAACAAAATTCAAGTTTAATCCAGTAAACCGTTTTCATTAACAATACTTTTACGAATAGAATATGAATTAACGATAAATGCTTTCCATGTAGTCTTATCTTCGTGATATAGAAATTATATCTTTCAATAAAAATATATTTTTCTACTTCTCTTACTTATCAATAGTTTATTTATAATAAATTAATGTAATTAGCAACTAGCAACGATCAATTTATCATTTACAAAGTTTAAAATTAAACCAGAATACAAGAAATTTGACTGTTTCTCTGTTTACGTACTGCAGTCCACAAATGTATCTGAATTGTTTTGATAGTAATAGGTAATCATACTTATTTGTGGTACCGCAAACGAAAAACTTCATCCATGAATGAACCAATGTAGCACAATAAATCTGAAAAAAACGGGGGAGGTTTTGAGCGAACATTTACTGTTCTTATTTTCTTCAATTACATAAAATTACTATTTCTATTACTAAAAATAAATTACTATTGTGTGTTAATTTAGAAATATAGTTCTTTAGGTATATAACGATTAACGTGTTCTTATGTTTTTTTAAAACCTGAAAACACTATTGATGAGACATAAGGATAAGTAAGGAATTTCGATTGACATAAGTACAAAAATGAACGGTGAGGGAGCTTACCCACCCGGCCAAATGAAAGATGAATCGAGTTAACTTCTTGGATTTTTAAATTTGTAGAGACGACCACTGTACTGGGTAAAATTTGTCACAATTCGGGGGGGGGGCTACTGGATGTAGGTTTCGGTACGATAATACCTTTCAATACGTATAGTAATATAAAACTGACATATGAAAAAACCAGTTTTTTTTACTGACAAAAGTGCAAAAAAGTTTAAGGATTCCTAAATCTTTTTGCAACGGAATTACGTGTTTTAGGTGGAAATAAAAGGGCAGAGAAGCATGCTTTGAACATTGAAACATTTGCCATCATGACTAATGTAAACATAATAATAATTCAAGTAGTCAAAGATTAAAGACTTAATCATATGACTCAGGGTGTTTCACTCCTTCAGGAACATTAAGAACTCTAGCTCTATTATTACAAATATCTTTTCAAACTATACAAGGCACCGTTTGTTCTGCTATTAGATTTTTATGAATAATCGTACACAGCGTGGTAATCGACCGATGGTAGATTCAAAATAAAAATTTCAAAATTAAAATAAAAATTGACAAATCGTCTGTTTTGTATTGTAAGGAAAATGTTACTTAACCCTAAATGTTGTGATTGCGACACAAAATAATTAGAAACAAGAAAATCCCATTACATTTTTCAAATACCAATTAGAACAGGAGCTGTAGCGCTTATAAAAGTAAGAATATTTCCCCTTGAAGTAGGTAATAAAATCGCAGGTGATCTGACAGCGAGGTATCATATACCATCTTTTTTCTGTAGAAAGAGGGAATCTATCAGGGCAAATTTTGAATTTAAACTTACATTCAAAGGCGCAAGATCGGATTGCGATTGGAAGACTGTTTTTGTGATCATCTGGTCTGTTGACCGTTTTGATTATTCCATATTTAGGGAATTATTTGATTGGACATAATTGGCGCTATACTGATATCGCTGTTTATAAGGAGTTTTATTAGGATAGAGAGTTCAGCCAAATATAAAATATGTACAGTTAAAATAAAATATTTTCTAAAGACAAAAGGATCTGCGTGCTGTTAAAATGTACCCATGCAGAATATGCAGATAAAAAACACGTAAAAGGGTTAAAGGAAGTTTGTATTAGTTATCAATCTTTTTTTAAAAAATCTGTATAAGTAGAACGAAGCAATGGAATATTCAAACCAGTACGTTAGGCGAAATACAAGCGTTAATCAGTGAAAGTAGCATTAGAACATTTCTGGATCAAATTTATTGATGGAGCGTATAAGACAATTAAAAGCTGGTCGTCCTTGACGACTTCGCAGGTACGTTTAATATCTTCTGTAGCAGCATACCGGTACAAGACTTCCGTAAACGATATTTTAAGACATACAGATTTGAAGCAAAAATTTGCGCTTATAATTCTATCTTCATTATAAAGATTATAAACGTTATTCTCAATAATCAGTCCAAGGCACAAGTTGCAATAGATCTTATTCGATAACAATTTGGTACTTAACTGTAACATGCGGATATTTTGCTAAACCACCTTTAGTATTCGTTAGAAATTTAAATTTTCATTACATAGATTATAAAAGTTATAATAAACCGGTTTATATCTACTAATATGTTGCAAAAATTATAACTATTTCCGAGGTTAACAGTTATTTTTTTCCCATATAAAAGGTGAAGGCGCCAAAAGCAAATTTCTATGGTCTCCACCCACCTTATACTAATACTACATCTATTTTTCACACAAACTTACGGAAGCGCTCCAATTAAGCAAAAACTCGTTTAGAGGATCAAGTTTTAAACAATTTCACATCATTTTTTGTTCTATATATTCCCTTCGCCTACCTGCCACTTCCTTTAAAAAATATATAATTATAATAAATAGATAAATGCTAAGATTATTTATTTATATTTTTTAATTTACATTTTTGCAGTTTTAAATACAATTATTTGCAAGTTTTGTTGCAGGATATCACAATTTACTTTATTGCCTTATTCCGCAATTTATAAGAAATCGAATTAAGAAAAACTCCTGCGCACTCAACAAAGAAGAGGGTGAAGTTAGCATACAAAATGTGGGTGTAAATTCAACAAGTTTGCTACAATTAACAATCAATTTGCACCCTGTAATTGCTTTTTAAATTTATGAGTTATTCAGTTAATCCCCATTATCCCCCGTTATCCCTATTAGGTATCTTACTGTCGGGCTATTTGAAGCAAAGGATCATCAATTTATGATTTTCAAAAATATAAAATACATACATACTTTTGGGAAAAATCATCAAATACAAAATACAAATGTATTTCAAACACTGAATTTTCAATACAAGTATTTTGTGACTGCCCACCCTGTAGAGTCAACCTGTATAAGGGATAAGAAATTACATAGATACAAAATTGTAGTTGTAGCGTAGTAATATTGGAATAGGGAGGTTTTATTTGAAATATACGACGATGGAGATGTAACATATGGAAACGAATACTTTTCACAGCGAATTGAGAGACAGTGAAACAAAAGAAGACTATGCTTTTACGAAAAACGGCAAAAAACTAAGGAGAAATGATTTCAATTCAAAAATTCCTAATCAGTGGAAAAGAAAGAAAACTGAATTTTCCAGGCCAAGGGAAAAATTACAAATCTGGATTGTTTGGTGTAAAGAAACATTGCAAATTAAAGTGCACTATAAGGTTAACATAAGGCATAAATAATTTTTAAAAAACGATTGTGCTCTCCAACGTTTGGTGGCCAAATTCGAGACGACCGGTTCAGTAAACAATCAGCCAACACGCATACGTCAAAGGAACGCCAGATTGGCTGAGAACATTGCCGCGATCCGTGAAACTGTGCAGGAGAAGACAAGGCAGTCAATTCCCCGCCGTGCAGAAGAACTCAACCATTCGCAGACTTCAACTTGGCGAATTTTGCGTGAGGACTTGGGCCTACACGCGTACAAGATCAAACTGACTTGGGAGCTCAAAGTTGATAACCATAAGCAACCCCGTTTGTTCGCTGGCTGGGCTTGGAAGCGTTTGGAAGAGGATCCCAATTTTGGCCGAAACATCATCTTTAGCGATGAGACGCATATTGGGATTTCGCCGTAAATGCGACCACACCAACCCACATGAGGTTCACCAGGTGGTAATGTATCCACAAAAAGTTACTGTTTGGTGCGGATCTTGGCTCGGGGGCGTTATTGGTTCGTACTTTTTTGTAGCCATCACCGTCAACGGCGAGCGTTACAGATTTAACCAATTTATTTTGGCCCAAACTGAACGATATTGAGATCGACGACATATGGTTCCAGCAGGACGGCGCTACATGCCACTCAACGGAGTCCACGATGGACATTTTGCATGAACTATTTGAGGGTATGGTTATCTCTCGCAGAGGTGACGTGAATTGGCCACGAAGATCGCGCGATTTGACCCCGCTAGACTTTTCTTGTGAGATTTCCTGAAGTCACAGGTCTATGCCAATAAGACTTAATCGTCCGTGCCACCGATGTTGTATTCCATACAGGCATATATAATTCACATTTGAAAATAAATCAAAATCATGGTATAATGGTGGCACCCTCGGCACTCCTTGGCTACCCTCTGACGGTACCCTTTGGCCCTGATTACCAGCATAATTTTGTGCACTTCTTTCCTCAAGGATTCGTTGAAATGTACGGCCAAAAACTCTATCGGAGAGTGACTATCTCTGTTCGGTTCGGATATTTACGATTAAATTTTCAGGACGTAGGGCGAGCTTTAGTACACGAAAAGAGTAACGGCACTAAAACTCACATTTTTTTTAAACTAGAGTAATTATTATAATTATTGACCTTGTTATTGACTTTACAGCAAACAATTAACCGTTAAATATCAAACTGTGTACTTGACAAGGAACTTATAAATAATTATTAATACCTATTGTTTTTTCAATAGTAATTAGATGTATATGTGCTTCTCATTACAAAACTTTGATCACTTTTAGTTGAGTAATTAAGTGAATTAGGATATGAGCGTTATTGCGTAAATGCATCGGTAAATGTTTGTTAATGGCGTTTTTAACACAAATGTTTTCAAAATTCAAGCCTATTACTGGGAGTATATTATGTAACCTTTTATACATGCTCATTAAGATATCGACGGAAACAGTAACGGCATGTTAAAGTGAAGTAGTTTAGAAATAGAAATAGAATAGTTAATCTAATCAAATGACCTAGAAATGTTAGTATAGGCATCGACCTAGCCTGGTTTATTAAAGTAGGTACCGAACAACGAATAAGTGGATAGTACGTATGTAAATATGAGATCCATATTACACAGTATGAAAATAAGTATATTTTGTCATATGCATTCAAAATTGTTGTTTTCGCTCTCATTTGCAATCTATAGCCCAAATTATAACGTCAAATTCACTGTGGTGAACAATGAGAGACGACTTTTGTAAATGTAGTGCATAAAATTAAAAATGGCGTATGTAACAATGTGCACAACAGTAAATTTGACTTCTGTTAAAACTACCCACACATAGTTTCCATAAAGATTTTGTGTTTTATGTGTATAAATCAACAATAAGTACTAACAATTAATTATCTACTACTAGAAATGATTTAGTATAGTGGACGAAATAGAAGACAACTTGAATCGACTCCTGCTTCTAGTAAGCATAAAACTTAGATATAATTCACATTTTGGCAAAATTTTCGTATTACAGAACAAATTTATTGTGAATCAAGTTATACGGTGAATTTTGACATAATATTTGAGTTTTTAGAAAATTGTCATTTATGGACTTCAGTCGTTTTCTCTTTTCTAGTGTTATCAAAATGATAGCTTATAGCTACAAAGGAGGAACAAATCGATATAAATTTTATATTTGGAGGATGTACATGTACGTCCAAAGATGCCCTTAGAGAATTTTTTCCAATAAATTGTTTTCGAAACTGTTAATTCAATTTAAGGAAACTGATAGTATGAAAAATGGTAGAAAATCCTCACATTTAATTGATCCAAACTGTTTTTAACAACTTTTTTGTGGAATAACGTTTTGAGATTTTTTGATAAATCAGTTTCCAATTCTTAGATTACCATAGATATAAGAATAAGATGTGGCTTTAGATGGATGGTGGAGTTCCTCCACATTTTCATTGTGGGGTTCCCGAATTTTTAAATGTACGTTTCCAAAACCGAAGGAAAGGAAGAAGGGACCAGAAAATTGAGGGCCAAAACCACTCGACTTGACTTCAGAGAATTTCTTTTTTTTTGGAACACGTAGACAAGCTTTCAGAAACAAACGCGGAAGCGTTGTTAAATGTTGAAAATTTTAAAAAGAGGGTACAATATTTGCAGGTAGACGGTCATCATTTTGAGTAGGTACCGAGTAAATAATATGTCGGTATTTAAAATATTGTTAATTAAATATATTTGCTTTTAACCAGTCTTGCAACACATTAAATAAAATATACAATAACATAAACATAAAATTATTACCTTATTACGGTTATGCGTAGATACTGATAAAGTGCGCGGGACACTCAACAGATTGACCTTGGTAACAATGGTAACGAATGTACCTATGCAGTGTGTTCCAGATTCGACACATCAAGATTGCTATCTCAGTTTTCATAAGACCTTGCTGGACAATGCTGGTGTATAAAAAATTCATTAAAACCTCCGAAAAAACCCAAGGGAAAATCAATGTGGCAGTTTGGAGTAGAAACATGTGGCGGAGAGCGGAATTTTTTGGCAGATGAGTATCGACCAATTTGAACTCATTAATGGGCAAGGGGCAAAATAATTAATTACCCACGTATTTTTTCGCTCTAAATTGCGAAAATGAAACAACATACAGCAAGTAATTCTTAATAAGTGATCCAAATAATATTTGTCAGCAAAAAAGGGGTGAAAATGAACACTTACTGTCGGACGACATAAGCAACAACCCACAAAACTACCCACATTTCGATAAAAAAATTCAAAAGTTAACATTATGTATTATATGTACTTTTTCAATGTAAAACAGTAAAACTACAAACAACTAGCAAAACAATTGATTTCTGAGAATGTGAAAAAACTTACCGTTAGTCCTGAATGAGCTCATGCGTGACAAAAACACATTGAAATCAAAATCTCTCTAACAAATTTAATATGCACTACGTAGCTTATCGAAGTGCTAATAGAAAAAAATCTAAAAGTCTTCATTCGTGCAGGTTCCCTGATCGCTCGAGTACGAGTAGAAATTGTCCGTGGCTGAATCGATGACGCTCGAATTTTTCAAAAATTTTCATAAAAAATGTCGCACATGTGCGCATTAAGTGTTTTTATTTTCACATTCTCACAAATTATTTCATGTTTCACTTGTTTTGCTAATTGTTTGTAGTTTTACAATGAAATGACATGAAGTACTTACCGATTAATTACAAGTCAACTTTCGCTTTTAGATCGTATTGACACTACACTACTAACTAACTTTACTAGTTACTTCGTAGTGTAGCTGATTTCTTGAAACTAGTAAGAGCATCTAAAGGTGCGCATAGACTTGCGAGCCGAGCCGCTCATGAGCCGCTCGCGAAAAAATGTTAACGCGAGCCGCTCGCGAGCTGCTCGCGAGCACTACGTGATCCACCTTTTTACGCGAGCAAATCTTGAGCACTTCAGTAAAGATGGTTGAACGAGAAGCAGTATTTACCTACGTTGATGGTTGAAAGTGACGCAGCTATATTAATTGATAATTTGTGTAAAAAAAAGAGACCCCGTCGATATTGGCGAAGTGCGAGGCGAAGTGAGATGTATAAAAAACGGACTGGTACGGAATTAATGTTGGACATGAAGTTCCAGAGCATTAGTAGTCGCTCCAGGCTGCCATTCCTTTCTATTCAATTAAATACTTACGTTAAAGTCGTTAAAAATTGCAAGCGCCTTTTTCGTCGTACAAACTGACACTGAGAATCCCTTTGTGCTCGCAAGAAAAACCATCAAAAGTTGGCTCGCAACGAGCGGGTCGCGCTCGGCTCAAACTACGCTCAACACACCGTCCACACTAGCGAGTTTGTGAAATGAGCGGCTCATGAGCGGCTCGGCTCGCAAGTCTATACGCACCTTAACTTGCGAATAGGACACTCGACTAGCTTCAAAAAGCATTTAGTAATGACGTCATAAAGCACTGCTAACTTTACGGACTTTTTATAAAATGATGTTCGTTTGTTTTGTTTACGAGAAATAAAAGCGTGGCGGGGATTAGTTTTTTAAATATGGCAATACATCTTCCTTTTAGACTCATTTTATAGATGTTCTTGTTTTCCAAAATATAAAATTGACTATGGAGAAACGTAACGTATTTGAGATCCTTGTTCCAATAATAGTATTACATTACGATTACCTACTTAAACAAAGATTATAGTGAAATCTATATCTATTTGTGAAAAATATAATAAAATACTTAATTTAAAAACACTTTCAACCCAGTACATTAATTTAATAGATAATAGTAATAATAGTAGCAGCAATTGCCTAAGAGATCTCATGATATAACCTGAGATATAAGTAACTATAAGTCTATCCAAGTTTTTTTTAAATTTTACTTCCCGAGTACGAAGTAAAAGGAAAGTATTGTATTAGTGCTCCAAAAAAAAAAAATTTGACCTATGGAAATTTTTACATATCTTTGCGTTTCTGAACACGTAGATTCAAAATATGAAAAAAAAAATTTTCCGTCTGTCGTCTGTAGTCTGTAGTCTGTCCGTACACATTCCTTGCAACGCTCTAAACTCAGAAACTATTAAAGTTATCGAAATGCGGTTTTCGCCAATCGATTGCATTCGGGCCAAGGACGAAAATGCTGATATTACCTTTGATGACGTCACTTCCGGTATAAGCTAAAATGGCGGCACTCATTTTTTTATAAGATGAAGTTGCAGTTTTTTTTATGTAGTTTAAAAGAGTATTTTTTTCTGAATTCAGCAATATATATTGTGCTATACTTATTTTTTGAAAACAGTGTTAAAAAAAATAATTTTCAAAAAATGACTGCAACGCTCGATACTCAGAAACTATTAAAGTTATCGAAATGCGGTTTTCGCCAATGGATTGCATTCGGGCCAAGGACAAAAATGCTGATATTACCTTTGATGACGTCACTTCCGGTATAAGCTAAAATGGTGGCAATCATTTTTTATAAGATAAAGTTGCAGTTTTTTTATGCAGTTTAAAAGAGAATTTTTTTCTGAATTCAGCAATATATATTGTGCTATACTTATTTTTTGAAAAAGGTGCTAATACGAGGGAAGTCTCGTGGCAACTTGCCAGAATTTTTTTTAAGGGTTACGGTACTTAATAATCCACTCTCAGTCATGTTACAAATTGTATCATGACTCTCAGTGATATAAATAAAAGTAAGTAAAAATGTAACCCCTCACCGTGTGGTAGGTAGGTATGTAATTTTTCACGAAAAAAATTTCTTCATACATAATAATTCATAAGCGAATGCGAGGGATGTAAAAGCCGTTTTTTTGGAATTTTTTTAACCGATTACCATACTTACCAATGATCCACTATCATCAAAACTCTTAAGGGGGATAAAATTTAGAACGATCATGAGGCACTTATTGCTGCCATTTTGAGAACGTAGACAAATATTTTTATTTTATTAATTTATTAAAGCGAGTATATACGGTGCAATACTTGTGTACAGGGTGGTTCAAATTTGACACTTTCTTATGGCAACACCCTTTATTTTAAGAGATGAAAAATGGACCAAGGTGTGTGGAGCTCAATTTTAATGAGAAAATCACTGGCGCAAACAGAATTCAGCTATCTTTAATCGTTTGGACGCTAGGGGGCGTTACTCGAATTTGGTCGATTTCTTTAATGCTCCATATTATAACGTTCTTATTTTTAAAGATAGGTGATTCTAGAAAAATCTTTCTTAGAGCACTTTTTGCGTAGAATCCATCGCGATAAACAGTTTTTATACAGCGTGTTTGGTTTTTTGTGTGCAACCCTAAACTACATTTTTTCATACGGAGCACCGTATATATTTTTGGGTTTTTTAAAAAATAAGTTGCTCGCTTCAATTTGATATTAATATGTTGCCTAACAGCCTAACAACTTGCAAATTGTGAGTAGGTGTTCCAGATTTTTGAGAGTGGATCTTCTTAGTTGAGCCAAACGCACATCATGATCATCTAGTAAATCAGGTGTAATTTGCTCCAAAATATCAAAATATATATTTCCAGTAAGCGTGTCTTGATAAATAATATATCTTATGTTGGTATTCAAAACAAAGCAAGGTACTCTACATCCAAATCGTCCTTGTTGCTCCCTAATATAGGCAAAATGTGGATTTTCTTCTGCCCAATGGCGAGTATTATGTCGCTTAAAAATACCTGCGCTGCTTATATAGCTCTCATCAGACCATATTACTTTTTTGTGAAAATTTTCATAATTAGCCATTTTCTCTAAGATAGCGTAAAGTGTTTACGCGATTCTGTCCTTATCTTATATATTGACAAACATATTTCACGTGCTCCGTCGTGAAGTCTGAAGGCGCAAAGTGGGATGAATGATTAGTACGTATGCATAAGAAGCAACACAAGGTTTACCATATACGTTTTACCTTGCCTTACTTTTAGGGGCGTTTAATGCGAGAGGAGACATTTAGAACGAATACACTATAACTTAATTTTATTTTTAATTGTAGTACCTAGGTACTTGAAAAAAAAAAGAAAAAGTCATTAATTTTGTCGAAACGTCGTAACATGTATATTCAATAAATAAATTTATTTATTTATTTCAAATACACAGGGTTTCGCCGAATTTACCACGACACCATAATACAAAAGTGTACAAACTAAGAAATAAGATCTAAAGGTAAACATATACAATACATAGGTATAATTAAATAAGATGAAATTGGCATTCAATCACCCCTTTACCCAAGTTATTACTCAACCAAGTGCCGTAATCGAAATATAATATAATCATAAATATTGTTGTGATCGGCATATGCATCTAGATCTAGAGTAGACATTCCGTAAATCGTTCAACGTATTTAAAAAACATATTTTCTATTATACCTAAGTATATTAGACTAGCTGTTTACCCGCAGCTTTGCCCGCGGTCTGGGGAAATGCGTATTTTTCAGATTTCCCGGTGAAATTTTGGAACGAGACCTATTCTATGACCTTCTCCGGATCAAGTAAGGTATGCGTGCCAAATTTGGTGGAGATTGGTCAAACGGTGTGGATTTGTATATACTTAAAGGGCAAACACACACACATACAAACTTTCTACTTTATATTAGTTATTTATTCTACTTTAGGAGACTGATTTTCAAAAACGTAGCGAGTTTCGTTTTTGGGACTGACAAAAGTTACAAGCTGATCTTACCATTACGGATAAAGTGACATTTCACAGCAATGGATGTGTAAATCAATATTATTCACAAGAAAATCCGCGAATAATGAATATTAAGACAAATGGTCACTGAATGTTTGGGGAGGAATAATTGGAGTATATGTCCGTATTTTGTCGATAATCGTCTGACCGGGCAATTAAATATATGTATAATTTCTGACAAATGAGTTGCCTCAATTAAATATTCCTCCTCAAATTAGACACCGTATGTAGTTATGTACTACAACGAGACAGAGCTCTCGCCCATTTTTCATGAGATGTTAGGAAATATCTTAATACGACATTCCCAAACCGTTGGATTGGACGAAATGGGCCCATTAATTGGCCTGCATGGTCACCGGACTTAACCAAACTACATGTCTTCCTGTGGGGGTTTGTTAAAGATATTGTTTCGGATATTGTTCTATACACGGAGCCACCAACAACACCGGAGAATAACTGATGCCCTCGCCAGTATTTTTCGTGTGACTTGTAGAAATAGCGTTTGAAGATCGCATTAATTTATGCTTAGAACAAAATGGAAGAAATTTTGAACATTTGCTTAAGTACCTAGCTTGTAAAACTTTTCTAATTAACTACTTAAGTAATTGTTAATATTGTATTGTTATGTAATAATTGTAATAAGCATAAATAATAATATTTTGTTCCAAAGTCTACTGATGGGTTTTCAGTAAAACTTCTGTTCTTATATGTATGAATCAATTTTATTTTAATTTTTTTAAATTGTAATTATAACAAAATGTTAATATTTTAATTCTTTACCGATAAATAAAGGGGTTCAAGGAGGTTCTCAACATGTAAAATTATCCAGAGGGATCGATTAAAAATTTTTGTTGTTACAGGTTATTGATACACCCTGTTCATGTCAAAATATTTTCCTGAACTGCGCCGTTAACAATAATTAATAACTGCGTTAACTTTTTTGGTCTGGATCTTATTAAAACCGATGAAGGATCCGGTATGCAAAGATAATAATATACACGGTGTCCAAAAAGTATGGAAACCCTTGCATACCTCGAGAACGACACATCCGATTCAGTCATGATACGTAACATCACCCTCGCCACCCCTGGGTGGTGGGTCGGGAATGAGTTTTGAAAACTTAAATGAGAACACCTATTTTTTATTGCACTTTTACACTTTCCATAAAAAACTGTTCTCAAATTGCAAATTTCACTCCCACTTCCGATCCCAAATTGTCCGCCACTACCTCCCATTTGCGAAAAATCCGGGGTGCTAGATTTAGGTGAGCCTAGGAGGTGGGGGTGGGGGACAATTTGTAACCCCTCTTTCCATCGCCAAAAAAGGAGTCGGGGGGGGTGGGGGGGGTGTAAAATTTGCAATTTAAGAAAAGTTTTTATGGAGAATGGTAAATTTCGATAAAAAATAAGTGCCCCCCCCCTGTTACGTATCATGACCGACTAGGTTTCTACAAAAATAAAGGGACACGTGTTTTTTTGTAATCCTATGTGTCTTGCAAGGGCGTACGCAAGGTGGGGCAAGGGGGGGGCCAATGCCCACCCCTGGCCGCAAAAGGAATTGTACCAAATATTAAAATTTATTACTGGTCATATAATTTCAGGAGAAATTAAGCATTTCCTGGCCTTTCTTCTAAATAAATAGTATTTAAATTATTTATTAGTATTTAAATGTATTGAAAAGGATTGTGGGGTAACAACATACGCAATAAATATTAAACACGTTTCCAAACAATTTTATTTTTTGGCCCCCCCTAGCCAAAAAACTGCGTACGCCCTTGGTGTCTTTCTCGAAATATTCAAGGGTTTCCATACTTTTTGGACACTCGGTATAATGACTCGATATTTGATGACGACCAGCAATACTACAAATCACAAATTAGGTAACTAAAAAAATTCGACTATCGTAATTTTCCTAAACTGCATTCGATAATAATCCGATAATTTAAAAAAATTGTTACAAATCTAAAAAAAATTACACCTTTAAAAAATAAATTCAGAACATTGATTTATCTACATATGGATGGGACCAGAGGTAAATGAAAATAATGTACTTTACCCCAGGAGTTCATTTAGGTACAGTTTAAAATGATGCAGAAAACTTATTTATGCACTTTGCATTATCTATACTTTGCATACGCAATGGAAAAATTACCACTGCTTACGTGCATCCGTAGACTAATTAAAATTAAAATGTGCTTGTTTATTTGTAGTTATTGTTATCTTGTACAGTTTCCAGTTTCACTTTGGTTAAAAATCATAAAGAAATACGAATTGTTTTGATTATTGAAATACACAAGTTTATCAATAATGTAGTCAGATTCTCACATTATTATTTGAATATCTTGTGAATATAAGCAATTTAAAAAATGTATGCGACTGTAATTCTTAGTTCGTGTTGTGTAAATGTAATTTTTAAATTTCTTTTAGGTATTTCACTTGCTTTAATTTAGATAAAGCTAAGTAAAATAAACCTACTTTATATACAAATAAATCAAGGCGAACACCCACCTGTCTACTACAGCCTGCCGCTTAGGGGTGATCACATCGGGGTGAAGGGGTGACAGACCTGGGGGTTGAGGGACGACCGAGGGGGGGACGGTCCCTCCACCGTCAAGGCAACCCCCCGGGCCAGGGCCAGATCGCTCCAGCGTGTTGATCTAATTCTCAACCATTACATGGTATCGCGTACACAATTACTGCAACACCGTGTATATAAAAACATAACCTCAACGCACAGGAAACTCACGTTAGTCTAAAAAATACTGTACACTTGTGCACGTACATTTTATTTCAGGTAACTCTGGTACAATTAAGTCTCTAATTATTTATTTTAAAATTAAAACACGAGTTTGAGTTGTATCCATGTGCATCTTTTATTGTTATATACTGTGTATACATTCAGGTTACTAATCATTCAATTGCGAATTAGGAGACTACACCATGTAAACATTAAGTTCACTGTACTTCTTAACAGGTTGTTTTAGACACGGATTATTTTAAGTCTTAATTGAAATTATTATAGCACATTTTAAGGGTTGTTCTTGCATTGCTTCTTATATTATATTTATTTATAGAGCATAAAACAAACTAATCTCGTAGAGGTTACAAAACACTATATTTTCTTCTTTACCTAACGTTTAATTGCTTTTCATAAATAATTGCACACTTTTCGCAATTGTTCATTAAAACACAATGGCCTTCTTACAAAAAATGTTTCACCGATATTTCACAATAACTAATTTTTCTTTCTTAAACACAACTTTCGCTGATTCGAGCAATTCAGCCATTTTCCATAGCGTACCAGTACAGCCACCTGTCACATGTGAAATGATGAGTTCCTGCGCTTGAGTCGCGTGCGCGTCTATAGCGAACTTCCACGATACAACTACGAGTTCAACGTTTTATAACAGGATGACGAAACAACTGATAGCCACAGAACACGTAAAATAGAAACAAAAGCTCCTAATAAAGGATAGGATATATGTTGCTTCCCCAAACATCCATTTTGGCGCTATAAAATAAAACTATTTACAGATTCCTGCAAATTATTTGAGGCGCACTTTTTTTCAAACGTAATTTCTTTTGTAAGGTTAATTATTAAAACATTTTTTATGGAAAATACGTGTATATTTTAATAATTTTCTGTTATACAATTCAATATAATAGCAACTGTAAACCAAATATGTACATCGACGATAATATATGGCAGTAGTAAAATATAATAAAATTATGCAAAATACTCTCCTCAGACCTCAATGACAAATATATCTACTGCTAAGAAATTATAATGTATAAACCTTCAATATTTTATATTTTATGCGTTATATACGTTAACTCGTTAACCTATTATTCTATTTATAAATAATTCGATGTACACAGCACTTGCTTTTGTAATATAGGTAGTCATTCATCACAAACCACTAACAAATATAGACCCTTTACGTAAATTAGAATGCGCGGACTTAGTGACGCAGGAAATTTAGTTTGCGATTCCAAACTACTGATGGCGCAAATATCAATTATTTTTACAGTTTGGCGTTGGTGTAATAAAAAGGTTGTGATTTGTGATACTTTATTACCTTTCTAACCTAAGTTTATTACCACGTGTGGATTACTAGGTTAGAAACATTTGCAGAAATTCTTGCATTATGTCATATTGTCATAGATAAAGGAGGTATATGAAATGTAAGGCCCCGTTTGGTGCTATAAGTACTACAGTTTGTATAAAATTTGTTAGACTATTTGTGAAGAAACTTTGACATTGTTGCTAACATAATTATTCTGAATTTATTTTATCTAAAATAACGATGGTGTAAAATTATGTTAAGACATATGTTCTAAATAATTTTACACAAAATAATTTTTGTAACAAGTCATCAAATATTATGTTTGCAACAATGACATTATTATGCACAAATTTTATACGAAATTTAGTATTGTGTCAAACAATCCTAAGTTCGGTAATTTGTAATTTAATCAATTTCAAATAAAAGGGGGAAGTTTTAATTCAGTATTTGAGTATTCCAAACACGAGATGGCGATGCAGTTACTGTAACTTTGCAAATATATGCTGGATTACCATCTATAAGAGTAAGTGATTTGTGGTCATTCATTATCCATACTTCCTAACCAAATAACTTCTGTGTAAATAACACTTAGGTTATATTTATTTTTTTTATTCAAGTTATGGGCCGAGATCTAAGAAGCACAGATAATCTGTGTTATAGCGTTGAGTGAATTATTCAATGTTTATAGCTTATAAATAAATATTGTTAAAAGTTTCAAAATCGGTCACACTATAAAAAACACAATAAATTCAACCAAAGGGTCTGATTTTGCACGTTGTGGTTGACATAAGTCAGTCTTGTCAATAACACACTATTCGTTTTATATAAATAATTTGACTCAGTTTTGGTTTTCAATAACCCTATTCGTTTTAAAAGCTTTATTTAAAGTTTTATATTAACCTAAGGCAGAAATGTTTTATGAGTATGACGCAAAGGCACTTCAACAAGAAGAAAACAGTGAAAACACGTAATACAAACAGAAAAGCTTCTAGTGGTGGGGGATAGCAGCAAACGCGACGGAAGTCCACAGAACAAGGTTCCCCACTCCTTTAACCCCCTTTTGCATATAACTTCCGTCACGTGCGTTGATAATGCAATGTTCTCTCCTGTTTATATTTATTGGGGGGGGATTGGTTAGTTGCCGACACTCAGAATGTTTCGTTCGCGAATTTATTTTATTACCCCCCCCCCCCCCCCAAACCAGTTGACTGGAAACGCCATTGCTCAACGATCATATTGACTATTGAGTATAATTTCTGCTGTTAGTATAACAACATTTTGATTAGAACTTTGGGTATGTTTAATTATTACATTTACACATTAGGTACCAAAAAACGCAGCCGCTACCCAGTACCCACTGACCGAGTTACTCAAGGGTCCATGCAAAAGGAATGACAAACGACACATAGAGTGGACAGACGAACGCACCCATGCATTCCAACGTTGCAAAGCAGATATAGATAGTGCTTGCACCCTAGCTCACCCCGCCCACAACGATTGCGATCTAGTAGTCTCCATTAACGCATCCGACATAGCCATCAGAGCAGTACTCGAACAAGTCGACAACGCATCTACACGCCCCTTGGACTTCTTTTCCCAAAAACTCTCATATGCAGAATCCAATTACAACACATTCGACAGAGAGTTGCTGGCAGCTTATTCTGCCGTCAAACATTTCGTGCATTGCTTGGAAGGTCGTCAGTTTACAATACTCAACGACCACCGACCTCTAACATACGCGCTAATGAAGAGAACGGACAGCGGAACCGCTCGACAGTGCAGACACCTCAGCTACATCGCACAATTTACCACCGATGTCCGTCACATCTCGAGCAAAGACAACATCGTTGCTGATGCTCTTTCAAGAATGCAACCGATATCCACGCCAACACCGACTGTTGACTACGAGACATTCTCCTACGAACAACAACTGGACGAACAGTTACAGCCGTTTTTCAGCCAGGCGATCAAATTTTCTCCACCCGGATTTCCCGACCATACGTCTCAGCCAATCTTCGAACACTAATCTTCAAGAAAATCCATGCGTTATCCCACCCGAGTGGACGAAAAACTACAAAGTTGATTTGCCAACGCTTTGTATGGCCTAAACTGAAGTCCGATATCAAACTGTGGTGCAGACAATGCCTCGATTATTAGCGACCGAAGATTCACCGCCACACAATATCGCCCCCCGGCAAGTTTCAATTGGACCACCAAAGATTCAACAACGTACACATGGACCTGGTTAGACCTCTGTCTACAAACCTTGGGTTCATCTATGCCCTAACCCTCATCCACCGCTTCACAGCATGGCCCGAGGTAATTCCCGTCACAGACATCTTTGCCGAATGAGTGGCAAGGAAGTCCCTAAGCGAATGAATCGCACGGTTGGGAATTCCTGAACGGATCACAACCGACTGTGGTCGACAATTCGAGTCAGTCCTCTTCGAGGAACTCAACAAAATGCTAGGAATCAACCACCTACGCACAACAGCGTACCACCCCCATTCCAGCGGGAAGCCACCGAACACTCAAAGCAGCAATTAAGTGCTATAGTACAGAGCGTTGGGTGGAAGTCCTTCCCATTATCCTCCTTGGTCTTCGCTCAACCTCCGCAGATGACTGCGATTTCGCACCCTCTCCTTGGTCTACGGCACAGAACTTCGACTACCTGGCGAGATCTTCGTCAGCTCACCGACTCAACCCTGTTCGCGCAAGAACTCAGGACGTCACGCCAAGATTTCCGAACGCACCCCCCAAGGACGCATGGAACAGGAAAAGTTTTTGTCCACTCCACGCAACTATTCTCACGTTTTCGTACGAGTAGAAGGCCTGAAGAAGTCGTTCCAACACCCGTACGAAGGCCCATTCCAAGTAATATACAGGCACGATAAACACTTTGACATAGACCTCAACGGCCGCTCCTCCAAAGTATCGATCGACCGCCTGAAGCCTACATTTACTGCAAGTCACGTGACCCCACAGCCCACTCCAGCAGCACCGCCGAATCCCATTATTAAAATCTACATTTATACAGTACCTAGGTATGTCTGTAAAAGTTGGCAACATATGGGAAACTTTTTTATTATTAATATTTACGAAAAAAAGTTATACTTTATAAAAAGCTCTGCATGTTCTAAAATCTAAAATACAATCATCAGATATTAAATTTTTTGAGTCGTGTACGCGGTTTGTCAAAAAAAAATGAATTTTGCTCAAGAGTAAAAATAAGTAGGTACCTTTATTTTTGACAATATCGAAAATTGTTATTAAAAAAAGTTAATCAGAACTAAAACTACGTTCAAATATGCAATTACATCCTGCTAGTTAAAAATTTTTTTTTACAACTTTTTCTCAAATTTCTTCTACCTACCGATAGGTACTGATACCTACTTAAAAATTTTTTTTCCTATTTTTGTCTACAATAGCAATGCAAATATAAGTGTAGCTGTACGTGAAATCTAGGATGCACTGATAAACAAATGATTTGTATTATATCAAGAAATGTTTGACAGTGAGGTTTCTGAACGGAACGGAAATCGTATCAGTATCGGTAGGTACCTAGGTAATTTGAGAAAAAGTTGTAAAAAAAAATTTTTAACTAGCAGGATGTAATTGCATATTTGAATAGTTCTGATTAACTTTTTTTAATAACAATTTTCGATATTGTCAAAAATAAAGGTAGGTACTTTACTCTTGAGCAAAATTCATATTTTTTGACAAACCGCGTACACGACTCAAAAAATGTAATATCTGATGATTGTATTTTAGATTTTAGAACATGCAGAGCTTTTTATAAAGAATAACTTTTTTTCGTAATATTAATAATAAAAAAGTTTCCAATATATTGCCAACTTTTACAGACGTACTGTATACAGGGTGTCCCAGGCGGAGCTTACGCTAGACGTATCTTGGAAACCGAATGTCACAAAAATTTGAAATTTTAGGGCCAAAGTTACTTTTTCACTTACAATCGACTAAAAATATTTGCAAGGAAGTAGTACTTCCGGTTATACCGGAAGTAGACCATAACTTCGTTATTTTAAATAGCAACCCCGATTTTTTTCTCTGATTCGAATTACCCCTTTTATTTTCTTTCCAAATCACCCTACATGTCAAATGTTTGCATGGCCACCTTGACTTTATAAGTGATTTAATGGAAATTTTATGGAATGCAGAGGTTCACGCCAATGGCTGTAACTTTTGAACACTTTAAGATAGAAATGCAAGTGATACATGGTTTTATAGAGGAAGAAGTGCTCTTTCTAGTCGTACCATAGCCTCTTCAAATGAAATGTTCCAAGGTCACGTTTTACCTCCTTAAATATTCGACATTTCAAATGATGAAAACTCGATTTTTTTAAATGGCAACCCCATGGTTTGTTTTCATCATTGAACGCAGAATTTCACTAGCTTTCATTCAGTACCCATAAAGTATGGTGCGTGGAAAACATTTTTTTTCCATTGCTGGGTTGATATTTACCGAATTATCGCATTAAACATAAAGAGTTGCATTATTTTGACAAATGTTTTCCACGCACCATACTTTATGGGTACTGAATGAAAGGTAGTGAAATTCTGCGTTCAATGATGAAAACAAACCATGGGGATGCCATTAAAAAAAATCAAGTTTTCATCATTTGAAATGTCGAATATTTAAGGAGGCAAAACATGACCTTGGAACATTTCATTTGAAGAAGCTATGGTACGACTAGAAAGAGCACTTCTTCCTCTATAAAACCATGTATCACTTGCATTTCTATCTTAAAGTGTTCAAAAGTTACAGCCATTGGCGTGAACCTCTGCATTCCATAAAATTTCCATTAAATCACTTATAAAGTCAAGGTGGCCATGCAAACATTTGACATGTAGGGTGATTTGGAAAGCAAATAAAAGGGGTAATTCGAATCAGAGAAAAAAAATCGGGGTTGCTATTTAAAATAACGAAGTTATGGTCTACTTCCGGTATAACCGGAAGTGCTACTTCCTTGCAAATATTTTTAGTCGATTGTAAGTGAAAAAGTAACTTTGGCCCTAAAATTTCAAATTTTTGTGAAATTCGGTTTCCAAGATACGTCTAGCGTAAGCTCCGCCTGGGACACCCTGTATACCTAGTCACTTATCTGACTTATCAGGTAAAGTAGTTAGGAATATGTACCTATAATCACAGATAGAAAAGAAGTATTAGACATCACAGTTGCTTATGCAATATTACTTTGGAATTGGTACAGAAATAACACACAACCTCCCCTTAATAAGTTGTAATTTTTATGATAGATGTAAGATGAATGATGAAACATTATACGATTTTCATCATGGCAACATGTTTCGGGATAACATATCCCATTATCAAGCCAAATAGTTATACATCAAAGTTATAAAATATTGTTTCTTAAGGGATCCACAATTAATACATCACAGATTTAAATTATTAAAAAATCGCAGGTTAGGTTATTGTATAAATATTATGTACTTCCATTAACAGGTACACATTTAATAAAATTTAAAAGTTTAAAAGGTTCCACCAACGGGAAAACCTGAGTTAGCCAGAAGGGCGATGGATGATGGGGGATGAGAAAAATTATGGTAACAATAAGGTGACGGCAAGTGAAGATGTGATGGGATTACTTTGGAATTTACTTTTGTTGAAACTAATTATGTTCATTTAGGAGCTCTCGAACTATTAATACGAAAAGCCCATCCCCATCTATTAATAAAGATTGAAAATAACAATAGAACTGAGCGCCAGATGAATGTCGTTTCCCGATCCAATATGGGCAGGAGACTGAATTTAATTTCAACGTAGTTCTGATGAAACTAGAATGTATCTTGCAAGACTGAGGTACCGTAGAATGGGGTAACTTTGGCTCACTCTTTGGAATGTTTTCTAGTTAATAGTGTCACGGAAGTACAAAAAGGAATACAAATTAATTAATATATTTTTTCCTGATTTAGACATTACCAAGGGACAATTCTAACTGGATAATATTGGATTTATGTTTCTGAAATTGCCAGAATAAATTTTGTAAAAATTGAAACAAATGTTTCCCGGATTTGGGGGAACTTTGACTCAGCTACTGATTGACTGCTATTATCAATATTCCGTGATTTGTCACATGTCTGTGAGCCAAAGTTTAACCAAACTATTTTAGACTACTCAGACAAACTCACACAAATAAGAAAAAATAAATATGGAACCAACTTGTTTATCTTTTATTTCAAATGCTATAAATAGAAATGACTAGTAGATCTCCAAAATCAAAATCCTTTCTCCATTAAGGCCACTTGTGGCCCATCCTCGCCTAACTTTATCACTTTTCCTGGATATTTTTCCTGACTGATAATTTGCATAATTTCTTGTGCAAAGTGGTTTAATAGGTGGCCTTGGTTTAATTCGATGCCTTGGCCTGTTGTGTTAGATCCGAAGTCATAAAGAAAACAAAATAGTTTTAAAATTAAAAAATTCTGGCAAGTTGCCACAAGACTTCCCATGTATTAACACTTTTTTCAAAAAGTAAATATAGCACAATATATATTGCTGAATTCAGAAAAAAATACTCTTAAACTACTACATAAAAAACTGCAACTTTAACTTATAAAAAAAATGAGTGCCGCCATTTTAGCTTATACCGGAAGTGCCGTCATCAAAGGTAATATCAGCATTTTCTTCCTTGGGGCGAATGCAATCGAGTGGCGAAAACCCCATTTCGATAACTTTAATAGTTTCTGAGTATTAAGCGTTGCAGTCAATTTTTCACAATTATTTTTTTAACACTTTTCAAAAAATAAGTATAGCCGTTGATCGAGTCTTTAGTCAATGGTATAGCACAATATTTAATTTGCTGAATTTAGAAAAAAATACTCTTTTAAACTACATAAAAAAAACTGCAACTTTATCTTATAAAAAATGAGTGCCGCCATTTTACCTTATACCGGAAGTGACGTCATCACAGGTAATGTCAGCATTTTCGTCCTTGGCCCGAATGCAAACGATTGGCGAAAACCGCATTTCGATAATTGTAATAGTTTCTGAGTTTAGAGCGTTGCAAGGAATGTGTACAGTGTACGGACCACTGAACTCAATTCTTTAATCAGTAGTTATCTCAGTTTTACCACAAAAAAAGGATTTTGACAGAAGTTGCTGGACTTTGTTTCTGAAGACAATTGTAAACATATTTTGAAAATACTGAAATGGCGCCAAAGCTGCACAACTGATGAAACCCTTATTTCCAAAGATTAAATCTTTGTATATTTCAATATGTTTAATGTGGTTCCATCTATTGTCAGATATAAACAACGTTGAGTTTGCTTATGTTTTACTCTTGGGAAAGAATGGCAACCATATTTCGCAAATGTTAACTTAATTTTTAATAGTTTACATTGGAATAAAAAACAAGTATGTACTTTTTAAAAAATATTTATTTCCAATACAATAAGTACTCCTATTAGGTATTTTAAACTAAAGATTACATAAAATTTGTAATTTAAAATTTCTTTTTCCAGATGTTTTAAATTCCCTATTCGCAAATTTA
Source organism: Pyrocoelia pectoralis (assembly GCA_036250285.1). Taxonomy (NCBI): domain Eukaryota; kingdom Metazoa; phylum Arthropoda; class Insecta; order Coleoptera; family Lampyridae; genus Pyrocoelia; species Pyrocoelia pectoralis. Next base: position 37,566,957 of record CM070074.1, read on the forward strand.
TCTGAAACCTAATGAACAGCTTTAATAAATAAATGATGATTCGTGTAATTTAAATTTATGTATAGTCTGTCTCACAGTACATACAGGGTGACCCAGGGCTGTGTGATTGGTCCATAACTTTTTTGCTATTCAAGATATCGACATGCGGTTTTCACCGACAAGTAAGCACACTTATACTGCACATTATAAAAATATTTTGATTATATACAGAATGTTCCTATACAGGGTGGTAAACCAAAGTTATGTTTTTTTAAATGGAACACCCTATATATTTCTACATTATTAGTTTTTACATGAAAAAATAATGGCACTTTGTATAAGTCACTATGGGTCTAGCTCTCTCCGTTTCGGCGTTATTCAACGTTTTGTTCGAAAAAAGACTCATATTTGATGGGTCACTGCCCAGTAGGCCATGGATATTTTTCGAAAAACTTGCCACAGAAAATTTTAGAATAACTTGGAATTTTAATAAATAGTCGACTTTTGGTCCATGCATGCACACACTATACAGGGTGTGCTGAAACGCAAAAAGTCGAATAACTCTTTTTTTATAAATGGAACACCCTGTATTTCTGTTCACGAGTCGATTAAGTTTTTTATAAGCTTTCCACTGATATACAATTTGTATGGTCAATTCTGAATAGTTACTGAGATTTTCCGGAAAAACTATTGTAATTATAAAGAAGTAGATTTTTGCAATTAGGCTGCTGTCAGCGAATATCGCAAGTGTTTAGATATCTTGCAACACGAGTAAAACATCCACTTCATCAATCCCCCTACCAATATCTCTTTTTTTCCATATTTAATGCTGCCAGATTCTTCAAATCGATTTCTAAGTTTTGAAAAGAAATGACTTGTGGTACTCTCGTATCGGGAGATTTTTGATGGTATCATTGAATAATATTCAATGATGGTATATACAATAGTTTTTCCGGAAAATCTCAGTAACTATTCAGAATTGACCATACAAATTGTATATCAGTGGAAAGCTTATAAAAAACTTAATCGAATCGTGAACAGAAATACAGGGTGTTCCATTTATAAAAAAAGAGTTATTCGACTTTTTGCGTTTCAGCACACCCTGTATAATGTGTGCATGCATGGACCAAAAGTCGACTATTTATTAAAATTCCAAGTTATTCTAAAATTTTCTGTGGCAAGTTTTTCGAAAAATATCCATGGCCTACTGGGCAGTGACCCATCAAATATGAGTCTTTTTTCGAACAAAACGTTGAATAACGCCGAAACGGAGAGAGCTAGACCCATAGTGACTTATACAAAGTGCCATTAGTTTTTCATGTAAAAACTAATAATGTAGAAATATATAGGGCATTCCATTTAAAAAAACATAACTTTGGTTTACCACCCTGTATAGGAACATTCTGTATATAATCAAAATATTTTTATAATGTGCAGTATAAGTGTGCTTACTTGTCGGTGAAAACTGCATGTCGATATCTTGAATAGCAAAAAAGTTATGGACCAATCACACAGCCCTGGGTCACCCTGTATATCGTCTTGAAATTGCCCTGTCATAAAATACCTAGAGGTCCCCTTTGTTATCACAATCGGGTAGGCATTTAAAACGTGTTTATCTACTAACAATGCAGATTAGAAAATAAATCCTTTAATGAGGTAAATTACAAAACGATATACTTTGAGACAGACTTTACATGTTATGTTACCGTTATGATATTATAAATTGTACGAAAGAACGGTATATAATACGTTCTTTGATTGTACTAACAAAAATATGGCGATGCGACATGCGCCAAGAAATTTTGTTTTTGCGGGATCGGGGAGTGTCGCTTCTGTATTATGTCTTCTGTGGTTTTACAGTAATGAGTCAAAGTTACCCCATTACAATGAACTGTATAGGTACTACGTACCTGGAATGGACCCACGCCGTATTTCAACAATCAGTTTTTGTGTCAGGGGCAAACAGAAAAAGGATGCCCTTAGAGGACGGTAACCTGTCTTTGTCAATCTCGTTGTAATAAGTTTGGTAAATTCCCCGTCGCTTGAATAAAGTATAATAAATAATTATTGGGTAGCGATTTTTCTTGTGCTGAATTTGTGTAAAAGGGACAATATGGTTATTTATTTATTGTCTTTCAACAAAAATTTTACGTTGACAATTTTTTCCTCATTTAGCTTGTATGTGTGAAGGAAAATTTACTTTAAAAAATAAAAATCCAATTTTATACCATAATTTCTTTAATAGCATCAAAATAATTCTTTAAAAAAGGTGAGAAATTGAGTGCAATATCAATATCCAATAAGATAGAAAGAGATAATTTTATGTCCACACTGCGGGTTGCCTAACTTCACATTTTGCCTCACTTTCATGGATTTACGCATCCCCTCCAGGTACGTAGTATACAGTTCATTGCCGCATTGTACGGTAGTGATGGGAATGAGTGATGCCAGATCTCACGATTTATCGTGAGATTGCACGATTCCGAGTCAATTCTCACGCTCTCACGATAAATGTACTCAATCTCACGAATTTACATAAAAAATGGTTAAACATCTTTATTTGAGGCTTTGTGGTTGAGAATTGCAACTTTACAGTTTAATAAATCTCTACGTACCTTCGTTGTAATCAGTGCCGGATTTATGGTATTTGCGGCCCTAGGCCAAATTAACCCGAGCGGCCCCCGCCCCGGCCGCCCCTTAGGTGGAAAATTGAAATGTACCTTGTTTCAATCTCACGTTAAAAATGTTTTTTTTTTACAAAACTCTGCGGCCCCCGTTTGCTTGCGGCCGCGGCCTACTTGGCCTAGTGGTAAATCCGGCACTGGTTGTAATGAAGTGAGGCCAACACGCGCGGCGCGAAAATGCTCTTAGGGGTTTTTATCAGCGCTGTTTATTGTCATAGTTTTAACATCTCTAGTATTTTGGTAAGATAAATGAATAGCCCAGTATTGTACGCTTCAGCTTCAAAAGAACTCCAAGATGAGTTTTCCGAATCAGATGTACTATGTAGACAGTAGATTCCTCTTTGTGTAGCGCTGTATTCTGTCGTCAACGGTCGTAGTGATAGAGGGAATTGCCTGTTTTTTCCTATTTTGAGAATGTAATATTTATGTTTCCATTATTTTATGTTTATAATTGTATACAATTATACATCATTTTGTTTTTTACAACGAACAGTGCTCTTTTTACTTCCCGAGTACGAAGTAAAAGGGAAGTATTGTATTAGTGCTCCAAAAAAAATTGACCTATGCAAATTTTTACATATCTGTGCGTTTCTGAATACGTAGATTCAAAATATGAAAAAAATTTTCCGTCTGTCGTCTGTAGTCTGTCCGTACACATTCCTTGCAACGCTCTAAACTCAGAAACAATTAAAGTTATCGAAATTCGGTTTTCGCCAATCGATTGGATTCGGGCCAAGGACGAAAATGCTGATATTATCTTTGATGACGTGACTTCCGGTATAAGCTAAAATGGCGGCACTCGTTTTTTTAAAGAAAAGGTTGCATTTTTTTGGTACGAGGGAAGTCTCGTGGCAATACATGCCAGAATTTTTTTAATTGTGATTAAAAATTTTGTAATCTAACGATTTCTCACGAATTTTTACGACTGGTTTCACGATTTACGCTCAACTCTATCCTCTATCTGGCAGAAGGTACAATAAAAAATGCCATGCAGCCCTTCATCACATGTACCATAGACCCTTACAAAAGAATCACAGGCACCAGTCCTGGAATATACATGACAACTTTTATCAATAAAATGGATGCAACATGCAAAACACACTGTTCGCGTAAAGGATTGTTTTCAGATAATGATAGCACAAGTAAAGCCAAAATCTGTCATTTTATTTGACATAACAAATTACTCCTGTCAGATCAATAACCAATAGAATTCCCGTTTTTCAAATTTGTTGATGTTGGCATGGCAACTTTAAAACACGCGCGTTTTAAAAAGTGCGATTTAAACACGCTGGGGCGTGGTTTAAAAGGCTAAAATAGGACACCAATAAAAAAATAGCTATTTATACAACTAGAGGTAAAAGCGATACTTTTTATCACTAGACGTGAAAATTGTTCATCGAGGCGAAGCCGAGATGAACAACACGTCGTGTGATAAAAAGGCGCTTTTACCTCGTGTTTTATACAAGATTTTTTCGCATTTTGTTGCAAAATGAATAAATGAACAACATTTTTCCCGTATAAATTGCTGATGTGTCGTATCTAGACATTTAGAAGATCCGTTGCTATGGTAATTTACTTCAATAGCAATCTAGACACTCAGAAAATCCGTTGCTATGTCAATTTATTTCGATAACAACGAATTCTTTGACAATTTTGAAGGTTTTCGAATCAAATTTGCTATTTCTTGAAATGAGTTCTTCCGAAGATTCAGATATTGAAAACGATCCAAATGCAGCTAAGTAGATACATATTTATAATAAATAGAGGTTTTATGCTGTTCTGTGTCTTATTTCTCCACAATAAATGTCATTTTACAACCAGTTACAAAAAGTAAAAGCATTTTATCACTTGTTACAAAAAGTAAAAGCAATTTATCACTTGTTACAAAAAGATTGACTTTTCAAAACTACAATTACATTCAAAAAGTTGACATTTTGCAATGAAATGCGAAAAATGTATTTTTTGGTGAGATGTCTATAATTTTATTAAAATTAAGTCCCAAAAATATTAAACGTAGTTATATCTACTAAGTCTTCTAAAGTCAATTTTTGGTAAACACAAAACTGTACTAACGGAATATTCTTGTTTATAAAGACTTTAAATGCTTCTGAACAATTTACAAAATGTGACTTTATTTATTCTGCGGTTAAAATGAAAAAAAAACAATTTAAAACTGTCGCATAATATTAAATTGGTAGGTATTACCAAAGTAGTATACTTTGGTATTACCACAGATATTAACCAGTGGCGGCGGTAAGTAATAGGGGGCCCTCCCGCGAACAAATTTTTGGGGCCCTTACCGATAACCCCTTTTTCTTTCTTTAATAAAATACTAAAACATAAACTCTCATAAAATCAAATCCTATAATATAAAACAATAAAACAATGTATAATTAACACACATTAACACATTAACGTTAAATATCCATTTAATAATAATATACTTTAATTTAGTTTTAATTTTATGTCTAAAGTCTCGTCAAAGTCAACTTTCTGTCGGTACTCAATCGAGTTCAAATTAACGCACTTGTAGCTACACAGCACAGTACTTTGCCATTTTTATTTTTTACGGAATACACAATTTTATTTTATATACATCAGCTGATACAAATAAATGACTTTGATTGTAGCGAAAATGCTAGAGAGGGGGAATGACAAAAAATACCGGAGAGACGGAGAGTGAACATATAATTCATTGTATGCTTTGGTCTCGTTCTTACTTAATATTATGTGTGGTAAATATATATAATTACATTATATATCATTAAAATGCTTTTTGAAAAAAATACTAGCATTAAAGTTGGTGCTTGTCGGGGGCCCCAAGTATTGCCGGGCCCCACCGCGCGGCGGGCCCTGCGGGCCCGTTATCGCCGCCACTGATATTAACTGTGCAAATAAAATTCAGTTAATAAAAGAACGGTTGAAATTATAATACTGCTACATAAGTTTAGAGTAAGATATTCATGGGAGTTAATGGCATTTTGCTGTTTACTACATTCTATTTCCCTGCATGCATCAGATTTTTACGAGCATCGCACAAACTAATTATACCTTTAGTAGACTTCAACAATTCGGCTAGTATGTGGTAAATTTTCTTGTAATCCGCAAGTGGAATAAAACCCAAATGATTTGTCACGTTATGTTCATTCTAAATTTACTTTTTTATTAGCTGATGATAAATTAGTACCTAGTAGGTAGTTTTGATGGACGAGATACATTTAAAAAAAAACCTAGATTATAAGTGAGGGAATATTGTAGGTTGCTTTTAATGATCAAAAATTGCCAAAAACCGCTCATATTTTTATGATCAGCAGTTTGAAGTCATCATATAAAGAGGTGGTACATCGGTGGTGCCTCGCCCATCGCGCCACTATATCTATTACCGTAAGGTATAGAAAATCTCAATTTACGAAAAAACTATCGCACTTAGGTATAGGGTAAGCTTAATAAAGTTGCAATAAAATTTACCGGGGATTCCAAATATGCAATAATAAATAGGGTCTAGGGTGTGCTATTTAAAAAAATGAAGAAAAATTAGTTTGAAAACGTCGATGTTTGGAGCAAAAAAAAGTGTATGTCCTGTATGAAATAAATTAAAGTTTCGTCACGGTTGAATACTCTGATTCAAACAAAGTCCACCACCGAACTTACGTAAAAACAAGACGTTAAAAAATACAAGCGTATAATGGAAGGGTTGATATTTAGCAAAAAAATATGTACTAATTAATAACTTGGCAACGCCGTGTATTAATACAAAAATACTGTACGACTGAAAAGTTCACCCAAGGTCCCTACATTTACGCTTAAAAAAAGTGGGTCATTCCATTTAAAATAATTTTTTGTAGGTACGAGTTGTTTAGCTGTTTGGTGTATATTAGGTGGGTTGTTGAAGAAATCAATAAACAGCTAGTTTTATAAGTTTCATTATAATTGCCTTTGAAACTTATAAAACTAGCTGTTTATTGATTTCTTCAACAACCCACCTAATTTAAAATAATATACGTTTTATGACCATACTTTTTGGAGACACCCTGTATGTGTCTAACTAATTTGCAAATGTACTTCATCCAACCTAATTGCCATCCCGTATATTTATTTTTTAGTAAATTTAACAATAACGCCGTACTTGAAGAACGGGCTACTAAATGGACACCCTGTATGTTACTCACTTTAATACACTTGTATTAAAATAACTGGCAGTGGCTTTCACAACAAAATCAGCAAATTTTCTATATTTCCTTAAATACTAATTAACGGTTGATCTGATTGAACATGTGATCTGAAACTTTTTCTATTGTACGCAGTTATTTAGTAAACAGTGGATTGCAACTGATATAAACTGAAATTCATGTTTCCATGTGTTTTCAGCCATCTCACCCAAACACGTAATACATAAATTTAACAATAATTTATTATACATCTTTCATCTAAAGGCTCTGAAGCTTTTGTTTCTAATTTAGGTAAAAAATATGTTGTAAAAACTTGATTTAAAAAATCAGAACATTTTCAATGTTTGTTTAATTACCAATTAACGGTTGACTTTACCGAAACAGTGCATATGACAAAATTTGAAGCGCATATGTAGAGCCTTAGTTTAATAAAAATAGTAATGAAATCGGATGAACAGTTCTCGAGATACAGTTGATTTTTTAAAATTCAACATCCGGTCATCTTCGATTGCCCCCATTTTTATTAGCTGCCACTTTGATTGAGATGGCAATCATGGTTTTTTGACACCCTAATAAACCTATCTAACTGCTGTGAAAAGGAAACTTTATTACCCCCAAATTAGACCATTTCCTTATATTTGGCTAACTGGCACATATGGACTAACATGTCTGTATAGACATTCTGAACGACGAACGTTATTTCTGCAGATGTATGTTTCTTCATACCAATTACAAGAAGCAACCAGAGGCGTATTTATGCTTCTGCCGCCTAGGGGCACAAGAAAACTGCCGCCCCATCACATCCCTCACCACAGGAATAGAACTTATTTATGGAAGTCTGAAGTCCAGAAAACATTTTTTATTAAAAATAAATAGAACTTATTTCAAATTGATTGGATCCATCAGGGTGTTAATCAGAACACTAAATGGGGTGAAACGTAGAATGTAGGAAATAACTTCACAAAACCTTCGCCATAGACAAATACCTACATATTTAAGTAAAGCTGAAGTTGATTAAAGTTGCAAATTGAAGAATAACAAGTTTCGACAATATTAAGAATTGTCGAAAAAAAAAAAAAAAAAATGTAATCTTCAAATTTATTCTTTAATCAACTTCACCTTTAACTTAAATATAGGTATAGTATTTGTCTATGGGGAAGGTTTTGTGAAGTTATTTCCTGCAGAATTTATATCATTTTCGGCGTATTGCAATTTAATAAAACATACTGATAGATACTACTACATCTGGACGACGAGAAGCGGCAAATGGTCATGCAAGAAAGTCTGTGGGCTAAATAGGATTATGCATCTGATTAGGACCATATTTAAATGAGTCCGACTGAATAAACTGATGTTTGGGATTTTTATCACGTAAAATAATAGCTCGTATTGACGTATTTCTACTTCAATTTTATTTTCCATTGTTTTCCAATTTTTTTCAAAAAGATTCCTTCAATTAATTTTTGTGCTCCGTAATTTTGCCGCCCCCTAATTTTTGCCGCCCTGGGCACGAGCCCTTAAAGCCCCCCCCCCCCCCCCCCCCTAAATCCGCCACTGGAAGCAACTAAAGTAATTATAATGAAAAAAGTAACAAATGTAGTTTTACAGTGATTGGTAAAATACTTTTGTTAATGTCAAAAGGATAGCAAATAATATCTACAGCTGACTCACTTCCGTGTCTGTAACTGGAAAAATGAAAAAAAAGAAATGTTTATCAGTTAATTTATATACGTTGAACATTCTACACCAAAAATCATATTAAAACATTTTGCATGCTCTCCAAATGAAAGATTACCTTATAGGTACAATTTATGATAATTATATGTTATGTTTACTTGCTGCAACGTTAATACTTGTTTCTATGATACATATTTTGAAAGTTACCACATCATGGATTCGGCCTCAATATTTCTAATATTATATACAATAGTCTTATGCGGCAAGAAGATGCCCTTAAACCACCATCATGTTTTGTCTGCTAATCCATAGGTTTTTTTGAAGCTGTTACTGCTAGTGGCATAACTGTCACGTAACGTAAATGGAGATCTTCTTTCGTATACATTTTCCTGGATTTTTGGAAAATTAATATTTAACTGATCATCGTCAATTTTAGTAGCTTGCCTATAACGGCAAACTTTTGTAAAAGCAAAAATTATGCTCAATAGTACTAAAAATTCAACGAGGACCACAACTAAACCAGTTACCAAGAATATAACATACTGTTGTTTATACCACTGTTCTAGTGCTTCAATGCATCCCTAAAAATGCAACATTAACGGAATTTTTGTTTAGTTAAAATTTTGTTACCTTTTTATGTCTAAATCCTTCATGTCTAGTGAATTCCAGTGCTTGACACAGTGTAGCGTTCCTAGGATTTGGGTTTAAATAAGATTGTGGTTCCCCGAAATTGTTCAAAATACAACAAGTGAATGGTATAGATAGTTTATTTGGGGCCAAATCTTGCAATCTCCATAATGATGTGTCATACTCATTTGCGGATACTACTCCGCAACATTTGAACTGGTGAATATTTTGGTAAGAATTGGACAATTCTGTGAAGTTACACTTACAGCTGCTTGTGTTAAATCAATGGCTGCCGTGAATTGTTCCTGTCCAGAAACTCCATAATTGCTTTGTAATGTTTTAGTTAGTTCATCCCCATTTAAATCTAATCCGATGCAATGAGGCCACACCCACGAAATTGTGTATATTGCACATTCCCCAATCAGCATAGCCATTATCAATAGAAAGTACTAAAAAATCTTCCTTCTAAAGTTGATTTGATTTAATTGGTAGGTACTTACCACCGTTAGTAGAAAGTAGCTATGTAAGCAGGATGCCCAACATCCAATTATTCCAATACCTATAATAATTAATCCCGCCGATATAATGCCAATTGCTACATAATACAAGAATGGTTGGGGCATGGATGCCAGAGGTCCTGATGATAATAACCGTGATAAAAGTATTCTGCCTGAATCGAATAGTATAAGTAATCCTCCTGTTACCAATGAACATCCGCACACCTGAAATATATAAGTAAATAATATACGAGTATTACGTAAATTATAATAATGAATCAATTATTATTCAGGCGCTTTTCAATTTTCGTCTTCCTAAATAAGTAAGTGGTACAAATTTTACATTAATAATAATCAAATCGACTTCAACGCCTTTATTTGTACATAATTTGTTTTTAAACAAGTAGAGTAAGTATTTATAATTAGTATTCATCACACTCATTAGCCGTTATGAACTATCAACTATGATTATTATTTATTTTATTTCTGATCGTGATATTATAAGCTTATATCGTCATAGTTACGATATCAATAAAGAGTGTCATAACTCCCTTGGGATATAAAGACGCTATAATTCCCTCTACGGCTCTTTTATGAACCAGTAACCTAGCAACAACCAAAACTGCAATCGACGATACCTGAATCAAATATACCAGAAATGAACAAATTTTATTAAACTCGGTCAGAAATAAAATTATCTATGTATCACGGGAATTAATAGGTCTCAATTACCTCGGGTAATTGCTGTCCCTCGGGCGCAAGGCCCTCGGGACGCAAACTTTACCCTCGGTAATTAAGACCCTTATAATTCCCTTGATACATAAATAACTATTATAATTATCTTATTTAATTAATATGTTTTGCTAACATGGTTGTATCTCATTTCCGAAACGAGTACCTACCTACGTATTAAGTCTGTAGCTTTTCTTCTAAATATTTTCATTCATTTTGACATTCTTTTAACGAAAAATGACCCTATAAAGTTTACGTGACGCAGCGTTTTAATGAATTTATTTCTGACAGTGATATTATAAGCTTATATTGTCATAGTTACGATACCAATAAAGAGTGTCATAACTCCCTTGGGATATAAAGACGCTATAATTCCCTCTACGGCTCTTTTATGAACCAGTAACCTAGCAACAACCAAAACTGCAATCGGCGTTACCTGAATCAAATATACCGGAAATGAACAAATTTTATTAAACTCGGTCAGAAATAAAATTATGTATGTATCACGGGAATTAATAGGTCTCAATTACCTCGGGTAATTGCTGTCCCTCGGGCGCAAGGCCCTCGGGACGCAAACTTTACCCTCGGTAATTAAGACCCTTATAATTCCCTTGATACATAAATAACTATTAAATGGAGAAATACGAATTCTACAGAAGTCCATGGTCCATCGCAACTAATTGTAATTTTAACTTTAATTTAGACTCACATTATTTGACCTTACTATTTATTCCTGCGGTTAGACTCAGTTAGAGGATATTTTAAAGCCTGTAAGACACTTTTTGGATTGTTCGGTTCACTCCTAGAATTGTTTTGAAGTTATATGTGTCGAATATATTATAAAAGAAACATATTATATAACGATACCTATTCTTCATGGTGTATATTGGAAAATTTTAGGATATGCAGTGGCTACATAATTCTGTGCAAACCAACAATCACATAGCCGTAATGGAAAAAATTCTGTAACATACGTCGTGCATGCCACATAAAAAAACGGTGAAAAACCACAATTTTATTAGGTATAAAGAAATTCATTATAAAACGTTGAATTCTGGATTTGTATCGCCGATGGTCAACTACCCGTTTTCCCGGCATATACTACTTGTAGGAATAAAGGAAATTCAAACTTTATTCCTCGCAAATTCAGCTTGTTTAATAAGGAAAAACACTTTTACAATAGATGCAACAAAACGTTGTTATATTATATTTTTTCACTTCCTAACAACTCCCTAACAACGACTAAACAAAAAACACCCTTGCTACTAAAACACAAAAAATGAAAATTGGTTTCTAACATACTCCCACCTGAGAAACGATTTCAATTAAAGCGTTTTTCAATTTGCAACAAAAACAATTAACGTAAATAGATATTAACAAATATTACAAACACAATTTAAAGAAATCTTTTGGGTAATTTTGAAACCCGACCACTACGCGTAACTCTTTGAACGGGTGCTCTGCTTTTATTCACTACCGCACTATTTTCAACAGCTTCCTCTTTACGTTCTACCTGAACTTGGAATGTAGGCTGGCTAATTGCTAATTGTTCCTTTCTCGGAGATACTCTAGTTTTCAAACGAATTATGCCATCACTATCATAAAATGGGCAAAGGCTACTTATTTTCTTATCTTCTAGGCCACAAAAGCATTCTTGTTGTACAAACTTAAAAATATTTATTTCTGCATTATTCAATTCTTCAACTGTCAATTCACCTTGACACTTAACAAGAGGACTCTTCATGTTGTGGATGCATCGAAAAATCCAAGCAAACATTCTTACTGTTTTGGTGAATTTACTAAAATATGACATGTGCCAAAAATCGGTGTTTTCTACACTAACAAGAGTGGTAACAAGCTTTTTCTTTCTCTCTTTATATATTTCTTCCTCGTCAGTGTTTGGATTTTCCACAGGCCAATTACATTCTTCCTGATACAGCCAGGACGGTCCCTCCCACCATCTTGATTTTAAAAGTTGTTTAGGTGTACAACCACGTGAAGGGAGGTCCGCTGGATTACTTACACCAGGTACGTGTAACCATCTATTCGCTGAAGTTAATCGACGAATTTCACTTACCCGGTTCCACACAAAAGTTCCCCATTCTTCATTACGCTGATCCACGATAATACGGTGGATGAGTCGCTCCAGAAAAAACTTTGAAATTTGTAACCAAGATTCTCCTTTACTTGGGTATAAAGTCTGGCTCCTATTGTTGCTGCAATGAGTTCCAGGCGAGGGATTGTCAATGTTTTCAATGGTGCTACCCTGGACTTAGCTGCCAACAAATGGACCGATACTTTATAATCTCTTTTTACTCTACAAAAGATAACAGCCGCGTATGAACTCTGACTGGCATCGCAAAATGTGTGTAGTCCTATATCTTGTACATCATCTCCGCCAGTAGAAATCCAACGAGCAATTCTAATATTTTCAAGATATCGCAACTCTATGAACCATTTTTTAAACAGTTCTGCAATTCCTTCATCTACTGGGGCATCCCAAGAAATATGTTTTTCCCACAATCGTTGTAACAACAGTTTTGGCACCAAAGTGGTAGGGGCTGTAAAACCTATAGGATCGAAAACTCTTTGAGCTAATGATAATAACCTTTTCTTGGTTACTGGAGCTTCCTGGGTTTCCTTTTCAAAAAGGTCTTTATTGATGGTCAAGAAGTCTTGCTTTGGGTACCATCTTAACCCAAGAACTGGAACACTGTAATCTTCGTCCTTAGAATTGTCAGAAAACTCCCACCCTCTTAGTTCAAATTTTCCTTCCATCATGGCGGTAGTTGATTCTTGTATAAATCTATTCAAACTCTCAGAATCTGGTAAACTTGTTACGCAATTATCAACATAAAAGCTGCTAGCCAATTTTTTAATAGTTTCTACAGAATACTGGCTTCCGGTAAGTACCGAAATTTCTAAACATTTCTGCAAATGATAATCTATAGTTGCTCCAAGCAAGAATGGGCTACAATTTACACCAAAAACAACACGTCTATGTCTAAAAACAATTTCTTGACCATTTTTATCGACCCACAAGAACTTCAAATAATTTCTGTCTTTCTCACTAATACTTATTTGTAAAAAGGCTTTTTTAATATCCGATATAACACCCTTCTTGAATTCTCTAAAGCGAAGAAGTATTGATGGTATTTGTTCAATTAAGTTTAATCCCTTTTCGATACAATGATTTAGTGATGGTTTATCTTTTTCACAGGCAGAAGCATCAAACACAGGTCTCACGGCAGTTGTGGAACCTTCTTTCAATACAGGTCGATGTGGCAGAAAATGGCCATGACTATTGTCGTACTCAATTTGTTCTATGATATTTAAAGATAACCATTCTTTGAAGATTTCTTCGTACCTTTCTAACAGATTATCTCTTTTCAATTTTTCCAAGCTTGAATTTAATCTTTTCTTGGATATATGATAATGTGTAGGCAAAGCAGGGTGCCCATCCAACCACGGTAATCTCACTTCATATCTCCCCTCTGCGTTTTTAGAAATTGTCTGGAGAAAGATTTCTTTTGCTGCTAATGCCATTTCGTCTTTTGACTTCTTTTCTGTAGGTTCTCGGATACCAAGTACATCTAATTCCCATAGATCGGTAATTGATGGTTTTACAAACAAGGATAAAACGGTCATAGTAGCGCAAAGTTCAAATTTTTGTTTTTTAACTTTACCCATCACTGTCCAGCCAACATAAGTTTCTATCGCCACCAATCCACACTGCAACATATGTCGTCTTCCTGTGTATAGTATTTCCGCTACATCTGCACCGAGCAAAACTTCAATAGGTCCAGAATTACCATAGTCAGATACATCTATTTGTAAACCTTTCAATTCATGCATCCAAGGACCGTAAAAAAGGGAGCTAACATCGTTGCATATAAGGGGTTGATCTAAAACTTCAAAAGTGTATTTATAGTTTTGTGAACTTACTGTGACATCATAACAGTAATGAATGCTTATGGTCTCATTACCACCAAACAAACAATGAGTAATCTTTTCAGTTCGCTTCGCTTTCAAACTAAGTTTCCGTACTGTAGAATTTAAAATATAAGAGCGTTGTGAACCAGTATCTATTAAAGCTCTAACAACACTTGAACCATGAGCACCTTCCAAGGTAATTAACAATGTCTGAAGGAAAACATGGGTGCTTGTTTGATTCATTAGCGTCGATTCCCTAACCATCTCATTCTTTTGCCCACCGCTCTGACTTTCTGGTTGTTTTTTAATATTCCCTTCTGTACACATTAACGGTACATGTGATTTTTTGCAAATAATGCAACTCAGTCTTATACGACACTTTCTTGACTGATGGCCTACTCTGAGACAACGGAAACATGCTCTTTGATCTTTCACAATCTTTTGTCTCTCATCCATAGTCATTTTTTGTGCTTTGATACACTTATCACTGTCATGCATATTCATACAAAAAATACATTTAACAAGATTCGTGTTGACAAGGTCCACAGCCGTTCCTATCATATTACCCTGATTCTTTATATGCCTTTTCTTTTGGTTTTCATCAGTGGATTTTAACTTAAAGGAATTAATATTTTCGGTTAAACCAAAACCTTCACTAGCTAGACTAATGCGTTGTTCGCTCTCTACCTCTGATCGTAAGAAACTAATAAGGTTAGCCAGCTTAACTTCAAGAGTGATATCTGCATTTAATGATTCACTAGAACCTATGTTCTTATTGACAGATAACCAAAAATGTGAGCGCTGCCAAACCCTTAAAAGATCCTGGGGCAAGCTTGATTCTATGAGAGGGAACAAAATCGCTGCATATTTTTCCACAGTAATGCCTAAAGTTTCTAGAGCTCTCAATTGAGTTTCAATTTGATCGTATAGTTTGCAAATATCTAATTTTTGTTGACTCAAAGCATTATTTAATACTAACTTCAATAGTTCTCGTACGTAAACTTCGACTTGAATATCTTCTCTACCAAACCTCACCATCATAGAGTCAATAATATTTACATAACTTTCAGCTCTGGCAGGATAACTTTCCATAAGTTGACGTGCTCTACTTCCTGGAACTGTGGCTTGGATCAAATATTCCACTTTGTCACTATCATCGATTTCTGGATCCTCATGTATCTTCTTAAATTGTGACCAGAAAGATAGCCAATCTTTTATATTGCCATCATAGTGCTTAAACTCAATGCGAGGTAATTTAAACTTACGCTTACCTGCTTGGGTTTCTTCAAGAGGCTCAACATTACATACTTTAGTTTCGTTATTAACTACTACAGATCTTACTTCCAGTACTTTGAAACATTTTAACTTTAATTCTGTGAATCTTTTAACATACATATCTTGTCCATCTATAAGCGCCATTAACTCCTCTTCTGAAGCATTTTCTAAAAGTTCCTTGTAAATTGCTCCATGACAAATATGTAGTTCATTGAATTTAAGTTTCAAGCATTCCCACAACATTTCAATACTACTATTTGATTGATTTTCATCTTTTAACAATACTTCCAACTCATTAGCCGCTTTAGTGAAACTGCATCTAATTATTTTTTGTTGCTTCTTCTGTATTTCCATACTAACTTCCATTATATTGCTGAACTGCCAACTTGTCCTGTCACGGTCGCCACTAAATGTATCGCCGATGGTCAACTACCCGTTTTCCCGGCATATACTACTTGTAGGAATAAAGGAAATTCAAACTTTATTCCTCGGAAATTCAGCTTGTTTAATAAGGAAAAACACTTTTACAATAGATGCAACAAAACGTTGTTATATTATATTTTTTCACTTCCTAACAACTCCCTAACAACGACTAAACAAAAAACACCCTTGCTACTAAAACACAAAAAATGAAAATTGGTTTCTAACAGGATTACGATGGGAGGGTGGGCACAGTCCACGCGTATGTAGGCCTTACATTCAGGTCCTTTTTGTACTACCTCCCTGACTAGAGTCGTCCGGCGACCCCATATCATTACTCAAGCCTCAAGCCATCCCACACGTGAGATGAACCTGAAGATGCTGGAATGACAAGCGGCTCTAATCGTAGCCAAGACACCCCCAACATGGATCGTCCCAGTTAGACAAGTGCAGGACGCTTACAAAGTCTCTGGTGTGCCAAGACGGCTAGATTCAACCAATTCCATGCGGTGCATGCCCTTGTTTAGTTTTCATTGTCCAGAAAGTAGATATGCCCACAAGTAGCCGCAGGTTCTTTCTTGATAGCCTTGTGCAAAAACGGTCTCTCTCGCACGATGACAATCTAACACCACGTCTCACTTTTTCGTTTTGAGCTGGATATGCTTAAGTACTCCAATTCAGTTTATTGTCAAGTGTGATGCCTAAATACTGACTGACTGACTGAAGGAGCTCGAAGACCCCCTACCCATCTTTTTCTTGTGAAGAGAACTATGAACTACCTCCTTTTTGTCGGGTTAATGGACAAAAGTGTTCCTTGCACCATTCTTCAATTACTCTGAGAGCTGATCGCATAAAATTGCCGGTTATTAGTACACCCCAGCGTATAATAGCCGCTTTACAGTTATGTTCCACAGAAGTGGTGACAACACCCCGCTTTGGGAGCATCCCCTCACTATTGTCGCAGTATAACATCGTTGTTATACTGTGCTTTGCCGCTAATGCTGATGTGCACTGCTCTGAGTTTTAGCAGAAAGAATATATTTGATTTGATTTCATGAGAGAGGAATTACTTTTATCGAGCAACATAAATGAATTTTTATTATCTCCTAGAGACCTAGTAAATTTAGTTCTTCAGTTTAAACTTATATTGATGATAATATTTAATGCATACAGAGTGTGTAGAATTCGTCGATGCGCATAGGGATTTCAATGTAAAAATATTAATATTCGATTACCTACTTATTACTTGCTTCCCTAATTATTTTATACAAGTCTATTTAACTTTTTTGTAAAGACAAAAATTCTGAATCGACTAATATTACTCATTTTTTATTATTTAATTATTTGAAAATATCAACTATAATAAGTAATATCTGTAATCTGAAATATCAACATTATCATTGAGAAATTACAGGAAAAATGTAATATTCCTATGTATTGAATCTTAAAACGTTAAAACTATTCATGTTTATTAAAAATTTATGCGACGTTCGGTTATGACCTTAGATTATAACATTTATACCTATTCTAAGGTAAATATGACGAATGTATTCTACCTAACCTACCTACTCTTCTTTAAATATGATTTTATATTCAAAGCTTCTTCTAAAATGAGGCCACATCGTATCACTGAAATATAAGCAACCTGGAACGCTTACGCTTAACTTACAGCCGAGCCGACAGAAAGGGAATTATTGTAGGGACATTCGGTCTGTGTCTTACTCATTTTCAACCAACTTCAAAAAGTTGGTTACTAAATTCGTCCGGATGTCTGTGTGTCTGTGTGTCTGTGTGTCTGTGCGTTGGTCGATGTTACAGGGTTTAGAAAGCTGGAAGTGGTGTCATCTTATAGGAAATTCTTCACTGATTCCAAATCGCTGGTAAATTTTTTGATCGGATCACCCGTTCGCCGTCGGGACGCCATTAAAGTCAAAATATACACCCTTTAATATCTCGAGAACGACACGTCCAATCACAAAAAGAAAAAAATTCGTTTCCTTTATTTGTTGAAACCTATTGAGTCATGATACGTAAACAACACCCTCACCCCTCCTGTGGGGTGGAGCGGGGGTGAGTTTTCAAAACTTAAATGGGAACACCTATTTTTTATTACTTTTAGATTCTCCATAAAAACCGATATTCAAATTGCAAATTTCACCCCCAACTGCAACCCCTTTTTTGGGGGTGAAAAGGGGGAAAATTGCACGTCCGCAGAAAAACGATCTTTTTTTACTTTTTTTTCCTCTAACATTTTTTCGTGATTTACAAATTGTCCGTCACCCTCTCCACTCCACTCCCATCTCCCTGAAGGATGGAAAGAAAAACAATGACTCATTTGTGCAGAATCCGGCGTAGTTGTGTCTGAGGTGGGGAGAGGGGGTAGTTATATACATATATATTGTATATAGTATAATTATGCCATAATTAGTTACAGATTTGCATTTGAAGTTGGTTGAAATTAAAATTCTATAAGAATTTGCACCTTTTGATACTTGTTTTTTATTGTATCGTATACGTAATAAAAAACTAGTTTGATTAATCGTAAAACAATAAAAATGCTTCAACAGCTTAACTGTGAATGAGTACAACAAGGACACAATGTCCCTTCGTTTTGCTATCGCACGCTCGGTTTATTTCCTACAGGTTAAATGCATGCGCGTTCCAGGTTGCTTATATTTCAGTGCATCGTATACCTATACCTATTATTACACTTTTATCACAATTGTGTGACAATACTTTTGTATTGTTGTGTTACTTATAAACATTTTTTTACTACAATTTGATCACAAGGATCTCACTTTTTACAAATATACCTACTTAGAAGTTAAAAAATTCTAATGCTGAGAAAAGGTTTTGAGAATATAGATTTAAATCCAATATTCCTGTTCTCTAATTTGTATCGGCCTTTTCGAGACTAATATTTAAATGAACGAAATTTAAAATTAAAAAAAGATTTTTCAAGTCTGTTTATTGGCCACATTGAGTGAGTTATAACTACTCGTACATAAAAATACATTTATCTGGATCTAGACAACAGTATAAAAAATATTATGCGAACCCGCTACATTTGAAAATAATACTGCAACATTCCAACAAAAAATGATGAAAAATACCTTACCGTAAGTAAAAAATTGCATATAGCCACAAGAATTTTACTTTTAGTTAGTGTTAAACTCTTCATTGTCAGGTTCAATATATCTCATTGTATTACAGAAATTGAGTTAGTTATGGAATTAATTCACACTTTTCTTTAATTAATGACAGTGAAAGTATGAAATTCTACCTAATTATCAGACATTTGTTCTAAAAAAAATTCAAGCAACGGTTTTATAAAAATACTTCACAGAACTAAAATTGCAGTGGCAGGAAGGAAATAATAATTAACCAAGCATGGTAGAAGAGGGGTTTTAGTGCACTTCATGCGTGGCAGGCATTGTTAATGTTAATAATATGGAATGGTTGGAAAGTGGGTATATATGCCTACTACAATTGTTATGATCTGGTTATTGCTCTCACTCTGGCCATAATTAAATTTAAAGCAAGTCTATTTAAAATGTAGGTATTCAAATATTTTAAATTTTGCTATGAAATTAAATTTCCAAAATGAACTTATCTTTATATATTTTTATACTGCAGGTTGACAAGTTGATACTAATATCATTGAATGCTAATATACAACTCTATTCATATCTTAACGAAAGGAGGCGCAATGACAAGGTTAAATGACTAGATTATTACATGCACAATGCACACCGACATTTTTTGGATTTTAGTAAATAACGTTCGGCCAAATAATAGTTTTTTTCCACTACTAGCTGTGAAGTTGACAATTATTGCGTATCCTAGACAACTGAGAAGTTTAATTTCTCTACCTAGTGGTCAATAATCTATTATATTATTCACCTAGGTTAATAATGGGAATGTGCATTCCTGTGCTACCTACTTGATTTTTACAAGAAATTTTTTTATTTTTAATTTGTGTCTTAAATTTGACTAGTAGGTAGTGGAAAAAATTGTATATACACCACGGTGGTGAAGCCATTTATAGACCTCGCACCTTATTCTGCTCGGGGCAAAGCCCCTCGCGAAATAATCTTGGTGCTCGGTCAATAATAACAGTCTTCACCACCTTGGTGTATAATATACTATAAGTGAGTAATAGGATGTGTTTTACCTTAAAAATTCAAAAAAAGTCCACCAAATAGACTTCTTAAACAATGTTGGGGCAAAGAGCAAGTTTTTATCACATAGTCTGCAGATTTGTACTAGTGTTAAAAAAACTGTTAACATGAACATGAAAATTAGTCGAGGAAATAAAGCACTAAAATAAGCCAAACCTACCAAATTTTTGTAGTAAGACGGATTGAGATGGGATTTTTTGCATTCGCTTCCTAAATTTAATAGGAAACTTTGTACCTACTTTTCATCATGTTTTTTTTCGAAATTGCATTTGTGCAGTCGAAAATGCATTCGTTATAAGCTTCTAGAATCGACTCAATTCGGGTTCAAGGAGGTTTTTGAGGTCGCTGATCCCAAATATGACCTCCAAATTGCCTCACCGCCCACCTGGAGCTCAGGATGGCTGAGCAACGTCATCTCCGAAGCTTTTTCTGAAATTCACTCTCAAATGATTCTAGACATCTCATACGAAGTTTGTTTGGGTTTCTGATTCCAAATCAGGCATCGGCAACCGTCCCCCGCGTACCTGTTGCCCCACATCCGGGCATCAACGTCATCCTCTGAAGTTTCACTGAAGTTTCAAGACTATAGGGAACCGAAAATTGTTTCCGGGGTTTTTTGGGTAGCTTAGGTTGAATGTGGCACCAGATACTTGCTAACGGAGACCTGGTGCATCACACCGCGACGACATCAACGTCATCCTCTGGAGTTTCACTAAAATTTCAAGCCTAGTGAACCGAAAATAATTTGTAATTGCTAGGACGGGGTTCTTCCAGGACCTCTATCTGGACCTGACCAGCCGTGCATGGTACATAGCCCGCCTGCAGAGGCGTATTCCGAAGTTCTCCACGAGATTTTGAAACTACTCTAACTACCAACCTTATATTAAGAGTTTTACATACAAATTTAATCTGTAATAAAAGGAACAAATTAAATTAAATTAAATTAAATTTAAACTAAATATTTTATAATATTAACTTCATACATTTGCATGATAATGTTATTAAATGAAAATGTCCACATCTATTCAAATGTTCCATTATAAGTTTTACCTCATCATTTCCTGATATGATGAAACAGGCATTAGAATGGAAGCATTTGAGCGAAAATTTCAATGCCGCCGCGGTGTGGTGCACCAGGTATCCATTAGAAAGTATCCGGGACCATATTCGATCTGAGCGACCCAAAAAAACCGGAAACAATTTTCTGTTCCCTAATAGGCTTGAAACTTCAGTGAAACTCAAGAGGATGACGTTGATGCTCAGATGCGGGGCGCCAGGTACGCGGGAGACGGTTTCCAATGACTGATTTGGAATCAGCAACCCTAAAAACCCTCGGATGAGATGTCTAGAATCAATTGAGCGTGAATTTCAGAAAAAGCTTCGGAGATGACGTTGGTTTAGCCATCCTGAGCTCCAGGCAATTTGGAGGTCATATTCGGGATCAGCGACCTCGAAAACCCCCTTGTACCAAAATTGAGTCGATTCTAGAAGCTTATAACGAAGCTATGAATTTTTTCTATGAAAATGCATTTTTCAGGATGCATTTTCGACTTCACAAATGCAATTTCGAAAAAAAACATGATGAAAAGTAGGTACAAAGTTTCTTATTAAATTTAGGAAGCGAATGCAAAAAAACCCCATCTCAATCCGTCTTACTACAAAAATTTGGTAGGTTCAGTGCTTTATTTCCTCGACTATATGTGTTACAGTTATTATGTAAGTAGGTACATATTCAGGGCCGGATTCTCCGACGTTCAGATTTCATCAGACCGTGCGCATGACGTCACCCGTAGAGTGAATTACATTTGCGACATGCTGATTTGATGTGTTTTTCGTCTGTACCGAGTTTATTTTTCGAGATACAAAAAATTTCATAAGATCAAATATGCTCCTTATGATGTCTTTTATATGTTAAAAATAATAGGGTAGCTCAATCTCTCTCAGTTAACCGGAAAAATACTTGTATAAAGTATCATAATTACATCTGATGGTGTTTGCGCCGCGACGACACAAAAACGGTGCTAAATAGAGGAAAATTGCATATGAACAAATTTGTAGAGCACAAAATTTACTAAAGAAAAGTCCGCGAGAGGGTGTAATTATCTCCATTAGTTTGGGAAAAAGCGGTGTGGACAGTTGCGCGAATAAGGTTTGCATCATTTTGGACGCCTGTAACTCTTAAACTATCGAAGATAGTGACACCCTACCGCGGACTTTTCTTTAGTAAATTTTGTGCTCTACAAATTTGTTCATATGCAATTTTCCTCTATTTAGCACCGTTTTTGTGTCGTCGCGGCGCAAACACCATCAGATGTAATTATGATACTTTATACAAGTATTTTTCAGGTTAACTGAGAGAGATTGAGCTACCCTATTATTTTTAACATATAAAAGACATCATAAGGAGCATATTTGATCTTATGAAATTTTTTGTATCTCGAAAAATAAACTCTGTACAGACGAAAAACACATCAAATGAGCATTCCTTAAATGTAATTCACTCTACGGGTGACGTCACGCGTCATATTTGCGGACCGCCCACCATGCGCAACATCCTATCTTTAGTATTTATATCGTGGTACATATTGTATATCTAGGTACCTATATAACAGGCTGTATATTCAAACCTACTCAGTCCGTCTTTCTCCTCGCGTTCATGTTTTCCTAAAGAAATTGCTCTGGTTGAATAATGCCATTAAGCATGTGATACGCGTGAAACGCTAATGAAAAAAAGTGGGCCGAACATGTTACACTAATTTCTTTTTTGTATGTATCACTATCTACAAGGTACTGGACAATACCTACACAATACACAGTTTTGTAAAATATGTATCTTTGGACATGTCATAAATTTAAATATACTATTACCTATACTAAAAAAACACCCCATCACCGCACAAGAATATAATACTCATTATTTCCATTCGTGGGAAAAATAATGCTTTTTAAATTATTGGAAAACTTTATTAGGTAATTCCAGTCTTATTTTTTGTTGGAATTTATGACACAATCTCAAAAGAACTTAATTTTCATATACCTATGTTTAGTCTATTTCCTTCAAATAATAAAGCTTAACTGACCATGATTCATCCTAAATTTTTAGGTCTGCATGATCTTATTTTTGTTTTAATAAATAATTTTGAATAACACCCAAATAAAAGCTCTAAACAATAAAAATATATCAAACTCCTACATGCCGATTTAAAAGCCCGCTACAAATAAATCACCGGGTGACGGCATATGCGCAGATCTGACGAATTTGGAACCGTTACAGATCATAGTATCGGTACAGGCCATAGAGAAAATAGAAGAGAGGTGCCAATACCATACAATTATTTCACTCCAAGTTTGCACGCCCTCGTTGAGCCCTTACCAAACTAATATGTAATTTCGTCGGTAATATAGTGTACCTTACTTATCATTTCCCAAATAATTGTATAATGAGATTTTAGGTTATAACTCATAATAAATTATCTACTTACCTGAATAAAAATAAAAACGTATACGTATTGTTATTCTCTTATATACCTGTTGTCAGCAGCTGAAATTGGTGAATTTATGGATGATTTATAGATAAAAACGTTCAATTTTTGTAAGTATTTATGTCATATAAAGTAATTATAAATAAACAATGAATTTGATACATAGGCGTGTTTTTAAATTCACCGATTGATCCAACGATCCCATCTACTAAACATCAAAGTGTTTTTTAATTCATCGCTATTTCATCGATTTATTCCCTAGAGTGTGTTTTTATTCATCGTTGTATTCAACATAAACTCAGCGGATCCATCTGCTTTAAAAATCGATGTATCAGAATCTGATGGGATCAGCTGATCTCCTAAATTAAAATGGGGGAAAATGAATATTTATTGTAAAATCGCTTAATAATTAATTGTTTTGGTCTATTGTCTATATGTTAATCTAAAATGGTTCTTAAAATCCATGTTAGAATAGTTATTTACAACTTATGTAACGTATTAATTAATTTTTATGTTTTTCTCTATTCTTGGTATGGCTAATTAATAAGTTATCTAATGAATCACTATCAGTATTTGTACTATGACTACTAAAATCAGAACCTAACATATCTTTTACAATTAAAACTGTAAAATAATCCATTCAGTTATTAAATAAACCAACAACCATCAATCTTTCCATTTCGAAATTCAACAAGCAACAGTTCCACTAGTTATTCAAAATGACATCACAAGCGTCCATCGCAATTCAATCATCGGTTCGTTGAATTTAAAAACACACCTCACAACAATAATATAAAAAATGTATCTATTTTATAAGAAAAAAATTACTTTAAAGAAACTACATATTTCTGTGTTGATATCTTTTGGTTCTTTGCAGGTCTCGATTTAAATCGTCGTAATATTTATTAATTATTAAATTGACCGATACATGTAAAATATCATTTTGAACATTTGTAAAGTGTTCATTGCAGGTAAACCAATTAAAATCGATATGTCGTCTTGCTAATAATTTTATTCTTGTAGAAATATTATCGAAATGTCCAAATCGTGGAAGAATACATAACACTATATCGTGAATATGAGCGATTAATAAAGAGACTTCTTTGGCTACATACGTCAATCGTTTTACATCGTCATATTCTTTAAACATGGTAAAAGTGTGTTGAGGCTCTAATGTATCGGTTAGTAACTTTGATTTGCATAAGACACAGTCGTACGTTAATATTTTTTAATTACAAAACCACAAACGTATGTTGTTGTCTGGTTGTCTAAATTATTGAAATTTTTATTTACATTGTCTATTGATGGAATGTCTACATTGTGAAAGACGTCGTCCAAGTTATTTAATGAAGCATCTTCAGGATTTACATCAACGGCTAAAAAACTTATTAGATTGTCTAAAACATCACTATTGTCATTCTCGCAGTTTTGCCCTTTAGAATGAACATGAATTAAATTATTTAACACTGTAGATTTTAAAGTTGAAATAAATTGGTAAAAGGTAGGGTTCGTGTTACTTCCATTGTATTGTCGAATACTTGCAAACAAATTTTCTAGTGGATCTTGATTTAAGGATCGTGTTCTCAAAAATTTAAAACCCATCTTTTGAGTCTCGGTAAATAATTCCTTTGTTGCCTTAATTGTAGTCAGCCACCCAGATTTAAATGGCATGTTTGTCTTTTGTGATGCGTCAGTTTTGGAAACAAATATCCAAGAGTTTATTTGTTCCAGCATTTTGTTCCACAATAAATGATGCCTCGATCGATTAGTAACACATGTCCGATAAGGTTTCCCACACTCTGCAGATGGTTGTCTTCCATTAAAACTATCAAAAAGAGTGTCAATATCGTGAATGAATTCTGCAGTATTGATTGCTGCAGAAGGAAGTCTATCTGTTGAATTTTCACTAATAACACTTTCGATAAAAGCGGCAACAGTATTGCTTAAAGTTCTTGCTGCTACACACACCTTCATTTTTAAATTGCTTTGTTTTTTCATATCAAAATATGACTCTCTAATTTTACGGAGTCCTTGAAATCTTTTTAATTTATCAATTTCAAAAGCACGTTTTATATGTTCTGACTTTGCTGTTTTATGTTTATTGAAAATAATGTCATATGAAAACAAAGCATTCCTAGTTGATTTTAATAAGTGTGGAACATCATATAAGGTGAAAATCTTTTTATTATTTACGTAGAAATATGGACCAGATCTATTTATTGAATTTTCATTGCAAAGTTGCCTTACAGCAGAGCGGTTTGTAGAGCCCTGATCACACACTGTTGCAAGAACAATTAATCCACTTTCTTGCAATTTAATTATAATTTCTTTAATTAAAAAAATTAAAGAATCTGTTTTTACAGTATCTTTGGTAAAGTAGTATGCTATAGGTTGTTTCCATACTTTTCTGAGTCCATGTACCATAAAAACAAGGGCGTGGTTTCCAAATTCATTTTGTCTGCCTAAATTACCTAAATCAACATATCCTATAACTTTATCATGGGATTTATCAAATGTTAGATGTTGTGCTAAAGATATTTCATCAAACATAAGTATGCAAGTTTTGTCAAGTTTATTCATCTTTGATACTCGTTTTGACAACTTTTTAAACATTGAATCGTTAATACCCGTTTCAAATGGAACGCTTCTTAAAATTCGATGTATACAAGACCGTGATGGCAACGGTAAACAGGACCTTAAAAATCTGTAACATCTGGGACCCCTTTGATACAAAGCTAAAGAAAATGCTTTATCTTCTGTTGTCCAATTGGGTTTTTTACATTTAGCATTTTTGAAGACACTTTTCATGAAATTGGCCCCTGCAGGAGATATGTTTTCTAAATTTTCAAACATTTTTAAATTACAATAACTATACAAAGATTTAAATTTACTGTTAGATTTGACAATTTTTCGTTTTAGTTGCAAAATCGTATTCCTTTGACTTCTTGCTAAATAATAAAATTTTTTCACAGGAGATGTTAAATTACGAACTCGCGTTTCATGTATTATGTTTAACAGACTTTTGCATTTTGTTTTTTTGTTCGGACTATCGCTCACAACTTCTAACTTTCTTTTATTTACTCCTGATGTACTAGGTGTATCGCCTAAGGTACAACTTTGTGGTATGATAATGTTACTTATGATATTAATCTTATCAGAGTTCTTCAAATTTACATTATATTGACCAAAAATGGAAGGTTTCGCAAATTTTACAAGTCTTGTTTTTCTACTGTTAGTAAAAGCATCATCGGCAAAGTGATCTTCGCATAAATAAGCCCGTTTTGAAGTATAAGGGATTTTAACTATGTCAAACCATAGTTTACGTTTTTTAATATCCGTATCAGAAAATTGAAAAAAGCGTTTATTAGTAAACCTGCTATTAGTCTTAATGGGAAAAT
This sequence comes from Pyrocoelia pectoralis, assembly GCA_036250285.1. Classification (NCBI taxonomy): domain Eukaryota; kingdom Metazoa; phylum Arthropoda; class Insecta; order Coleoptera; family Lampyridae; genus Pyrocoelia; species Pyrocoelia pectoralis. Next base: position 37,594,011 of record CM070074.1, read on the forward strand.
AGTATTTATTTTTGCACAGTGGTGCTGAGCACTCATATTTAAATTTGCCAATATCACTCATTTTACTCATAAATGGAATGAAACAATCAGCAGAAGGATCTATATACTTATAAGGTGAAAATGGTGGTGTCCGACAACTGAAGATGGATGATCCTGAATTCCTTATATATATGCTGCTGCTCTATGATTACTGCGCCAAGAACTATGGCCAAGAACGACAAGTTAACGAATGGAGAAAAATAAGTAATTTGTAAAACAAAAAGCCCTAAAAGGAAAATAATAAAATGTGGAATTCAAATTCAGAACTAATACTTACAAGGTGGTTGGACTCTTATATTAATATAATGTACTTTGTAACATATACTATGCTTATTATATGAAAATGATTAAAGAAACCATATAGAAAAGAAACGGTGGAACAGAAAAGAACTTTTATTATAAATAATAATTCTTGTCAAACATAGTTGTCAACATAGAAAAAGAACAAGGTTGTCAAACATTTTTAACTAAACTATGCCTACTTGATCTCTATGCTACTTGATCTACCTACATATTCCTCTATCATAATGCATTCCCCTCACTTCCTATACTTACAAATTTAATCTATCGGGTGTCTTAATAATAATTCTTTTAGGTCTAGTTACAATTTCAGTAGTTTTATTAACATTAACACTGACACTTTCTGGTTGGTTATTTGTTTCATTGTTTTCCTAGGCCATGATCCGCTTTATTCTTTCTTGTGACATTCGTGTTTTACTACCCTCGACAAAACATTAAATGAATCCTTTCAAAAACTTTAGTTCTCTTCGATAATTTTATTTGTTTTGCTTTATGTGGCAATTGTGGTTTTTGAACACGTTCACAGTCCACTAAACTTTAAAATAATACTAGTGACGTCCGCGATTAAAATTTTATGCCCCACATATGGGTCGTAAACATATAATTCCAATAAAATTATATATAAATTTATATGAAAACATAGGTTTTTCTTTCCTTTAACGTCCTATTAAGAAACAATAATTCATACTGCCACGTCCTACATTTAATCGAGCTATTTCTATACGAATCTGTGAACCATGTGTGGTTCGGGGACCTGCTAGTACATGCTTTTATGACCCATATGTGGGTCGTAGGACTGTGAACGTGTTAAACTAGGTTCACAAGTTTCAGAAACTTCTATATGTGCCTCTAGTTTAGGCCGTCAAAAGTAATGCCTATCACAATATGTGGCCCAAGCGCTACTCTTAACAGTTGTGCCCGCAAGTTTTTAGGAATGATGAACCCATATCCCCACATTAATATACTGTTTTCAACACTTATCACATAACAAAGTGATACTGATTTCCTTTTCTCTGATCTATGCTTTTAAATCTTCACTCAGTCTTTTCTGGTAAAGAAAATTGAGGTAAAATCCCAAATTAAAATTGGAATAAGTTAGAAAATCGACACCTGGTAAGTACATTTCATATAGGTACATCATAAAATAATATTTTATGAGATACATTATTTGAGTTTTATTTATGGTTATGTTATAACCGTAACCTAAAATTTTATTATACAATTATTTGAGAAATGATAAGTAAGGTACACTATATTACCGACGAAATTAAATATTAGTTTGGTAAGGGCTCAACGAGGGCGCGCAAACTTGATGTGAAATAATTGTATGGTATTGGCACCTCTCTTCTATTTTCTCTATGGTACAGGCGTAGTCACGTAAGAAGCCGAGCGCGGAAATGCGCAAACGACGAATTTACGCTGCTTGTAAAATTTCGCGTATCTATAAGTCAGTGTCGTTTCACATTGTTATTGTTTATTATGTTTATTCATCACTAAATATATGAACATTAATGTTATTTATTGAATTATAATTACTGGATAATTACATCCTTTAGTGATATATAATGATATAATGAAATTCGAATAAGTTACTGAAAAAATGCACTTGTGTGAATGCATTTATTATGATACGCAACTGACTTGTATTTTTGCAGTATTCGGCTTTCGGAGTCATGAATCGGGTTGCGACGATGCTCGCCTTCTTATGTGATTACGCCTGTAGGTAGTAATTCGAGAAAAAGAAAAGTTGTAAAAAAAATTGAAGTAGTAGGATGTAATTGTATATTTGAACGTAGTTTTTAGTCATGATTAACTTTTTTTAATAACAATTTTCGATATTGTCAAAAATAAAGGTACTTAAGGTACTTTACTCTTGAGCAAAATTCATATTTTTTGACAAACGCGTACACGACTGAAAAAATTTAATATCTGATGATTGTATTTTAGATTTTAGAACATGCAGCGCTTTTTATAAAGAATAACTTTTTTCGTAAAATTAATAATATAGTATATTACAGTACAAGTGAAGAAACTAAGAATTTCGCTCACGCATATGCCGTTTCGCAAACGAGGCGTCAGCCGAGTTTGCGAATGCATAAAGTGAGCGAAATAGTTTCTTCACGCGTGCTGTATAGCGTTTTGTTCAATCCTGCTACTAGAATTTCAAAAATCTGCTTTTTAAATTTCTCAATTTTGACAATTTTATCTGTCAACACGTTATTCCAGTGGGCGAATTTTTTTTTCACCCACAAGTGAGTGTAATAATATTTATTTCTGACAGTGATATTATAAGCTTATATTGTCATAGTTACGATACCAATAAAGAGTGTCATAACTCCCTTGGGATATAAAGACGCTATAATTCCCTCTACGGCTCTTTTATGAACCAGTAACCTAGCAACAACCAAAACTGCAATCGACGATACCTGAATCAAATATACCGGAAATGAACAAATTTTATTAAACTCTGTCAGAAATAAAATTATCTATGTATCACGGAAATTAATAGGTCTCAATTACCTCGGGTAATTGCTGTCCCTCGGGCGCAAGGCCCTCGGGACGCAAACTTTACCCTCGGTAATTAAGACCCTTATAATTCCCTTGATACATAAATAACTATTATTTCTGACAGTGATATTATAAGCTTATATTGTCATAGTTACGATACCAATAAAGAGTGTCATAACTCCCTTGGGATATAAAGACGCTATAATTCCCTCTACGGCTCTTTTATGAACCAGTAACCTAGCAACAACCAAAACTGCAATCGACGATACCTGAATCAAATATACCGGAAATGAACAAATTTTATTAAACTCGGTCAGAAATAAAATTATCTATGTATCACGGGAATTAATAGGTCTCAATTACCTCGGGTAATTGCTGTCCCTCGGGCGCAAGGCCCTCGGGACGCAAACTTTACCCTCGGTAATTAAGACCCTTATAATTCCCTTGATACATAAATAACTATTATTTCTGACAGTGATATTATAAGCTTATATTGTCATAGTTACGATACCAATAAAGAGTGTCATAACTCCCTTGGGATATAAAGACGCTATAATTCCCTCTACGGCTCTTTTATGAACCAGTAACCTAGCAACAACCAAAACTGCAATCGACGATACCTGAATCAAATATACCGGAAATGAACAAATTTTATTAAACTCGGTCAGAAATAAAATTATCTATGTATCACGGGAATTAATAGGTCTCAATTACCTCGGGTAATTGCTGTCCCTCGGGCGCAAGGCCCTCGGGACGCAAACTTTACCCTCGGTAATTAAGACCCTTATAATTCCCTTGATACATAAATAACTATTTCGCCCACCCGTTGCTATGAGTGAGGAAAACAAACGCTTTCGCGTTCCGTATCCAAGTAAGAAACTACAAGTTTCCATGGTAGGATTGAACAAAAAAAGTTTCCCATATGTTGCCAACTTTTACAGACATACAGCTTGACAGATCTAACGATGCGGGTCACGCCGTCACGCCCAGATGCGCATTAAACTAAGTGTAAGGGACTTGGCAAAAGTAGTGGAGGGGATCCTTAGAATGCTCAGTCCTTTAAGATACAGGTCAGTGCCCCAGGCCCCTTATTCTCGAGTCGTACGACACGATAGCGCATACGCTATCCTGCAAATAACGCATGAAATTTTCAAAAGTGTATTCTGGAAGAATATACTTTCGAAAATTTCATGCGCTATTTACAGGATAGCGTATGCGCTATCGTGTCGTACGATTCGAGAATAAGGGGCCTGGTCAGTTGTCTGTGACTGTGACTGTATCTGTGAATATATTTAAAAGCTGTGGCAACGGGTTTTTTCCATGGTGGCAACCCTGTATGCCATTACTCTTGCAACGTTGTACTAATAAATGTCAAAAATTGTTCTCAAATCTCAATATTTTGTAAAATGGAAGACAATGTAAAATTATCAAAAACCGTTTTAAATATTCCTGGTACTAAACCTAATATTCAAAATGGTCAACTCCTCCTTTCCTCAGGAATTCCTTCTTTGGACGAACTAACAGGTGAATTTTAGTTATTAGGTAGTTAGGTTATTTTCATAGTTGAATGTAGTTTCAACATTTCATTACTCCGGAATGGATTTGTTTCTGGTGAATTAAAAAAAATGTTTAGTAAATTACATACAAAGACTGCAACAACAGGTATATTATAATATTTATAAATAGCCAAAGTTACAATTCTTACTCCTTTTAAATAGCGTTCTTAATTTTTAACGTACATTACCTAGTCATAATATTAAATTTTATGAATGGACAAATGTGAGATATGAAGTATAAGTACAGTAGAACCTCGCTAATCTGTCCACCACGGGACCGGGAGCATGGTCGGAACGCAAAAAAGGTCGGATTATCAGAGGAACGCTTTTATTGACCCGAACATCACAATACAGTACAGTATGTACATAAGTGAAAGTTTAAGAACTGTACATACCTTATGCTGATTTGCTCTCAACTGTTTAAAACATGAGAAATCACACGGTAATAAATGTTCTGTTCAGCAGGACGAAAAAAGTACATAATGTTCTTTTGCTTAGCAGACGACAACCATGATTTTGCCGCGATATTCTGCCATTGAGATGGTCGGACTAAGCGGGGAATCGGACCATCCGAGGTCGGATTAGCGAGGTTCTACTGTAATACAGTAATAAAATACGAGAAGCAGTGTATGAACCTATCGTTGCATTTCTTATTATGGAGATTTTGATTTTTAATTTAATTTTTACGACAAGAGAGTAAGAGTCCTTCGAAACTTTGAATAATTCATTTGTCTGAATGAATAAATTCACTCTAATGAATAGTTCGAATCCTTAACAACTATCGAATAGTTTGATAGTTTCATTCGAATGTGCCCATCACTAATTTCAACTATTTTTGTTGTAGGTGGTGGATTCCCAGTTGGAAGTGTTGTATTCATTGGTAATATCAATATAAAGTATTAATGCATAAATTGCTGGTGTACTCTCTAGTGATATACAAGAGTGTACATGAAAACCTTTTTGCCATACATTTTTTATTATAACAATTAGGGAAAATAATTTATATCACTTTTCCACATAGTCTCTTTGACGTGTTAATGTGTTATGCAAGTGTTCTAGTGCTTTGAAAGTGCATGGGTATAGTATATCTCAAAATATTTCGTCCTGAAATTTACCTCATTAAAGGATTTATTTTCTAAGCTGCATTGTTAGTAGTTAAACATGTTTTAAATTCTTACCTGCACACCCAGAGTTGGTTCAGGTACGCGTTTGGCCAGTGCTATAAAAAGTCAAATGAATAATTAGTATCAGTCCGCCTCAGATGCCCTGTCATAAAATACCTTGAAGTCCCCTTTCTTATAACAATCGGGTAGGCATTTAAAAGGTGTTTATCTACTTACAATGCAGCTTAGAAAATAAATCCTTTAATGAGGAGGACGATATATTTCGAGATATACCATACCAGTTCTGAAGGATTCTTTTCGCTAGTGACTGTAACTTGATGTGCCTCATTTCTAAATGATGGACAATATTCTGCGTTGTACCATAAATAATCTGTAAAATTGTTGCAATTTCATTCACAGTTATATATCTACTTATTTTCATTGACGCAATGTTTGTGTCTGGCACTACGCGGTGAACCTGTCCTGGTTGTGGCACATCCCTCCACTTTAAAACTTTTTTCACCATTCATACATTCACTGGGTGATGGAAAACACAGTGGATGACCAAATAGGAATAAACTGGAGAATCTCCACTAAACTAGAAGATTTATAATTTGCAGATGACGCAACAAATAAATAATTTATGCAAGGAAAAATGAACAAACTGGATAATACAGCAAAACAGGTACGACTGCACATAAAATAAAGATAAGACAAAACTACTAATAAACAACCCAAACAACAACGAGGTTAGTATACTCATAGTCGAAGAGTTCTGCTATCTTGGTAGCATCCTCAGCCTACACGGAGGAACAACGAAAGATGTTGTCATATGAATTACCTTAGCACGCAAAATTGGCATCAACAAACATTACATTTCAAAAGTCCAAACTAAGTTATTTAGATCAAATGTAAATAGTATCCTCCTATATGGTTCCGAAATGTAGAAAACAACAAATACATACGAATAAAGTCCAAATAGGCAAATATTTATAAATAAATGCCTACGAATAATATTGAAGATATTTTGGCCGGACAGAATTAACAGGAGAAGAACAAATAGATAAAACTATAAAAAGGCGCAAGTGGAAATGAATTGGACACACATTTCGGAAACCAAGAAACAGTATAACAAGACAATCTTAATCTTTACACTACTGTGGAAGTGGGAAAAGGAAACCAGGCAAACTCCTAGATACACGGAAAATGAGCATTCAAAGAGAGATCTGAAAGAGTAAGAACGCATGGGGGAAATTAGAATGATGGAGACAGAGAAAAATGGAAAACCTAGTAGAAGAGTTAATGCAACAACTCACTGATGATAGCCATCTATCGGAAACTGAAAGCTTTTGAAACAGCCTTAGGAGTGGAATGAGAAAGAAGAAGAAGACATCATTCATACACTTACTGCAAGGACAAACAAGAATCACCACACTGTACTGTCATCCTGCAATGGATTTTAATTGGTTTGATAATTTTGACATCTTCACTACTTAAAAACGCAACATAGTTCGTTGCTCTAACAAGGTACAGGTTGATAATGGAGCAATGTTATTGATGCTGTTGCCGTGTTTTATGTTGTAGCATCCCTCTGCCCTCTGTAGCTCATTGTTTGAAACTCGAAGGACATTACTGACACCTATCACAGCAATCATACAACTTTTCTAAACTATAATATAGCACTTAAGGTTTTCATTCGATACACTCTCGTACATTGTAGTATACCAAATTTTTGTGTGTTTCTACTGTCATACAAAATCACGTTTCTCTTTGCTTTAAGGTGTTTATTTGTAGAGGAAGATGAACAATGTACTTATGCAAAGATACTTCTGAAATATTTCCTTGCAGAAGGTGTAGTAAGTGGACATTCCACATTTATTGCTAGTCAAGATACATCAACAAATAGTATAGTAAGTTAAATATCATTTGTTCCAATTTATTGCTAAATTGCAGTAACAGATGCAAGAATTACCTGATGTAATGTCATTTGATCCAGAACCCGATTTAGATAAGATCGGAAATGATATGGAAATGAAAATAGCATTTAGGTATCGTAACTTATCAACGTCAGAAAAGCCAAAAGAACTACAAATTGGTCATTTTTATGATCTAACGAGGTTTATGCCACGAAACACTATTGAAAGTTCAGATGTTACTTATTGGTCAAAACGAAATGACACTTATGGTAGATAAAGTTAATATATTTATACTAACGCAAACTCAAATTAGTTAATTATTAGGTCCCGATACATTTTCAAATTCCGATTATCATTGTTTATTGGAAGATATAAAAAATAAAATACAATCTGGACATTTTAGTGTAACAGATAAAGTACAGCAACGGTCTATTTTAAGAGTGGGATTACATGCGTTGGGATCGCCAATGTGGTTTGATGAGTCTTTTACAGAGCTTACAATTAATCAACACAGAGATTTGAATATGTTTATGTTCTGTCTGAGAGCTCTTATGAGATCGGCCTTTGCTGTAGCCGTAGTTACTGTACCTTCTCACTTGATAAGAAAGGTAGTAGGTATAATTCCTTTTTGAGGTTTTCTTAACTGTATGGTTGCTCTTTCAGAATGTTATAGACCGATGTATTTATTCCAGTGATTTAGCAATTAAACTCCAGTCATTTACAGGAACGGAACTTGAAAATAATTCTGTGCTGGCAGATTATCACGGATATTTTCAATTAACCAAATTAGCTGCTATTAATTCCTTTATATCAAAGCATCCAGGGAGTGTCGAATATGTATATAAGTTGCGAAGAAAAAAGTTTTGCATCGAGAAGCTTCATTTACCACCAGGTAATAAGAATTGTACATTTACGTTAAAATATTATGGAATGGAGGTATAATTCATGTACATTGTACAGGATTATTCACGTTTTATGACACAAAATAATATGGCCAATCTACTTGAGATTAAAAAGGTTGTATGTTGGAGGTAGATGGGAGCCAATTAGAGATTTTTTTAAAATTTAAATAAGGAGAAAAGGTACCTGTCCCAAATAAGGCCACGTTAAGGGTTTGAAACCTCATAAAACATTTAGCTGTCATCAGTGGCGAATTACGACCTCAGCGGCCCCTAGGCACTTATCAGTTCGCGGCCCCCTAACATGAACCACGGAACCAAGAATGTATAAAACCGGACCCCTAAATATCCTGATAAGGAATTTACTATTGCTCATCATTTTTTCTGCATTATATTATAATCTTGGAATCTAAAATGATCTTGACCTATTATAATTCATTTAATATTTTCCCACTATACAACTTGTATGATGGATATTAAATTAAAATCGACTAAAACAAGCAAAACCTGGCCTGGTAAAATTTGTGTATTCTTTCCTACAGGCCGTTTCAGATCAGTTCAATTAGGTTCAGTTCTGATCAGTTCAGCAAAATACAATAAAGAACAAATCATCGTTCGCATAAAGTAAATTGATCCGGACGACAATAAAATATTCTTATAAAAAAAGATATATTGTGCCAATCAAACATTATAATCATTTAAACAATATGAACAAAATGTTAAAGAATCTAAAACAAATGTTTAAATCAATTCAAATAAAACAAATGTGTTGTGAGCTACAGACTCATAAAGATTATCATCCTTGTTTCGCCGTAAAACAACACAGAGTATTATGTACCTATTTTCGTAGTAACCTATTCAAAGAATTGTTTAGTTTTTCGACTTCGACGAAACCATTAGTTAAAATTGTTGTAGGTGCAATGATTTTTGAAAATACATAATCTTATTCTTAGAATATAGATAGTAGATACAGTAAATGTAGAAGGAAAATTGGTTTTTTTTTCTTTCGTAAAGTTTAAAATTATTACAAAAGGTTTTGGTACTTGGTTGACATTTTCGAAGAATAAAAGTATACAGCACAGCCTGTGTTGCTAGATCGTGGGATTTCTCACTTTTCGTGAGAATTTCGAAGATTCAAAACTGAAAAAGGGAAAATGATAAAAAAATTATCTCCAGAACAAATTCGTGATAATTTTCGTCAATGGTTTGCGTTGCGGCCCCTTGGAGCTTGCGGCCCCTAGGCACGTGCCTATCGTGCCTAATGGGTAATCCGCCACTGGCTGTCATGATAAAGTAATTTCCTTGGGGTTCCTGTTACCACAGATGTATCCATACTACAGATAGCTCATGATATAGGAAAGTTGTGTGCGCAAAATGCACTCTTGTAACGTGCGTCAAATTTTTTAATCTCTGGTGTAGGTTTCTGTCTGTACCTACTTATTTCAGAGCGAAACGACCTACATAATCTAGATATAAGGGATAATTTTTCTGATGGTGCTGAAAAAACAAAACAATCTCCAAGCATATGTTGCTGTTTTCTGTTCATTCTGTTCACTGTTCATTACATTATGATAAAAGATGCATTAGTCTGTTTGTGTTATGACACATACATTATTTTGCAATTTTCGTGGCATACTCGTATTACGTTACCCAGTTATTGCAGTAATCTAATATTAGAAATGATTAGCAAATTTTATGCATGAACTTTATTAATGATAAGGAACTGTTCTTGGTGCAAAAAATGGATGACACAAAAAGAGATATTTCAATAAAATGCTGTGTATTTTAATTGTTGTGTTTCAATGGTTTCTTCACGTTGCTGAATCAGAAATGGCATAGGCCAGTCAATTTCGACGCTAAATTCGCACAAGTGCGAGTAGTTCTACATTTTTGGTATGTTGTTCTGTCCACTTAGAGTAGTGTATTTGTATACCCAAGCTTACAACTTCGAAAAACTTGTGCTATTTGCATAACTTGTGAAATGACGCCAATTATGCACTTATTTCAGTTTTTGCTCTGTAACTCCTAAAGTACCTTTTTCGACAATTGTATTAAAGGGACAATAAACAGAGGTAACTAGATATTTGGCCCATACACGTTGTAAGTGGGTAGATCATTGATTTCAGTACGTCCATATATTTTAAGTGTTGAACGGACATCTGTATTTAGAACGGTGATATTATTGTTGCATTTTTACTTTGGATTTAACTCGCCAGGCCCTTAAATCCAAATCCACGGCAACGAATTTTAAGATGTGATGAGTTACCTGCAGTATGGATACATCTGTGCCGTTACTTTAAAGTTTTTGCAATGTTGTATTGTCAAAATATTTCAGATTTACGCAAACTAATGTACAGTTATAATAGAGCTTTTGTCATCATGTGACACATGGCCTTGTTAGGAAAATTAAAAAAATAAAGTATTTATTCTGAACTACAACAGGCTGGACAGATAAATTTAAGTTTATCTCCTTTGGTCAAGCCCACGCATTCCTCATGAACATAGCTTAGACAAGGAACATAGTGGCATGCTTAGCTGTTCATCTCGTTCGCAAATAAAGGAAAACCAACGTTCTTTCTTCTTTTTCATTACCTGCGTGGCTGGTTGTCTCTTCTTGGAAGGTTGCTTACTAAATGGTGATTTTACTACAACTTGAGCAGTTAAATTCAATGCCACTCGAGTCTTTCCCGTCTGACCTTATTGTGCACACATAACGTCTACAAGGAACTATTTATTCTCACAAAAATGTTATAATGAATTTTATTAAGTTTACTTACCGTACGATTGTTCCTTACACTATCTATACCTAATTAGCAGTGACAAATGTATTGTTTATAATGGTCTGTGGTAATTGAAAGACGATTCCTACACAACATTTACATAGGACCAGCACAGAATAAAAACTTCTACACTATGCCCCTCTAAAGGATTCTAACGAAAGTAATTTTACTTGCACACTTGAAGCCTGGGGCGATCTTTAATTTTGGGCCTCCTGACCCCCTCCAGATTTAAATATTTACTAAATTAAACACAGTGCAGATGGAAAATCAAATTTTAATGAATATTTTGATCACATTACAAACAGATTTACAAGTTAAAAATAAGCAATTACACGTGACGAGTAATTAAAATTATACTAATTTCAAATTATGTTTTCTGGCTTTTATTACACTAAATATATTAATTACGTCATCGAAATTCCAAACTGAGGCTACTTTTCTTTCGATCGACAAAATAGCCAGACTGGTAAGTCGTTCTTCAGTCATGGTCGATTTAAGAAAATTTTTGATTAGTTTAAGTTTTGAAAAACGTCTTTCGCATGACGCCACTGATACATTAATTGTTAGGACATATTGAAGGATTAGACAATAGACATAGCTTGGGAATGGATTCGGTAAAGTCCCATTTAATAATAAATTCAAAAATTTTTTTAGCGGGCCACGAAGCAACTTCCTTTATTTATGTTATGGGCCGAGATCTAAGAACAGCGAATTTCAAAGCACCTCTACATGCATCAACTGCTTTGGTTATTAGCACTGCCCTTACTAGAATTTTACCTGACCAAGGGAATTCCACCCTCAACCAGGGATCTTTATCGTGCCGACCATCGTATCAACACGGGACCTATGATTTTACTTTCTATCCGAGAAGAGGGCTTACATGTCTTTACAATCTGTAGACTTCTTTGTATACCTCTTCCTTGTCAAAGTCACTAGGTTGAGCTTTTCTATGGCCTGTTCAAGTTCATTTTGAGATGCTTTTATCAGGAGTTTTGGTTGTACAATATGGAAGGTGGTAGATATGTTTTCCATAGCAGTGGATCTTGCAGCCAATTCTTGAATAAATCGATCCAAGCATTGGAATATAGACCTGCAAAGCTCCTCTTGTAAAGTAAAGCCGGTGTCAGCGGATATTTCTCCCGATAGATTCTTTTTTACTTTTCGTCTGCCACGTCTCGCAATATCTATTCTCATTTCTCCGCATTTTTGCGTACCTAATTGTATAGCCTTTTTGACCAGCGTATTTTTGGGTGAGATTAACTTCGTCTAAAATCATGTTGTTCTACATTTTGTCTAACAGCTTTAACGGAATCACGATGAGCACTCCAACGTGTATCAGACAATCTTTACAGTTTTCATTTCTTCCCAACATCGCTGAGCTTTTATTTAAAAACATTCACATGATTGTACAGGAAATAGAAAACTTTTCAAATGAGTGATCTCTTGATGATTATATTTTTTATATGGCAATCGATAAGGTTAGGGAATGTTGTCACGATTTTTCTATCAAAATGTATCTCTGTAATGGTTCTAATTGCAAACGTGTTATTCAGGCTGGCTCATTTTAATGAGAATTACAGTTAATAGCAATAGCATTTGCTCTAAAAAAATTTATTTTAAATGCACTATAATTCTAATATAATTTTTGTAGGTTTTGATGAATCTGCCAATAAAAGTTTGCCAAGCGCTGGATGTGGAAGTAATACGAAGCATTTATTAGAATTTTAATGCACAATTTGTATGTATAACATAAGATATGTACAGTATATTTTCTTATTAAATTATTTATTGACAGTTTCAAGTAAAAATAACTGTAAACTGCATGGTGGTATTTGTACTAAATTTTGATATTTGAAAAATGAAAATTTAAACTAGTTGAGCGGAAAAATATTAGGGTGGCAAAAGAAAATAAAATATGGGAACCTGGTAAAATAGTAGAATTAAGTAATAAATGTAAAATGTGCATTGTAAAGTTAGAAAACCTATCAGTGTTAAAAAGAAATAACAAATATCTAATACAGGATAGTAAGACTAAGAAGCCACCATCACTATCAGAAATAGTGTCCTATGATAATAACAGACTCCCTTACTTTCTAGAAATGGATTGTCAAACAGAAAAAATCCAAGCTACTACAGTATGGTCAAAACTCAGAATCGAATCTTAAAAAATCATTGCAGCGTACTGTTCTCTGAAATGTAATATTAAAACTGAACAATATTTGAACTTTTTGACAATACTTATACAGGGTGTCCTAGGTTTAATGATCAGGACTTTGACATTTTGTAGAAAAATACATTTTAAACCGGGTTGCTGCTATAAACGTAGTTCCTAAAATTCTTTGTTTCTGAGATGCAAGGCGTTAAAGTTTTCTAAAAAATAAAGTTTTTATTTATTTATTTCCAAACTGTGGCAATAATTCAAACCAAAATTGGCACACAAGATACAAGGACAGAGGGCCACAAGATTGAAGAATATCAATTTTTTAATCAACCAGTGACGGAGATATGGTAATCCGTTCTACTAATTTGATAAATAAAAAGAGTACGGCCCTGAATTAAATATTAGAAATATACTTTTCGATGGAGCATTCAATTCTGAACAAAAAATGTCTCTAGACTTTTTTTCGTTTCTGTTACCGTGCAGCCACAAACTAGATTTTTGTCATTTATTTCACGAAAAATGTATTTTGGTTGTGTACAAAAATTATGGTTGCCAAGGATCTTATGCTCTGTCCATGTATCTTGTGTGCCAATTTTGGTTTGCATATTTTCAACAGTTGGGAAATAAATAATAAAACCTTTATTTTTTAGAAAATTGTGACGCATTCTGTATCTCAAAACAAAGAATTTTAGGACCTATGTGTATAGGAGCAACCCACCTTAAAATGTGTTTCTCTATAAAATGTTAAAGTCCTGATCATTAAACCTGGGACACCCTGTATATATAGATATGGAGCGTAGAATATATATTTCGCTGATTCAGACCATTCTCTTATCCTTCTTACATTAAACAACACTATTATCCAAAAAGATAGTTAATAAACGGACAAACTGAAAATTACAACACATCTGTTATGCTTTGAAAGTAGACTTGTTTTGGCATTGTTTTCTGGGGACAAGGTCGAGATCATAGTAAGGTCTTCCTAATTCAAAAATCGGTGCTAGAATATGTACTCTTTACAAAAACAAACCTCATGTAAAGGCCTGTTTAAAGCCAAAAAGATACTTGCTGAAGCTGGAGTAGAGTGGATGGCGGAGCCGGAGCAGGGCGTGGAGGAGGTGCGGGATATATAATGAAATGGGGAACAACAGCTGGAGAGAGCGGAGCCTGAGTAGAGCCGGAGCGGAAGTTTCGGAAGTGGTGAAATTATAACTGTAACAAACCTATATTTCAAAAAGATTCTGGTCCGTGCTTTAAACCCGACTCTTGATGAAAGCAATGTTTCGTTTCTGTGTGATTCAAGGTGGCACAAAATAAAAGGCTAATGCTTTATCTACAGATCCTAACGTTTCGAACATTGAATAAAGATTATCTTTTGAAATGGTCAGATTTGAATTTGTAGCGAAGTAAGGCCGATGACGGGATGTGAGACACGGTAACGAAGAGAGATAACAAATGTAGAAAAACAGAGATCAAGACGATTGTTAGGGTAGATTTGGGGTGTTTTTTTCTGGTGATCTGATCCTGTACTTCGAACAAGAAACACATGCATTATTCTTTTTGTAAATTCTGTAACTTTTGTGGTGTGTTTTTACTTCCCGAGTACGAAGTAAAAGGAAAGTATTGTATCAGTGTTCCAAAAAAAAGATTGACCTATGCAAATTTTTACATATCTGCGTTTCTGAATACGTAGATTCAAAATATGAAAAAAAAGGTTTTCCGTCTGTAGTCTGTCCGTACCAATCGATAAATGACACTATTTATTCATTGGTCCGTACACATTCCTTGCAACGCTCTAAACTCAGAAACTATTAAAGTTATCGAAATGCGCTTTTCACCAATCGATTGCATTCGGGCCAAGGACGAAAATGCTGATATTACCTTTGATGACGTCACTTCCGGTATAAGCTAAAATGGCGGCACTCATTTTTTTAATAAAATAAAGTTGCAGTTTTTTATGTAGTTTAAAAGAGTATTTTTTCTGAATTCAGTAATATATTGTGCTATAGGTACCTACTTATTTTTTGAAAAATGTGTTAATATGAGGGAAGTCTCGTGGCAACTTGCCAGAATTTTTTGGTAAGTGTTAAAAAAAATAATTATGAAAAAATGGCTG
Organism: Pyrocoelia pectoralis; assembly: GCA_036250285.1. NCBI lineage: Eukaryota > Metazoa > Arthropoda > Insecta > Coleoptera > Lampyridae > Pyrocoelia > Pyrocoelia pectoralis. The sequence goes on from CM070074.1 coordinate 37,609,389, forward strand.
CCAGGCTCGATACTCAGAAAGTATTAACGTTATCGAAATGCGGTTTTCGCCAATGAATTGCATTCGGGCCAAGGACGAAAATTTCATTCTCTTTCGAACGGTACTATGGTTCCCTATACCTATCTCTTCTAGTTTTTGAGATATCTACTGTTTTTTGTGTAGTCAACTAAGGTCATTCAATTTCTTGCGTTTGTTGTTTTCAATTTTTTTAATAAATAGTATTCAATTTAACTGTCACTAGTGGTGTTAGACTGACAACTAATAACTGGTGGTTTGTTTTGAAGTCCTGCTAAGCCATTTTCGCAAGAAATTGAATGACCTTAGTTGACTACACAAAAAACAGTAGATATCTCAAAAACTAGAAGAGATAGGTATAGGGAACCATAGTACCGTTCGAAAGAGAATGAAATTTTGCATCAGACTATGACGAAACATATAGGGTGTTCCATTTGAAAAAACCAACTTATGATGATTTGAAGTTAACTAAACTCGGCATTAAATTTCCACCACCCTGTATGCAATTAAGCCACTTTGAAAGTACGGATGGGAAACTTAGGGGTCCAGCTATCTCTCGTATCAATATGGTTCCTTCACCTTTCTTGCTGTAGAATTCACACGGTTTTAAGCCAGGTAGTGTTTATTTTAATTTTTATTAAAAAAATTAAATATCTCGGAAACGGTTAATTTTAGGAATAAGAAAACTTCATGAAAGTCCACCTAAAATTTTACGTAGAATCCAAAATCGTAATAATATATAGGGTGTTACATTTAAAATAACAAAGTTGGTGTCATTTCCGGAAAAACCGGAAGTGTTACGTAGACGCCATTATTTTATTTGAGGAGGCCACGCCCGAAAACCCCATCACCCAAATTTTCAAAATTCAAATCGTAATAGTTTCTGAAATATTCTAATGGGTGGTCACCGTGAGACACCCTGTATGTGTAGCGACCATATGATCCTGGTGCACAGTCGCTTACATATTGAAGAGCAACGATTGATTCCCATTGGCCGACCAATGACAACGCGTCGACACCGGGCAAAATCCTTTCTAAGCGAACGCTGTTATCCACAGAAATCAGTCAGAAGTCATGGCCACCAACGAAAGCAGCCAACACCGACCAGTCCGTCTACATCGACCCGTCAGCCTGCATTCCAGAAACAGTCTACCCTCCGGTGACCGACCAACCTACCTACTAAAGTCTGTTCAGAAACGAAGCGAAGTAATGTATTTTACATATAAGCGGTTACGATTTTGTATGAAATACTTTTAAAACTAGTTTTAGGATATACCGCCGCTTCCATACTATAATAGTGTTAAACATGTTGATTATATTACTTCGCTTCGTTTCTGAACAGACTTTACCTGTAGAGTAAAATTTTTATGAGAACTACATGACGTCATACAATTTTAGATACAAAAATCGTTCAAAACAAGCAAATACAACAATTATCATAAAAACTTTATACCTACGCGCGAAAACAAACTAAATTTATTAAAGTATTGTACTTCTCTACAATTTTAAAAATGAGATCGTCGAACGAAGATATTGGTGTCTGCACATTATGACGTCATGTAGTTTTTCATAAAAATTTTACTCTACCTCCATTATTAACCGCTTTCCGCCCTGTTAAAACTGGTACATAATTTGTAAATAGAAATGTTAGTTGTTTTCACAACTTCCAAAACTTTATTGTTTATTTGGCACGATCACCATATAGCTGGTGATCCGATTCAACCGCCAAAATATATACTATTGGATGTATAAATAAGTTAGGTAATTTTACAATATGAGTTTCGACAGTTTAAAATGTTTCGAAATGGTACAGCCTCTTGTGCAATGAGACTGCGCCAGCTAAAATAGCCAAGTGCAACTACTGTTATAGTTCCTTATACTGTGCTGCTAGGACTGTAGTTATACCACAGAGTACCCCTACAGAGGGGAAAGCTAGCCTTCCCGCTAAAACATCAGTCGCCATCTTATTAGTAGTTCTACAATCAAACTTCGTGCTTCGTTGTTATATTGTGTTAAATTCGTAGATATACAGTGTGTCCCCGGATAGGTGAAACGACTCTTGTGAAAGATAAAAAATTTTCGATATAAAATTTCATTGTTTGGGGTTCAGCCCTGCTTAGTTAAAAACTAATTTCTGGCATAATTTTAGTTTTCTAAAATCATGTATGCCTTGGATATTTTCAAAAATCTGATTTTTGGTTCTAGTAAACCACCTTTGTTAGTGAAGATGTAACAAAATTTGATTAACAAAAGTTGTTTAGAATCATGAAAGAGTCCTACTTCTAGAATTTCAAGCACCTAGGCCAACGTTGATGTTTTGGCAATTTACAATAATTTTTATCTGATAGTTTAATATTGTTTATCCCCGGATAGGTGATACGACTGTTGTTAAAGAAATTCTTTTATTTATTTTGTTTATTTAGAATTTAATCGCTTTTACAAGAGTCATATCACCTAAATTATTGTAAATTGCCAAAACATCAACGCTTGAAATTCTAGAAGTAGGACTCTTTCATGATTCTAAACAACTTTTGTTAATCAAATTTTCTTATATCTTCACTAACAAAGGTAGTTTACTAGAACAAAAATCAGATTTTTGAAAATATCCAAGGCATACATGATTTTAGAAAACTAAAATTATGCCAGAAATTAGTCTTTAACTAAGCAGGGCTGAACCCCAAACAATGAAATTTTATATCGAAAATTTATCTTTCACAAGAGTCGTTTTTGCCAAAACATCAACGTTGGCCTAGGTGCTTGAAATTCTAGAAGTAGGACTCTTTCATGATTCTAAACAACTTTTGTTAATCAAATTTTGTTATATCTTCACTAACAAAGGTAGTTTACTAGAACCAAAAATCAGATTTTTGAAAATATCCAAGGCATACATGATTTTAGAAAACTAAAATTATGCCAGAAATTAGTCTTTAACTAAGCAGGGCTGAACCCCAAACAATGAAATTTTATATCGAAAATTTTTTATCTTTCACAAGAGTCGTTTCACCTATCCGGGGACACACTGTAGAATAAAATACATTCTGCTTGATCTTTCAGTGGAATATCATAATGACCGAATGGTACTAAAATAATATACAACAATGTTTTATATTTGAATTGGAACTACTTAAAAGATGGCGGAACTCGGAAGGTTATTCATACTTGACACCAAGAGATCAAAGGTACCGCCTTAGCTTTCCCCTCTGTAAGGTAGGTACTCTGTGGTTATACGTTATTCTGCGACGGGACAAAATTACAAGCTTCCCGCACTTCCTAATTCCTAATTAATTATTCATATTGATTATTATTATTAAACACGAAGCGCATTTATCAATTGTTTCCTTAGCCTACTACCACTTTAAAGAATGCAACATTAAAAACAAAAATGGCCATAATTTCTATATTTATGAAAATAACTAGGTATGTCAAGTGATATATTGTTAGAATCATTACGACAAAGGGCTTTTTTATAAAGTCATGGCTAACTATATGGTTTCCAGCATTAGAAAAAACACAAGTTAGTGTCATAACTCAAAAATTGGAGCTTAAATAAAAAATTTATAAACTGTATTTTTGAGCCCATAATTATCTACAACTTTTCCTTTACCTTTGAGCTAGTAAGACTGCAATTCTTTCCTCATTTAATCGTTTCTCTATCTCTGCTATAAATTCCAAGATCCCCATACAAATAAAAAAAAAACTCACCCTGACAACAGATAACAACAAAAATAGAGGCAATGTATACATTCTAGATGAAAATCTATCGATACTATTTTCAATCTTCCCCTTTTTTATGAAGATGTTGCAAGAGCACATTTCAACATACAAAGAAATATAACTATACTAAAACTATAACAGTATCTAACAATTAGAGAACAGTCTTTATGGCAGATGCCACATCATTTATTAAAGAACTGTTTAAGGTTATAGTCTTAACAAGATTTAAGGATCGTTACTTTTGTTTCACTTATGTAACTGTAACAGTTTCGATTATTCATCAGTGGTAGATTAAAATGTCCAATTTTCAAACTTTCGCACATCTCGTTTTTGTTATTCTCACTCTACCTGCTTTTTTGGTATAAATAATAAATAAATACCGAAACCTTGTCTTACAAAAAGTGTACCAATGCAATTGTGATGAGAGGTAACGTAACATGAATAACCTTTTTATTTTTGTCTTTCGATACAATAAGCTTTGTTACGAGATACATTAGAACTGGTTGTTGTTATAGTTGTTGTTTGCCAAAATTTGTAAAATTACTCTTTAACAGACAAACAGCATCTTGCGAATGGTGCCAAATGATTGATTTGAATTTCTATACATCATTTCCATACTTTTTATTCATTATTTCGACGTACCTACTATACTGCATCAATTAAAAATGTAGAGTTCTTTGTGTTGGTGAATTTATAATCTTTGAAAGATTCGTATTTATAATGAGTGTATTGTAAACATTTGTTTGGGCGTGCAAATACGTAGCAGCAGCTATAAGAGTGACCAATGCCGAAATATTTCTAGTTAAACCGAAACCGTTGAATCACACAACTTGAATTCTGCTCAACTTTACTATTTTTGTGTTTCTTTCGAAATTATAATGCCTGGACCTTCAAGACCATTGTGGCAAGTAAGTACAAAGCATATTTGTGTGTGTGTCTCTAAATCACAATTGGATCTTTTCTAAGTAGGTATGTTTGTGTTACCTACTAAAATCATATTTACAAAATACTTCGCGTGCCAAAATAATTTAATAAATTTTACGTTTTAGTTGTAGTACGAATAATAAATATTGCGCAATAATGTTTGAGAAATGCGTAGGTACGCGACAATTTTCCCATAAGTGTAATTAATTTTAGGTATGTGAAAATGATTTGAATAGAGAAATATATATTTTCGAATTTCGATTGAGTTCCATTTTAATGAATCATACATGAGCAAATAAAGCTATTTAAAGGTTTTAGAAATTCAAAGATGTGGAAAGGCGTTAGTCTAAATATAAGTGTTTTATGTTTTGCACATTTATGAATCATACCTACCTATTGAGATATAATCAAGTTTATTAACTACAATTTTTATGGTTGTTTTTTTAAATAAAATTAAATAGGTTAAGGGGTAAGATATGATTAATATATCCCAATTTTAGTAAGTATGTCGTAAGTGTTTACGCCAAGAATGCTATTATTAATTTTTGTAGGCGGTATTATTTTTTTTATTTATAATATTGTACTACGATTTATTAGCAAAACAGAGGGTTTACAACAGTGGAACAAATATATTGATTAAATTATAATATAATCGATCAAAGGGTTGAAGATTTATAATTGTCTTGGTAAATAACCCGTAAAGGTTCAATTACACCCTTTGACGAAACCAAAGAAATAGAGACCTTTTTCAGAAATGCTTACGTATATGGCAAATCGTTGCTCAATTTTGGTACATCTTTTTCAAAAACTTTACGATTCATATCAGCTCCTTTTCGTAAAAAATTCTATGTTCAGCTTATCACAAACGTTCTCCTGATGAAGAGCTTAGGAATAAGCCTGCCGACAATACCCAAATGGACCTTTGTTTTGAATCTAATTTGGCCACTGTCATTTACAATAATGCTCGTACGATGCATAAAAATCACACGCCGTCGCTAAAAAGACCATACTTTCGTCATCGGGACAAGAAACAAAAATAAAAAAAACATATTTTTGTTTCTTGTCCTGATGAAGCCTCTCACGAAATTAACGAAATGTTGACTTTTTCAACATTAACACGGTCCTACTCCTAACCCGGAAGTCGTCTTTACCTTAATAAATAACTACTCGCTTGAGGCACGATCTGCTCAAAGGTCACGTATTTCTCAAAAAAATTATACATATACCTACTTAGTGTGTAAATAACATATTTCCCAGAAAATTGTTAATTTCTGATGCCCTACCTCTACCTGTATTATTAAGTAAATGTTAATATAATAAAATTATGAATCATCAATCAGTATGTATGTGGTATTTTTACCTTCTCTCTAATTATTATTAATAAATTTGTGGCCTTTTGGAATAATAGATGTGTTCGCATAAATATCTATAGATACAATAGGTTATGGCGAAATTTTGGAGAAGCAAACCAAAATGTACTTAATAAAAGTCTTTATTTAATTTCCATCAAATGGATTTAATTTATAGATATTCAATTTTGTGCACTAGATTAATTTTGTTTGGTTTATTTGTACGGATTCATTTTTTTCCAGTAAGTACGTACTCTTTCTTCTACTTTTCTATTAATTTTCCAAAATTATGTTCGTTCTTCCTAAAGCTAAATAACGGATTTTTTTTGTAAATGATAATATTGGAATTTACATAATGGTTTTTACCAAAAAGTATTTATATACCTACTCTTTGGTTTTACTACTTACCTACTTCAAAGAGAAGAAATCCTTTTTTGGATATAAAATAATTTAAACGGTTTGGTAATAATATTTATTAAGTAGGTACATTGTATTCAATAATTAAGAATACCTAATAGTACGTTTAGGTAATATATTTCTAATCAAAATCAGGTACAAAGAATGTAGCGGGAATGTTATTAAATACTCGTTGTAAGATGTCTAACATGAGATCTTCTATAGTTTTCACCAAAATTGGATATATCGAGTCTGATACTTGTCTCCAGTTTGCATTTAAATATGCGTTTGTTGTGTCCTCTGCAAGTAAAATGTTGTTAACGCACATTACTGGAAACGATCAACGATATAATAGTATGGTACGAATCTTTAACATTTACCGGGATTTATAGGAATATTATATTTTTAAGGTAAAGTTATCTCAATGATAACATTAAATAGTTTCTTGTTATCTTGATAATTTTAAATGATTCTTTTACCTTGTTGATAGTTTTAATTCAATTCAGCCATTTCAAATTATCTTAGCTAATTTTAAATGGCACACGGCAACCATTTAATATTAGGTATAGGTATCAAATAAAATTAAATGGCGTAGAGACTTGTTGCCCATCTTTGTCACATAGGTAGATACAACTCTGTTATTTTCATCTTACTTAAGTTCGAAAAACTAGACATTTATTATTATCTAAGATAATTTAAATGGCGTATTGTAAACTTATCTTGTTGATAATTATAATTCCACTAAGTATTTAAAATGGTCAACAAGGTAAAAATAATTATTTTCATCAACAAGATAATTAAAATTAGTTTTTTTTGTCTTGTGGATAATTTTAATTTGCTAGTTTAAAATTATCTTGTTGATAATATTTAATTCATATATTTTAAATTTATCTTGTAGTTGCCTCGGTTACGGCTTGAGCACAAAATTTGTAGTACCTATACGGCAAAAATTGGAGCAAAATGAGCACCAACTCATAGCTGGTGAAGCTGGAAGTACAGATATAACATTTTGGACAACTACGTTACGGTTTGAGCACAACATTTGTATTACATGGCAAAAGTTGGCACAAAATTATGGCATTACACCATTTTGATTTTGGTGATGGTGTAAGTACTTACTTCCAGCGTGAAGTTGGAGGTACAGATAACTATAAAATTTTAAAAAAGTTCGTTACGGTTTGGGCACAAAGTTTGTATTATACGGCAAAAGTTGGCACAAAATTATGGCATTAAAGCATTTTGATTTTGGTGATGGTGTCCTTTCAGGATGAAGGTGAACGTGCAGATATAAAATTTTGGATAAGTCCGTTACGGCTTGGACACAAAATTTGTATTATACGGCAAAAATTGCCACAAACTGAGCACAAAATTATAACGTATCAATCGCTTGGATATCATTATGTGGTACCTCCAACTTCACGGACCTCTGTAGCCTCTGTTTTCTTACACACATTCATTCGTCTGTCAGCAAAATGTAAATATTAGACTTAAATCAAGAAGGTATAGTAGAAGGATAAAATCCAATGGACCCTACAGATTTAAATCAAGAAGAAAGACGTTAGTCGCCCAATAAATTTGAAAACCTGTCTGAAATTTCCTTCGCTGCGTTCATTTCTAGGAAAACTGACTGCACACGAATTACAGTTTTGTCCATTTTTCAATATTACCCGAAACACCAAAAAATGAATGACTGTTTGAATGATCTGCGGCAATATAGTATTTAATAATTATAACGACATACAGAGACGCTACTTAATATTCGAATGAAGGTAGGTATTTATCAAACCATTTGTTAGCACCAATGTCGCAAATGGAAAGCATCTATCTTTTGTGAACTCTTTCAGATAGGTAGATGCTGCATGTCTCCTTCAAAATAAAGGTAGATATGTGTTCATTTGTTATAAAGTAGTTTAGGCGATCCACTCATCATTGCAAATACAGTAGGGAAATGCTTTACATTTTCACAACAATTTGGAATCAAAGCAGCAAAAGTACTTACCCAATGCTTTAATTCCATCGAACAAATTCCCCATATAGAGCTTTAAACCTCCGACGGTAAACTTTATGTGTACTGCTGTCAGGTTATAAAAATTAAATTCGTCTTTTTTATATAGATCGACATCACTTTTTACGTAGATATCTACATCTCCTAAAATTTGATAGAAATGCTAGAATTATAAAGTTAGGTATTAAAAATTAGTATTTAAATAGTCAAAATGAAAGTGTGATCGATACTGCACATTTAACACATTGCAAAACATCAAACAGTATTTTTTTCGAAAACTTTTATAATAATTCAATGGAGGAAATTTACATTTTCCTCTCCCCTACACACTACTCACCATTGGCATCAAGAACAAAAAGAAAAAAATTACAATGGATTCTTCAGTCTATATACTAATTAGAAAAAATATTTCTACCTCGTCTCTTAGGAACCTGTAGAATAATATACTTACTAGAAAAAAGATTACGCGATTACGAACCCACGTAAATGTTTTGGATATTTCAATATTTTTCATTTCTATACAGTTTTAGGAAGAAATATGTAATCGTCTAATCACTAATCTAATCTACATATAAGAGCAGCTCGAGTTGAAAAAACATTACATTACTTTTTCTAAGTGCCTTGAAAAACAATACCTATCTTTTTTAGTAAAATGAGTGAAGAATCTAAAGATAAAAGTAAACAGTATTGCCGTGTTGGAAACCTAACACGAAAACAAAGAGATGTTTAATTACTTACAGTAAACATTAACACTTAATGTTTTAAATGCATATTTCATACTTCTATTTTTAATTACTTGTAGTTTCAAAACCAAAGTATAAAACATGAGAAAAAAATGTTCTTTCAACTCTCACTTTGAGCACAAGCTGAAAAAAGACTTTCTTCTCTAGTTGTACATACAACTAGCTATTCCCTTATTCCAATCGATTTGCATTAGGGAAAAGTACCATCTAATTTTGGAGTATCCTAAATGTTGAAAGCTATGGTTTTAGATTTTTCAAAAATACGGTTTATCTATAGGGCGTACATCGTCTTAACATAATGTGCAAAGCTAACAAAATCCTTTTAAAGTTATAAGTACCTACCTAATGTTATGTGAATCTATAGTAACAACAAAATTGGATTACAAGGGAAAAATAAATACGGTGGAGAAACATGCCATTATGGAAATGTAGACAAATTTTTTACTGATACAATAAGAAAAGGGACGAAAGTGGTGGAGGATCAAATTATAGGGAACAAAAAAATTGATTAAAATAAAAATTTCACAACTAGGTGCAATGATAAATGTATTCAAAATCCACCCCATAGGGATCGTAAATGTGAAATTAAGAAGCAAATCGCGTAATTTCTAAGATAAAGATCGTGATCTTTTAGTGTAGTATTATTTAGCAGTTACATACGTACTAGCTTCAAACCAACACTTTCCTCTTCCTCGTAGTGGTATGACAAGGATTCGTCCCAAAAGAACGTAATTGCCATCTATTCGTAGTTTTGGTAATTTTAACTTTGTATGGAAATCATATTCCTTGGGATCTACTAAATTTGATACTATATGGGTGTGTCCAAAACCACGTACTGTTACATTAGTTAAAGATGCATTCACACTAACGGGTCCATCTCCTTGTAGAATCTAAAAAAAAGGAATTGTTGTTGTATATTGTTTAAGAAAAAATTATGAACAGCATAAAGTGCGATTTATACAGGGTGTCTCACGGTGACCGTCGGTTAGAAGTATATCAAGAACTGTAAAAGCTAGAAATTTGAAATTTTGCACATGCGACATGGAGTGTTTAATCTATTAAATAAAAATATTTCCCAAATGGCAGCACTTCCGGAAATACCGGAAGTTAGCATCAACTTCTTTATTTTAAATACAAACCAGGCAATTTTTTTCACATTCTGATGTGTGATAAAATGTTTAGTAAGTATGCTTAAAATAATCGGCGTATCAATTTTGATTGTTGAGAAAAAAATTTTTTTCACTGAAAAATGTCAAAATCTTGTTTAGGAAATAAAATTGAAAGTCGATAGTGGTCAAAGTTAGGCACATGGGATTTTAGGTTCTCAATGTCAAAAGATTGAGACACAATTGTCTGTCATGGATTATAAAAAAATTGCCCGCGGTTACGTATCTATTTGACGTTATTTCCAGACTTGAGAAAAACTTTAAAAAGTCTCTTTTTTTATTATATCAGCCTATTCGATGCAGAAATAAATTTCCTTTAAATTGATATACCATGTTCCTATACCTAAAATCGATGATTAAATAGGCTTTGCATTTCAAAAAAGAGACTTTTTAAAGTTTTCTTAAGTCTGGAAATAACGTCAAATAGATACGTAACCGCGGGCAATTTTTTATTACCCCTTACAGACAATTGTGTCTCAATCTTTTGACATTGAGAACCTAAAATCCCATTTGCCTAACTTTGACCGCTTTCGACTTTCAATTTTATTTCCTAAACAAGATTTTGACATTTTTCAGTGAAAAATTTTTTTTTTCTCAACAATAAAAATTGATACGCCGATTATTTTAAGCATACTTACTAAACATTTTATGACACATCAGAATGTGAAAAAAAATTGCCCGGTTTGTATTTAAAATAAAGGAGTTGATGCTCACTTCTGGTATTTCCGGAAGTGCTGCCATTTGGGAAATATTTTTATTTAATAGATTAAACACGGCATGTCGCATGTGCAAAATTTCAAATTTCTAGCTTTTACAGTTCTTGATATACTTCTAACCGACGGTCACCGTGAGACACCCTGTATTATAATTAGGTGATAACTTCCAGTCCAAATATGGGAGAATATTAGTAGAACCGAGACACTATACCCTCCACTTTTTTCTGACGTCACAAGCCCCGTCCCTTTTTCAGCCACGTAGATGGCGCTGTTTTGACCTTGGGTATTTCAAAGGCCACGTAGATGGCGCTGTTTTGACCTTGGGTATTTCCAAGGCCACGTAGATGGCGCGGTTTTGACCTTGAGATTTAGTTCTTAACTTTGGTCAAGGTCCACGTAGAGGACACATCCTTGAAATTTGTTTCTGAACTCTGCGCATGCCCACGTAGAGGGCGCTGTTTGGGCATCGAGACTTGGTTTTGAACTTTGCTAAGGTAGATTTAGTTCTGAACTTCGCTATCATTGGAATTTCCAGGACTGATTACGTCATTGGGTAAAAGATGATGTAAATAATATGTCCAATTGATTTGTCGGCCATTGTTGTTATTTTTATGGTAATTTTGAATTTGTTAGTCATTTTGTGGCGGTAAATTTGATTTTTTTGTTTTAATTACGCAATTTGAGATTTGATTAAATGAATAAGATGCTGTAGTGTCCTTTTAGATACGACTAGCAATTTGAGATTTGTTTAAATAAGATGTTGTTAGTGTAATTATGTACTTATGACGATTTTTAATTACCTACGGAATTAGAAATTTGATTAAATAAATAAGATATGCTGTACTGCCCTTTTTACATACGGATATACTGAGATTTTATGTAACTTAGGTGTATAATTTAGAGAACAGTATGGAAATGTTCAATTTCGTAATAACGATATAATTTGTTATGCCTAAGGGTAGGAATTGTTTACAGCAATAAAATCTGAGGCTAGGAAAATATTTATCAGATTTGATTAAATAAATAAAATCAATTAATGTCTTTTGGTTTCGGATGGTATGTACAGACATGTACCTATTTCTGTTTTTCAACTTGTACAACGTAGAGACAAATAGACAAAAAGAATTTATTTTGCTAAAAAGTCTTCAAAATCGGTATTAGATGCGCTTCAATACAAAAATGGATCTAATTATCACAAAAGAAATCAAGGTATCTTTTAAAGAAAGCATAAATTTACTATTTACTGTATTATCAGAGATGCCATAAGAAAACGAACATCCTTTGATTTTAGCGATTCATTAAACAGAGTAGGTACGTGTATGACTCATTTTGGTCTTTATTTGCAGATTTTGTCTCTCAAATTGTATCGTCCACGTAGGTATTTGCTTAATAGTAAATGTAAATGTAACAAATTCCGTTAATATAATTAATTAATTAATGATAATGTAAACTTACCATCATAATAATAGTTTTTACACTAATTACTTTTTAAAATTAAAGGAAATCTGAATTGATAATAATAATCACTTTTTCAATTTATAAACAATTCAATTATAAGTCGATTATCCAACTATTAAAATTTTAATATTATAGTTAGAAAAAACACACGACATAATTTACGAGCGCACTTCAAAGGTAAACTAACAGTGTCGGTCAATAAAATTGACAATTTAAAAAAATTCCCATATTAAGGTAATAACAACAAGAATGTAGTAATACCTATTCTAATTTCACTCAACAAGTACGATGCGTTATTTTTATTTCTATCTCTCTCTATCATTATCTCTTATATACATTACATATTAATGAGTTTAATCTAAATTACTTAAATTTGTACTATTATAAATGCACACAGGACTATTAATTATTGTAGGTACGTAAAATTTCAAAGTTTATTGCGGTGTAAATTTTTTTATTTTACTTAATTCAAATTTCAGTATTTCTTTTTTATGCAATTTGTAAGTTGGTATGTAGGTATTGGTTAAGATTATGAATTACCGCTATTAACATCCAAGTTCTTTATGTTGTTGCATACTTCTTTTTTCTGAAAATGTTGTGAGAAAACAATTTTTAAAGTGTCTTGATGAGCCATTTTTGTAAACAATGTTCGGTGCCCACGACAATATTTACGTTGCTCACAATATAATTTACGGTGCGCACAACATCATTTATGGTGCGCACAACAATACTTTCGGTACGCACAACAATACCTTCGGTGCGCACAGCAATACTTTCGGTGCGCACAACAACATTTACGGTGCGCACGACATAATTTATGGTGCGCACAATACCATTTACGGTGCGCAACACCAAATTTTCGGTGCGCACTCGAAGTATAAAAACGCAAATGGACAACATGCATCATTTCTTAAAACATAATGGCTGGAGTCTGTATTCCTTTTCTGCAAACGTAGATGGTCGTTTTCGATTAAAAATTTCTACAAAATGCAGTGGGTAAATAATTTTGAATTTCTTTTGAAACTTCTTGATCCGCAATATTTTTGTACACAAAGTACGGTGAGCAAGACAAAATTCATAGTGCGCAATACAAAAAATGTACAGCGCGCACGACAAAACTTATAATTTTATAGTGCGCACCACAACATTTATGGTGCGAAAGGCAAAAAATGTACCGTGCGCAAGGCTCACATTGCTGTGAAATGTACTTAACATGTTTCAAATCTATGATTTAGCTTATATTTTTCATATTGTACTTATTAAAAAAGCAATAACATAAAGAATTTAAACACCTACAAACCTTTAGCTTTCATATTTCATAAAAGATAGCAATATTGCTTGATATTTTGGTTTTTGTTGTTGTTGTAGTACAATAAGTCATAACAATAAGGAAGTCATTCGGAAAAACCAAAAAGGCATTAAGGAAGTCATCCAGGAAGTCATTCGGAAAAGTCAAAAAAGCATTAAGGAAGTCATCCAGAAAGTCGTCCAGGAAATCCCTAGGGATAAATCACGTCCCCCACGTGGGTCTTGCACTACACCTAAGTTACATAAAATCTCAGTATATCCGTATGTAAAAAGGGCAGTACAGCATATCTTATTTATTTAATCAAATTTCTAATTCCGTAGCTAATTAAAAATCGTCATAAGTACATAATTACACTAACAACATCTTATTTAAACAAATCTCAAATTGCTAGTCGTATCTAAAAGGACACTACAGCATCTTATTCATTTAATCAAATCTCAAATTGCGTAATTAAAACAAAAAAATCAAATTTACCGCCACAAAATGACTAACAAATTCAAAATTAACATAAAAATAATAACAATGGCCGACAAATCAATTGGACATATTATTTACATCATCTTTTACCCAATGACGTAATCAGTCCTGGAAATTCCAATGATAGCGAAGTTCAGAACTAAATCTACCTTAGCAAAGTTCAAAACCAAGTCTCGATGCCCAAACAGCGCCCTCTACGTGGGCATGCGCAGAGTTCAGAAACAAATTTCAAGGATGTGTCCTCTACGTGGACCTTGACCAAAGTTAAGAACTAAATCTCAAGGTCAAAACCGCGCCATCTACGTGGCCTTGGAAATACCCAAGGTCAAACGGTGCCATCTACGTGGCCTTGGAAATACCCAAGGTCAAAACGGTGCCATCTACGTGACCTTGGAAATACCCAAGGTCAAAACAGCGCCATCTACGTGGCCTTTGAAATACCCAAGGTCAAAACAGCGCCATCTACGTGGCTGAAAAAGGGGCGGGGCTAGTGACGTCAGATAAAAGCGGAGGGGATAGTGTCTCGGTTCTACTAACATTTTATATAATTTTGTTATACACGGACATTAAATAGGTAGATAGGTACGTTTTTTTGCTCTACCTAAATCCTTTTTATGTTTGCGATAAAATAAACTTAACAGAAGTATTACCGCCAATTTCCCGGCAGGGAATAAAGTTTTGCTCGTTTTCAGTGGAGAAGTATGCTCTTATTTAAATTTAATGCAAGAGATAACTGCGCTAGTTTTCGCATATCATCTGTAATTTGCAACAATAGTACATTGTGTATCGAGTAGGAAAAGCGTAACATTCCCGGGCGATGTGAATATTGTTGGGCGAGGCGTCAGCCGAGCCCAGCAACACAGAGTCGGGGAATGTTGCTTTTCCTACGAGGTACACATACTATTTTTCCGCTGATTGTTAAAAAACAGACTGAAAACATGGAAATTCTAAAAATTATTTTATGAAGAAAAGAATAAGCGATGCCTTGAAAATATAACGAACGTCGGTATCCATGGAGAAGTACATTTCTTTACAGTACAGAGTACAGAAATGAATATTTCCTTACAGTAATCGTTGGTTGTCTAGCAACGACTATATGCACCGGAATCTTGTCCTTTTCCTTTCAAAATTCTGTCAGAAATGTCACAATTTTTTAACGATCGGCGGAAATAGTATATTATTTTATGTGGCGGAGAAGTACAACTTTTCATGGCGCGCCTGTGTTTAGAAGGCAAGCCATGAAAAGTAACTTCTCCGCCAAATAAAATATGCTATTTTTTCTTCAAACTTCCGCAAATTTACGCAAAACATTTATTTTTAAATGATTTTAAGGGATATTATTAGCGGCGTTCGTTAAATTAAACGTCATTGTCAAATAGGTAGGTATTTGTTTTCACGAATAGGACGAATAGGTAGGTAAAAGTGCTGTTTCCTTGGTAACGCATGATAATCACATTGTTTTACCTCCGGCGGCGGAAAAGTGTTGCTATGACAACACTTTTCCCTCCGGCGGCGGAAAAGTAAAAGTAAAATCTGCTCTAGCGATAAATGTCAAACTTTGGCGCCTACTATTCAGTTGAATAATAACATAATTTCTTGACGTTTGAAGAAAAAAGTTTTTTATTATGATCTAAAGAAGTAGTTGTATACTGACTATGGATGCTTTCGCTGATCTATGAAAATTGGTTTGAATTTTACATTAGACAACCGTGAACCGAGCATCTATCCACACTGCAGCCACTTATTTCTGAATAACATTTGTTCAGTTAGCTTCGGTTTTTCAAATACTTTATGAACCATATGGACAGCTTGCATAAAGTTCCGTAAAACTTTCTATTAGGTTCAGAGAGTTACGTTCAAGTTTAAAGAAATTCTCAATACTGGATATTATTTGTCAAATGGTAGATATTAACCGTGCAAAATATTTTCTTGATAATCATCTTCATTTTGGAAATAATTACCATTCTTAGTAAATCTTATTTAAAAGATATCTCAGTTGGTAAACACGATATGAACAAAATTTTTACCGTTATGTGTTTCTCTAAGAAAATTGTACAGTTGTACATAGAGATATTTTCTTCAACTATTATACTAATGTAGTAAATACATAAAAAAGTATATTATATCTTGCAAAATTTTCAATCCGGCGAATGTAAAGTTAGACAACTGACATACGCCGTACCCTGAGGCGAGACTATTAATACCATGACAACGGTGCATGACTAATTGATTTCTAATATAATTGCATCCAAAACCCATTTATGTTATTCATTTCTAATTTGAAGACAACTATCATAGGATTTGATGTGATTATGATTTAAAAGAACATTGGTCTGCCTTATAACTTACTTTGTAACATAAAGTTGTGTGAATTTTATAGAAATGCACTGCACATTGTATTATTATTTATTAGTTACAGTTTACGGAGTAACGTTAGGTAGGTAGGTATGGTTTTTTTAATACATAAATACAATTATTACCTCTATTCAACTGGATTCATTTATATACAAATAATTAAAAAAACTACGAAAACGTTTAGTAATTTTCAACCAACTTCAAAAAGTTGGTTACTAAATTCGTCCGGATGTCTGTGTGTCTGTGCGTTGGTCGATATTACAAGGTTTAGAAAGTTGGAAGTGGTCTCATCTTATAAGAAATTCTTTACTGATTCCAAATCGCTGGTAAATTTTTTGATCGGATCACCCGTTCGCCGTCGGGACGCCATTAAAGTCAAAATATACACCCTTGAATATCTCGAGAACGACACATCCAATTACAAAAAGGAAAAAACACGTTTCCTTTATTTTTTGAAACCTATTGAGTCATGATACGTAAGCATCACCCTCACCCCCTTGTGGGGTGGAGCGGGGGTGAGTTTTGAAAACTTAAATGGGAACACCTATTTTTTCTTGCACTTTTGGATTCTCCATAAAAAACTATTCTCAAATTGGTAATTTCACCCCCCATCTGCAACCCCTTTTTTGGGGGTGGAAAGGGGGAGAAAAACGATCATTTCTTTCTGTCGGCTCGGCTGTAAGTTAAGCGTAAGCGTTCCAGGTTGCTTATATTTCAGTGGTCGTAATATAAATGGAAACGAAGATATTTAAGAAAAACTGAATACAATAATATACATTTTAGTTAAATTCTGTGAAAATATAGTTTTCAAAGATGTATTTTTACAATAAAGTGCAACTTATTGTATTGTATTACCTTTGTATACAGGGTGTTTTTTTGGGAGCTTTAGTTCCTGCTCATCTGCTCATCTGACAACAATGGAATTTTTTTTATTATTATAAATGTGGCCATAAAAAAATCTGGAAATTATTTTCGAGTTCCTAGGACGGCCGCTAGGGGGCGTATTTGGTATAATAGTTCATAAAAGCTTAATTTTCTCACTTAAAGTCCCAATGAAGTGGGTCTGAAAATATTGTCATGGCAATCTACGATCATTTTTGAATAAAAAACCTTACATCAATTTTTTGATAGCTGTCAAATAAAGTGGTGGGGGAAGGTTTTACCCCGAAAAAGAAAAATGCTTGTAGTGTCAGTTTGGCTTGGCCGATTTTACTGAAACAACTTTTGATTAAAAGAGCATTTTTGGAAGTATTTTTCTATAAAAATAAAACAACAATATTTTTTTCCATTGTTCTGCGAGAGGGCGTTGGTTTATAACTTACCCTATTTCTTTAAATATCTCTAAAAAGTTAAATAAAATCATATATTTTTTCTTACGATAATAAGTAGAGCACTAAAAACTAAAAACAATAGTGAAAACCGCAAAACGATATATCTATTTATAACGGAGGTATTAACAAAAATTTTTAAATATCGTTTTGCGGTTTTCACTATTTTTTTTAGTTTTTAGTGCTCTACTTCGCTTATTTGGCCACCCGGTACAACTTTTATTTGAAGCATTTTGACAATGGTCGTGAATTTGTTACAAAAATGCCCGGCTTGTAAAATGAATAACACCCTCAAAGCCTAGTGTTATGGAAGTAATACCTAACCAAAGCTTACAAAAGTTTCGGCACAGCAACTCTCAAAGGCTACTATTTTGTACAATGACACAACAACAATTTTTTTCCACTACTAGCTGTGAAGTTGACAATTATTGCGTATCCTAGACAACTGAGAAGTTTAATTTCTCTACCTAGTGGTCAATAATCTATTATATTATTCACCTAGGTTAATAATGAGAATTTGCATTCCTGTGCTACCTACTTGATTTTTACAAGAAATTTGTTTATTTATAATTTGTGTCTTAACCCTCGGTTGGTCGCATGGGGGACAGGTGTCAACCATATACTTGCAACTGGCAATTATTCTTATTGTATTAGGTTTAGGCTAGTATGGTTTTTAGTACCTTTTAATTACATCATACCGTAAGGGTCTGCATAGCTACAACATGATTCATACTGCACAAAAGCAATTAGCAGCCGAAAAAGTGTCGTGGTGACGACGCCGACGGTCACCCACGCGAGTAATCTTGTTACTGTGTTTGTAGCAGGCGTTCGAAAATGTTGTTACTTTTATTGTGGCAACACGCGGGATAAAACAACAAGGAGATGGTATACTAGCTGTAATTGGTGGGTATGTAGCGAACATTTAATGGACGTGTGTGTAAAATGCTGTGAGAAATGAATGAAACATTTATAATAGTTTAATTTAATAATAGTTATTAAAAATATCATTGTTTTGTGAAGTACTTGTTCAATAGAGTTCTTTAAATCTATCTAGCATCTTCATTTTTGTATTGGAGTCAATATGAAGTCACAATGAGCGAAAACAGTGGTGGTTGACATATGTCACCCACGCGACCAAACGCGCCGCAAAAAGGTACGCGACTAACCTAGGGTTAAATTTGACTAGTAATGGAAAAAATTGTATATACACCACGGTGGTGAAGCCATTTATAGACCTCGCACCTTATTCCGCTCGGGGCAAAGCCCCTCGCGAAATAATCTTGGTGCTCGGTCAATAATAACAGTCTTCACCACCTTGGTGTATAATATACTATTGTTCAATCCTGCCATTAAAATGTGTTGTTTTTTATTTGGATACCCTATTAGAAACCTTTTGTTTTACTCACTCATATTATTTCTATGGCAACGAGTGGACGCCACACTAGTGGGTGAATAGTACATTTTACATTACATTATAACGAGCAATACATTGTAAATTCACGAGCGAGAGCGAGTCAGAATACATAGTATTGCGAGTTGAAAAATCGCACGTTCATCACGAATTGTGTATACTATTTTTTCTAACATCGCAAAAATGAGCCTCAATTTTAAATTTCTTTATAATTATTTTACTCTCCTATTTTTTCAAGAATCTATACCCTGTTCAAGTCACCAGCCGTTGCATGTCATAACTTAAAACTTACTAAATCAATGACGTTGTAATCAGCGTTGTCAAGTGTACGTGTTGTCAAACTGATTGATTATAATTATTTTTAGGTTAGAAACAAATAGATACTGTAGGCTATGTAATAATAAAATATATCAACTAATGTAAATATAAACGAAATAAGAGTACTGAAAAGTACTGTTTTTAGTAAAGCAATTTAAAAGCAAAGTAAACAAAATTTGACGTGACAACATCGAGATATTTTATCAACTTATACTCGCACTACGTTTTAAGTTGTAAATACGTACTGCAAAGTGTGCGACAAGGATAAAATATGGTCGCTAACCCTACACGATTAATGACTTTTAATACCAACCGTACTTATGATGACATTTTGGCTTTAATGCAAATTTTATTAAAGTTGCTAGTAAATTATAATTATAGTATTGGTACACGAATAATGACGTGCAACGGCTGGTCACTTGAACAGGGTATAGTTGCTGATTTTGTATTCTAACGTTACTATGGAAATGAATACATCATAAATTTTAATGTGATCCATATAGAAAATTTATACCGTGTGACAAGTTTCAAAGCGGGACATAGCCGAATAGCATGGGAAATCACATATTTGCAGTTTGCTGCTCACCAATTATATCTACAAGAATGGTAATGATGTCTATCGAAAGAGCATTATTTTCTGAGCCTGTTTATACCAAATATTTTACCTATTTACTAATTCACTGATTTTTAATTAGGAAAATATAATTTTCTAAAGTTAAAAATATGAGTAGCCGTGACATGTCAAATTCGGATAATTTTGAATATTATCAAATCAAACATTTTCAATTATGTAATAAGTATGGTATTTTCCTTAAAAATTTAACCACGAATAATGATAGATAATAATAGTTATTATAACAAGGAACGAGTGTTTAAATAGGCAACAGGTCTAAAAATTAATACATATTAAACATTATTTGAATTTGACATGTCATGGCTGCTCATACATGTTGGAAAAAGTATTATTGTTCAATCCTACCATGGAAACTTGTAGTTTCTTACTTGGATACGGAACGCGAAAGCGTTTGTTTTCCTCACTCATAGCAACGGGTGGGCGAAAATATTATTTCACTCACTTGTGGGTGAAAAAAAATTTCGCCCACTGAAATAACGTGTTGACAGATAAAATTGTCAAAACTGCGAAATTTAAAAAGCAGATTTTTGAAATTCTAGTAGCAGGATTGAACAAAACGCTATACAGCACGCGTGAAGAAACGTTTTCACTCACTTTATGCATTCGCAAACTCGGCTAACGCCTCGTTTGCGAAACGGCATATGCGTGAGCGAAATTCTTAGTTTCTTCACTTGTACTGTAATATACTATTACACCACTAGTGGGTAAAAAATGTAATTTGTTTACACAAGCCATAGCAACGCAAACCATATCGTCTTGTACAATAAATAACTATACTAAAATTTTATATTTTTAGTACCTTATTAACGTTTCAAAAGCAGGATTGAACAAAACGCTATAAAGCGCGCGTGAAGTAACAATTTCGCTCACTGTATGCCATAACGGCATATGAGTGAGCGAAATTCTTACTTTCTTCACTTGTACTGTAATATACTATTTTAACATGCCAATTTAACTCATGTATAAAAAATCGCATTAGATGCAGTGCAATTGTCACTTTGACAGCGCCTAAAGTTACCTGCAACTTTTACAGCGGCAA
This sequence comes from Pyrocoelia pectoralis, assembly GCA_036250285.1. NCBI lineage: Eukaryota > Metazoa > Arthropoda > Insecta > Coleoptera > Lampyridae > Pyrocoelia > Pyrocoelia pectoralis. The sequence goes on from CM070074.1 coordinate 37,630,746, forward strand.
GGTTTTTCACTTTTTTAATTGAACTACATTAATGTTTCTAAATTTCTTGCTCGTTAAATTGTCCTGTCGAATTACACTCGAGGTTTGTATTCATACATACCAAGTAAATTCTAATCTGTTTCGAAACATTTTTTACAACATCGCTTATGAAAATGAAACTTTCATCGCTTAATGTACTGAGGAAAATAGGCGTTTGCATCACTAGTGAGGAAAGTTCATTTCCATAGCAACGTTAGAATGCAAAATCAGCAACTATTATAGATTCTTGAAAACATATAGGAGAGTAAAATAATTATAAAGAAATTTAAAATTGAGACTCATTTTTGCGATGTTGGAAAAAATAGTATACACAATTCGTGATGAAAGTGCGATTTTTCAACTCGCAATACTATGCTCACTCGCTGTCGCTCGTGAATACCTATACATATAATATATTGTTTTGTTCGTTGAAAAATCAGTCACTTTCATCACTTGTATTGTAATATATTTATTAAACAACCCAAAACTTACTCGGTAAAATACAAACCTCTTGTACAATTATAAGTGAACATTCTACTGACGATAGTGTAATAAATGGGGCCAATCTTTGTTCAAAAAGAAAGCGATGCTCAAAAAATGGCGCAGATGACGGAAAAACTGTTGAAAGAGTTCTCAGCATGTCTTCGTAATACTTTCAAAATTGGAAAAAGACGTTCAACGATTTTATCTGTTCAGTTTAATTAGAAACTGCAGGAAGAACTGAGAAAGAGAAATGTACCTAATTTTTTTCGGCACTAATGTACTTATGCAAACTGTGGAAGAATTTTTATTACGAAGTCTCGATTTTATTTATCAAATATAAAAAACTAAAATACTTTTTTCTACTTTTTACTTTCGTGTCCTACATTCCTTTGAAGGGTAGTATGCATATAACTTTCAACTACCTACCTAAGCTAAATTTTTTTAAACGCTAAAGTTCAGAAAGAGGTAAGGGGTGCTGCTCCCACAATTACTTACATACTTACAACATTATTTACTGTCACTAATAAGTAGGTAATAAACAAATATGTACCTTTACGAATATGCAAATTAAGAGCACGATAATTCAGTAGATATTTCTTAATATACGTAAATTTGACACAAATTTAGTATGCATAAGTATGTTTTTCTTATATAACACTTTAAAATGTGAACGTTTAATTTGTTCAAGTAATTTCGTTTTTGTGTATTGCACATTCCCTAGATCAATATTTGCAACGTTTGCGCACTACATATAGCATATATTAACTAAGAATCAAATTAAAATAATAAAAATGTACTGATTTCGTCTACTTATTAGCTTAACAAAAGCTATTATTGTATCACTTCGTCAAAAAATAAATGGATACTTTATAAAAAACAAGCAAGATTTGTGCAAACAATATAGGAAAATAATTAAAGAAAGTTATATTATACGGTATTTAAATAAATATTTGGATTGCAATATTTAATAAATATTATATAATAATAGATAACAGTCGATTAAAAAACTACTCACTTTAATAATAGGAACCTTTAATGGATCAAGTGGATCTAACCCAATGCTAACAATACCTTCCGGGAGTTTATCGAATAATTTTTGCACCGCTTTGGTAGAACAAGCTTCAAAATTTGGTTGTTTTATGTAGCAAGTGTCGACAAAATCGGCTGAAACATTTTCATAAAATTTGAAATAACTATTAAAATACTCACGTTTCTGATGAATATATGAAGAGGCCTGATGTAAATAGCAGGTGACCAACACTATTAGAAGCCACATTTTCAAATGTATATAGAATCGTATTACAGGGTTACGTTGGTTATTCTTCGAAGCCCGCCACAAAAACTTTCACTCTTAGATTCTGGTCCATTTAGCTAAGTTACATAATATTATTTGTATTGTGTAGTACTATCAATGGGTAGGTACTACATTGTTCTACTGACACATTTTTTAACTTTGTACACGAACAATAACTGGTTCTATTTTATTTTGCTATTACATAAATTTTATGCATCGCAATTTTGTATAAATAAAATTTGGCAATCTTTAAACTTGAAGAAATTCTTTTAAAATATATGATACGGTGTTATTAATCTGATCTGGTGATGTATAAATTAATTCATTTTGCATCGGTTAAGAGAGTATTTTAAATTTGGGTATTAATTCAATAATAGTAGAGGGGGTGGGGTGAGAGAAATGATGTAAGTAACACAGACTCACAATTATGAACTTGAACTTGAAATCGGTATTGGTTACACTATAGTTCGAAATTTCGCTGTAAGACTTTTCGGTAATTAGACAATTTTGTATTTATTAAAGAATGTAATTGCAATTATTTATATGCAGACATAGGGCATAAAGTGTTTCATTATCGTTATCGTACCACTGTAAATTTTTAAGAAAATTAACTGCTTTCCTTCCCCACTTTCTTCTGTCATTTATTACCTTTTTCCTGTCCCTAACCTCCGATATTTTCTGGGTACATTCTGAAAATTTACACAACGCCACAACTTTTCATTCTGAACAACTCTTCTCAGTAACAGTTTGGCATACTGGCCATACAGCTAACGGAAAAGGTAGGTTACCTAGAACTAAAATAGTTTTTGCTCAACTGTAAAGGCCTACTTGACTTTAAAAAATCGAAAGTAAACTAAAAATAAGCTTTAGACCAAGCAGGGCGGAATCTCAAAATATGATATTCCAATTCGAAAATATTTGGTCCATCACACCTATTATGAACTCAATCCGCGAACATACTGTATACTCGTCTGGCAGATACCTGCAACCGCTAGAATATTCTGGCTGTTTACATATACTTTTTAAACAATTGAAAGAATGTTCCCTCAAAATTTGAGCCCTGTGGGAGCAGGTTATGAATTACCTACTACCCCGATGACAACTTTGCTATGGTCTGGCACATACATGCAACCCTCAAAATAGGTTGGCAATTTTTTTTACACTTAAACATAATATGTACACGTACAGGGTGTACATACCGGCCATAACTCGGAAACCGTCCATAACTCGGAAACTATTTGAGATAGAACAGTGAAATAAAAAATCTTATAATAACTGTGGCCAAGAGAAAATGCTGGAAATTATTTTCAATTTCCTACCATTGCCGCCAGAGGGCGTTTTACTGATTTAAATTTGAAATTCCCATTTTTTGGGCAATTTCCCTCAGTAAGGTATTTTAAAAAATATATTCATTGTAAACTAGTGATCAATATGTAAAACTTTGTTTTATGAATTTTTACGATTGCTGTCAAAATAAAGGGAGGGGGAAGTAAATTACGTGTTACTGGAAAAAATCGTGTAACTTCGAAACAGGTTGCTTGAATTTGTCAAGATTGGTCTCGATGTAAAGAGAATACTTGATATTACCAAAAAAATCCAAAACCACAACAATTTCTTATCTCCGTCTACCAATAGAGGGCCAACTTGTTGAAGGAACAAAACGGTCGACTTTTCTAAAAAAATTCAAATGGTACCAAATATTTTTTTCACTGCTACCTGCTAGAACGGCACTTTCTTCATTGACTGATAATAAAACATCATTTAAAAAGTTTCTAGCTTTGTGGGAACGGGTTAGTCAGATGATTCGCTAGCTCTTAGACTACGTAGCCGGACATTAAGGCACCGCCGATAGGGCGCGACAGAAAGGGCGCGGCCGTTAGGGCGCGAGGACATAAGGGCGCGAGGACATAAGGGCGCGAGGACATAAGGGTGCGAGGACATAAGGGCGCGAGGACATAAGGGCGCGGGGACATAAGGGCGCGAGGACAGTAGGGCGCGGGAAAAATAAAACTTGTAAATTTTGTAAATTTTTCGTTATTCAGACGCAAATTAAGTGCTGTAGTAAATGATCTTCAACATAACAATAAAAAAAGTAGGCACCTACTTAATAAAACCATCATCAGTAAAGCAAAAATAGTTTTATTCAAAAATATTATTAGTATTATATACAGGGTGTCCGCGAAAATGTGAGAAATCTCTCGGATTCGGACAGGGCATGGAAAAATAAGATGACAAGTTCCTATGAAATTTTTCCCTACAGCTACAGGCCTTCCCTGCGGAGATATGTGCTCATGAAGGACGCCGCTGGTAATCCGTTTTTCTTGAATAACTTTCAGAGAACCCAATATAATTTCATAAAAATTTAATATGATGGACACTAGTAAAGACCTCTTAAAATGGTGTCCATGAAACATTATTAGCTTTTCTAGTTTATCAGGAGCGGGCTAAGCTTTACATGTTGATGCTCAAATTTTTAACACCCTGTATGATAAAGACTTTAAAGAAATGAATCTGCGTACCTTGAACCTTAAACTCAAAAAATGTACTCTTGTTTATTGTCGATAAAATGAACCGTTTTCGAGATAAAGTTCGACCTACGTTCGCAAACGTCAGGAGACTGATGATGGTTTTATTAAGTAGGTGCCTACTTTTTTTATTGTTATGTTGAAGATCATTTACTACAGCACTTACAGTTTGCGTCTGAACAACGAAAAATTTACAAAATTTACAAGTTTTATTTTTCCCGCGCCCTACTGTCCTTGCGCCCTTATGTCCTCGCGCCCTTATGTCCTCGCGCCCTTATGTCCTCGGGCCCTTATGTCCTCGCGCCCATATGTCCTCGCGCCCTTATGTCTTCGCGCCCTTATGTCCTCGCGCCCTTATGTCCTCGCGCCCTTATGTCCTCGCGCCCTAATGGCCGCGCCTTTTCGGTCGCGCCCTATCGGCGGCGCCCTAATGTCCTAGACCGCTTAGACTAATACTATTAGACTATACCAGTTGAAGGGAGATTATGTTTAATAAGCATTAATTTTCATTCAAACTATGTTGAGATTTACTACTTACCTATACAGGGTATACCACGGAACCCGTTCATTAGAAGTTTCTGGGGTCCCTTACTACTTATGAATTTGAAACTTTCAGGTTAAGGATAACCCATAGCCTTCTTTTGTTCTAAAATATTGTCGATGTTGTACAACTTCCGGAAGGACCGGAAGTCGCCATTCATCTTCTTATTTTAAATGGAACACCCTGTATATTATTGCATTTTTGGATTATACAATCGATTCTGCGTAACATTGTATTAGATTATCCTATACCTATCTTCAACGGTTTTTGAGATATTATGATTTTTTTGAACAATTTGCGCTTTGCGGAGGGATGTTTAATAGCCCACCTTTTGCTCTTCTTTGAACGCAAAACATTCATACTTTACAAACACGAAGTAAAACCATAAGGGTTCACAAAATGCATTTGCAAACCTATCACAGATTATACAGGGCGTTCAAAATTAGTGGCAAAGTTAAAAAACTTCAAACACCAAAAAGTCATTTTTTTCAAATGGAACACCCCGTATATTTTTACATATTTGGAAGGCTATTTAATTTACGCATCGATAAACTATAGGTATCCCTATACCTATCTTTAGCGGTTTTGTAGTTATTAACACTTTTTATCTAATATTGATTAAAACTGCACTTAAAACCTATGCACATTTGAAAGTAGGCTGTGAGTATGACAACAGGAAAAACAATTACTTTTACAAAACGAATTTAATGATCTTATTTATACAACAAACAAATAAAAATGACTTTAATGGATATAAAATAAATTCAAAATATCAGTAGGTATTGGAATATGCGTTAACTGCTTCCATTTTATAAAATTGTTTACTGTTTACCACCTGTTTGCTTTAATGAGCATGACATCCAGATAAACATTCGTTTGTCTAATCATACTAATAATAATAATAATAATAATACTTACTTGATTTCGATCCGTGCGGTTAGTTAACCAGGCTTGGCCAGTTGGCCTAAGTATCGATAAAAACCGAAGTATAATAATAATAATACCTTTTATTGAGAGCAAACTATTAAATTACATAAGATTGTTCAAAATACGTTAAAACTGCACACTTGTTCTCAAAAGAAGGGAGTTCAGGTGTCTACAAAAAAATTAGAGACCTGTTCTTGCACTCAACGCTGTTAGAAGTTCATTACCGTATTTTATTTTCGCATACTCACAGCCTACTTTCAAATGTGCATAGGTTTTTAGTGCAGTTTTAATCAATATTAGATAAAAAGTGTTAATAACTACAAAACCGCTAAAGATAGGTATAGGGATACCTATAGTTTATCGATGCGTAAATTAAATAGCCTTCCAAATATGTAAAAATATACGGGGTGTTCCATTTGAAAAAAATGACTTTTTGGTGTTTGAAGTTTTTTAACTTTGCCACTAATTTTGAACGCCCTGTATAATCTGTGATAGGTTTGCAAATGCATTTTGTGAACCCTTATGGTTTTACTTCGTGTTTGTAAAGTATGAATGTTTTGCGTTCAAAGAAGAGCAAGAGGTGGGCTATTAAACATCGCTCCGCATAGCGCAAATTTTTCAAAAAAATCATAATATCTCAAAAGCAGTTGAAGATAGGTATAGGATAATCTAATACAGATTAACGGAGAATCGATTGTATAATCGAAAAATGCAATAATATACAGGGTGTTCCATTTAAAATAAGAAGATGAATGGCGATTTCCGGTCTTTCCGGAAGTTGTACAACATCGAAAATATTTTAGAACAAAAGAAGGCTATGGGTTATCCTTAACCTGAAAGTTTCAAATTCATAACTAATAAGGGACCCCAGAAACTTCTAATGAACGGGTTCCGTGGTATACCCTGTATAAATAATGTAAGTACCATTCATTTTAGCAATTTTTTTGTTTAGAGCGGCATTTAATAAAAGTCTGCTACTGTAAATAATCTGTGCGATGTATGTGGGGTAATTACCAATATATATATATAAATATAATGATTGTATTACGTTATTTACCTACTTACCTCCTCTGCCGTGTTAATAAACTTTTATTGCATGCAATAACAGACGCATGGATTTATTACATCATAAGCAAATACTGGCAATCTATCCTTTCATCACTTTGGAAATTTTAAATAAATTAATAAACTGACAATAGGTACTTTCCATTTTAATAGTTATATAGAACGAATTTAATGGTATGTAATATGGTTCGGTAAGAAAATTGTGAAACAGTTTAGGATACAATGTTAATGTCAAAATGTTCATTTTCAAAATTTAGGCACTCGAAGTAACTTTTTAAAAAATAACTTTGAGGAACTCACAACTAATCAAAATTAATGTAAACTTAAATTAAAATAAATCGAAGATTCTTTCTCTCACAACCATATTAAAAAATTCTGCCAAGTTGCCACAAGACTTCCCTCGTATTAACACTTTTTTCAAAAAATAAATATCTATTGCTGAATTCAGAAAAAATACTCTTAAACTACATAAAAAACTGCAATTTTATCTTATAAAAAAAATGAGTGCTGCCATTTTAGCATTTCGATAACTTTAATAGTTTTTGAGTATAGAGCGTTGCAGTCATTTTTTAAAAATGATTTTTTTAACACTTTTCAAAAAATAAGTATAGCACAATATACAGGGCGTTTTTTTGGGAGCTTTAGTTAGACGTTTCTGGGAAAGTTGTATATAGGTAGGTTTTTGAAAATGTGTACTTAGGGGTTACTCTGAAAGCCGAATCGATCTAAAATATTTTCAAAATGGCAGCACTTCCGGAATTGCCGGAAGTAGCTACCAACTTCATTATTTTAAATATCAACCCCTATTTTTTATTGCATTTTTGGATTCTACGTGAAATTTCATAAATTTTGATATCAACATGTCAATATCTACAAGTTATGGTTTTTAAGTTATTTTCATTTATTTAAAAAAAATGGCGGATGCAGACGGTACTTTAAGAATTCATTACTTGAAAACGGTTGTAGCTATGGCAACAACCTAGTTTTCACCAGCGCTTAAAGGATAGGGCTTTCTTTTGGTGTACTTAAAAAAAAGTTATGTTGCGTACGACGTCACCTATTAGCCTCCAAATTTAAGAAAATTCAAAGACTGAAAACTCAAATTTTTTAAATGAAATGACCATTTTCTTACTATTGCATTTGATAGAGAATCAAAATGGGCATATTTTGGTATTACATGTTCCTATCCCTATCTTTAATAGTTTCTGACTTATTCTCATTTTATCACATTGATACCATTTTTTTCGAATTTTTTGTAGTAGTCGACTATGACATGGACCATGGCAATCCAGTTTTGAACAAATCAAGTGATACTAAACCATCACCTGTAATAGGTTAACATAAGTTTTTCAATAATCGAAAAAAATGAAAAATGGCTCGCAATGGTTTTACATATTAAGATTTTTGGAATCTAATTGTTATTTATGGTGAAATGAACTGAATCGCGTCACATGCCTGTCATACGTTCATTGAGAGATATCCAGAAAGACCGCGTCCTAGTGAACGTACCATCCGAACACTGGAATGAAATTGTTTGAATTTTGGAAGCTTTGTACCACCTTACCTACAGTAAGAGTTTTACGAATAGGCAAATGTTAAGGAACCAGGACTATTTTTTGGGGAACATTACTTGGTCAGATTTGGGAATTTTACGCAATATTGTTGTTCCTGCAACAGAAGAGCTGCCTCTGCAAGAATATGCTCAATACTGAATCACAAGTCATACAATACTCCACACGAGAACATTCACGAAAAAGAGTTTGTGTTTGGAACAGGTGACGGATTGATTGGTTTAAAATTCGTTTGCCATAAGGCCAACTACTAAAAAACCCGAAAAAAATGGTATCATTGCAATGAAATGAGAATAAGTCAGAAACTATTAAAGATAGGGATTGGAACATGTTGTAATACCAAAATATGCCCATTTTGATTCTCTATCAAATGCAATAGTAAGAAAATGGTCATTTCATTTAAAAAAACTGAGTTTTCAGTCTTTGAATTTTCTTAAATTTGGAGCCTCATAGGTGACCTCGTACGCAACATAACTTTTTTTTAAGTACACCAAAGGAAAGCCCTATTCTTCCCCCCTTGCTGAATTCAGAAAAAATACTCTTAAACTACATAAAAAACTGCAACTTATAAAAAAATGAGTGCCGCCATTTTAGCTTATACCAGAAGTGACGTCATCAAAGGTAATATCAGCATTTTCGTCCTTGGCCCTAACACAATCGATTGGCGAAATTTTTTAAAAATGATTTTTTAGCACTTCTTCCAAAAAATAAGTATAGCACAATATATATTGCCGAATTCAGAAAAAAATACGCTTTTAAGTTACATAAAAAACTTTATCTTATAAAAAAACGAGTGCCGCCATTTTAGCTTATACCGGAAGTGACGTCATCAAAGGTAATATCAGCATTTTCGCATTGATAACAATACGTGAAGTGACCCTTTTTACTTTCCGAGTGCGAAGTAAAACGGAAGTATTGTATTTGTGTTCTAAAAAAAATTGACTTATGCAAATTTTTACATATCTTTGCGTTTCTGAATACGTAGATTCGAAAGTATGAAATAGTATATTACAGTACAAGTGAAGAAACTAAGAATTTCGCTCACGCATATGCCGTTTCGCAAACGAGGCGTTAGCCGAGTTTGCGAATGCATAAAGTGAGCGAAATAGTTTCTTCACGCGTGCTGTATAGCGTTTTGTTCAATCCTGCTACTAGAATTTCAAAAATCTGCTTTTTAAATTTCGCAATTTTGACAATTTTATCTGTCAACATGTTATTCCAGTGGGCGAAATTTTTTTTCACCCACAAGTGAGTGTAATAATATTTTCGCCCACCCGTTGCTATGAGTGAGGAAAACAAACGCTTTCGCGTTCCGTATCCAAGTAAGAAACTACAAGTTTCTATGGTAGGATTGAACAATAGTTATTTTTGTATCTAGTGCGCGAAATGCCACTTTCATGCCACCAAAAGTATTTCGCGCACGAGTTGCAAACAACATTTTTTCTACAAACGCAAATGAAACGTGAAGAATTTGACAATTATTTTAACGTTAATATACAAAACTCTCATCTAGTTTGCGTGCAGTGCGTACTTCGCGCCTGGCGTCGTCATTTCGGGCACGCTGTCATGGTAACGTAGGTAAGTGAAAAAAAGGGTCACTCGCGTATTGTTATCGATGCGCAAACCTTGTCATTTTTTGACGTTTGTAGAAAATAGTATATTATACACCAAGGTGGTGAAGACTGTTATTATTGACCGAGCACCAAACCAAGATGATTTCGCTTTGCTTTGCTTTGCCCCGAGCGGAATAAGGTGCGAGGTCTGTAAATGGCTTCACCACCGTGGTGTATATGCAATTTTTTCCACTACTAGTCAAATTTAAGACACAAATTAAAAATAAAAAAATTTCTGGTAAAAATCAAGTAGGTAGCACAGGAATGCAAATTCCCATTATTAACCTAGGTGAATAATATAATAGATTAATTATTGACCACTAGGTAGAGAAATTAAACTTCTCATTTGTCTAGGACACGCAATAATTGTCAACTTCGCAGCTAGTAGTGGAAAAAAGAAATTTTCCCGTCTGTCGTCTGTAGTCTGTCCGTACCGTACACATTCTTTGCAACGCTCTTAAACTCAGAAACTACTAAAGTTATCGAAATGCGGTTTTCGCCAATCGATTGTATTAGGGCCAATGACGAAAATGCTGATATTACCTTTTATGAGGTCACTTCCGGTTTAAGCTAAAATGGCGGCACTCGTTTTTTTATAAGATAAAGTTGCAGTTTTTTATGTACTTTAAGAGTTTTTTTTTTTTTTAAAAAGTGGTAGAGGTCGTCTACTAGCGGTTGGTAAGACTACCTGACTGTTGGGACCCTAAAAATACTCATTCTTGACGAATATTATAATGACAGTGTAATGTATTGATGTACATAGTTATTTATTTTAATGCATTTTTGGGTATTTATTAATCACCTACATTTTGTAGTAACTTGAAACTCTGCCTGTTCAACTCCCCACTCCGACAATATCCACTCCAATATCCAACCTACTTTCACCCTTTAAAAAAAACAAACTAACTTAATCGTAACCCAATCTTTCGATACGTTTTACATTCCGTTTAGGGCGTAATACGTTTTCTGATCCATGAGCATTAGCTTCTAAAAAAAGTGGTAATGCCGTGTCCTGACTGCTCTCTACCACTGCCGATTCATTGCAGTGATAAATTTTAATTTGATTTATATGACGCTTCCATTTAACATTTAATTCCGGAACATCAACAATATAGATCACATTACCAATTTTTTTAGAAATTATTGCTTTAATCCAGCTAGGATTATTAACTAACCGGTAATCCTTTACAATAACCTTATCTCCCACTGAAAATTTTTGAAGTCTTCTGCCCCGATGATATTTTTTCTGTTTGTTTTGCTCTGTTATAACTTATAACCCTCTTAATTAAATCATTTTTACAATTATTATCTGGCAATAACAGATCAAAACGTGTTCTTAAGCTACGTCCAAACATTAAATTTGCCGGAGTTTCTTTAGTGGTACAGTGCACCGAATTTCTATAGTCAAATAAGAAATTATTAAGTGCTAAATTTAACTCTAAAGTTTTCCTTTTTCCTAAAGCATTTTTTAGTGCGTTTTTTATTGTTTTAACTGCATTTTCTGCTACACCGTTTGAGGCAGGGTAAAAAGGAGGGGAAGTAGTATGTGTAATATTATTAAGTTTTAGGAAATTTTGAAATTCTAAGGAACAAAAAGTGGTTGCGTTATCAGTTACAATATACTTAGGCAGCCCGAATCTTTACAAAAGCTGTACGCAAGATGTCAATCGTAACTTTTGAAGTAATTGTGTTTACGGGAACTACTTCAATCCATTTTGAATAGGCATCGACTACTATTAAAAATTGTTTGTTTAAAAATGGACCCATAAAATCTAAATGCAATCTATCCCAGACCTTAGGTGGAAATTTCCAAGGGTGTAAAAAGGCCTTTTCGGGTGATTTACTATTGAGCGTACAATTATCACAACTCCTACAGATTTTAACAATGTCGTTATCTAACCCGGGCCAATATTAATAATCCCTAAATGAGAACTATGCAAATCTGTTAAAATTTTATGTTGTAGCCCATCTTCTCATGTATATCTATTACAGACAGTGATTAACGTGACAACAGTAAATGTTCATTAGATGTCAATAAGTTAATGTCAATTATCCTAAGAAGCTTAAGAATGAGTATTTGGGTTCCCAACAGCGAGGTAGTCTCGCCAATCGCTAGTAGACGACCTCTAATACGAGGTAAGTCTCGTGGCGATACATGCCAGAATTTTTTTCACTTTCCTACGTTACCATGACACCGTGCGCGAAGTAACGACGCCGTGCGCGAAATACTTACTTCGCGCACTGCATGTAAACTATATGAGAGTTTTGTATTTTAACGTTAAAATAATTGTCAAGTTTTTCACGTTTGTAGAAAAAATTTTGTTTGCATCTCGTGCGCGAAATACTTTGATGATCTCGACTATAAAATAAATCAGTTCTGGATCACCAAAGTGGCATTTCGCGCACTAGATACAAAAAATAGTTGTTACAAACACGCGAAGAAAACGTTTGAATACCACTGTCAAAGGATTACAACAGACAATTTAGTCATCAAAGGAACGCCTAAAACAAATATTACTATCCCCTTCTAACACACCTGACACAAATACAGATGCTTTAAACGTATAGTGTCCGTGTTAGTTCACCACCCGCAGCGACGATAAATGTAGCATTCCATTCTCTCTATTTCCAAATATTGTGTGTTAGAACGAAATAGATACAAACTATGAGTGTGCACGCCAAATAAAGCGCTAAGCCGAAAATCGCAATCATTCATTTTACAGACTATAACTTGACGCAAGTGCGATGTAATCGAAATTCATATTGTCCCAATCTCATTAAAACTTTTATTTATAATTTTTGTAAATATAACGTTATTGTATAGATGGTCTCCAAGTGTTTTCTTAATTATATAATTTTTAATAGTGCGTTTATATTATAATTACGTTGATATTAATTAACCTTTCGTCCCACTGTTATATTACAACTAACTAATATCTATTTGAAAAGTCCCTTCATAATACAAGGAAATAATTAGTTGATCTGTAGGTATTATTAAAATGATTTAGCAATTTTTATTAAATGTGAAACTTTTTCATTTTTGATATGTGTGGTCTACTACTAATTTGTAATGTAGGTAATTAATTATTATCAGTGCGATATGCCAGCTGCATTTTCATTTACAACATTTTATATCCCCCCCTCCACTAGATAAATTTTTTAAGCCATTATTTGAAACCTAATACCTAAACTTAACCGACATTTGGAACGTTAACAGAATTTTTGAATTAAATTGAACATTATTTGAATAGTGAAAAAATTGAGATTGCAAAATTTCAGGACGCCGATAGCTGGGGGGGGGGGGGGGCGTTGTACACAAAAATAACATCGAAAATTTTTCATTCAAAAATTTATTGCAGCACATACATTCTTCAATCAGAAGCAAAGTATATTAATTATTCCTTATTATTAAACTATTATTCTTTTACATTATTTCAAATTGGCGATTTTGCTGTTTAATTTGAGTGTCTGTCTCTGTATTTATTGTAGAAAGGTTGTTTTTTTTGGAACACACAATCTCTCTTAGCTGCGTCTCCAAATAACATCTGGTGCACCACTGCTGCTAAGGGTAACTAAAAATTATTCTAGGCATAATTTCACCGAAAAGTAGTGGTAAGTACCTACACGTTTATGGACTCTTCCTGCCGTATGTACCCTAACAATGGCGCATTTTATTGATGAACTGTAACTTTTCCATAACCAAAGAAAAATAGAAGTCAGAAAACTGCATTTACTTTATTAATTGCGGTTATTGTATGCACGATCATTGGACAAATTTCTTCGTTGTTTGGTCCATCACGATCAATTGGTCACCCAATTAAATTCATTACATTACATCCATCGTGTTGGGCTTCTTTACCGTTGAGTATTACCTACAAAATTCAATTTTTCGTAAATGGTTTCATAATCAAGCAAAGTATATGCTGTGCTGTAACGCGACCTTATGGTAATGCTTATGAATATACAAAAATAAAACTATTCCATCCTAAGTGAAGTCAGTATGAATGGTGTTCCAAGATTTATTTAAGTTTATTTTCTAGTTAAAAATACATTTCTAAAAATTTTTTAATGTAGACATAACGAAGTAATTTTAAATTCTATTGATAGCTACGTTATTACTCTTATGGTACAAATAGCAAAGATTGCTGTAAGCTATAATTTCTTTTAAATGTCAAAACTTGTGTGAATGCCCTCAATTTAGTATTTAGCTGACAATTTCAAATTATAGATTATTTACTTGGCAACGTAAGACGTACACTCAAGAATTATTTTTGTAGATGATCACTTATGAAGTATCTATCAAAATGATGTGAATGAAGTGCATGTGTTGCAGGCACGTGTAAAAATAGGAACGTTGTGCGTAATAAGTGACGCCAAAGTGTAACCTAAGAAATGTTAAAATTTATTTAAAGACAATGTTTATGGAGTATAAAAATATTTATTAAGTACTAAGAGCTCAGTTTCTAATACTTTCACAAGAGCTGTAATTTAAGAAGTAGAATATACTTGTAATAATTATGAAATGCAATTAACGAAAACACGAACTTAAATTACATATGTCTAGTATTTCCGAAACCGCCATGACCAGATTGAGAAGCACCTTTATTATAACCCATTTGAAGGCCAAGGTGACCTTCTGATGCTCTTAGTTGATCATCTGTAAATGTTCTTTCTTGCTTGTCGGCCATTTTCGGTCCAAGGGCTGGTCCGTTATATTCGGGATGTTTTTGTGTCAAACGGCCCAAAGCGTAAAGGCTTAGTGTAACTTGAGGTATATTTCTTCTTTCAAATAAGTCTGCCGTTTGAAATATTTCTTCTTGAGGCAAACCGTAAGCTTTCACAGCTTTCTGGAAACGTTCAATATTTTCCATAAGTTGGAAATTCGTTCCTTTACTTTGAATCTTTTTAATGCATCCCGGTGTTAATTTATTCATAAGATTGCATAGTACAACTCCATCTCGTAAAATATCTTCATATTCGCCTTTCGGAGCGGGTTCGCCTATTACTTGAAAAATCCAGTTGAGCACTTCTGCTTCTTGTTCCTTATTTCGGGGCTAAAAGAAAAAAGTGAAACTTAGATATATCGTTTTCAATGAAGAGTTAAATTTACCTACGTTAGAAACTAATGTTTTAGAACACGATAACTAAGAGGAAACAGTTGTCATTTCCCAAAATAATTTGGCGGTAAAGTGATTGTCTATTTTTAAACTTGGGTGTTACTTTGTAAATTATATATTGGTAATTTGTGGCAGTTTTTTCCTATTACAACATGTGTTGCTTAAGAAATACTTAATGAGGACGTCTTCAAATGGGAATGCCTACTATTTAACAGGTAGTATAAGACGCGAATTGAGGAGCGTTTTTTCAAAACTCAACAACTGCAAAATTGGTGAAAAATAAGTTACACATGCAGTCATATATTTTTTGATGCCAGCTTTCTGTTCGTGAACTCAGATTACAGCAAAACTCAACACAAACCGTGTTATAAGCATTTAAAATATACCAGGTTTTGCAAAACTCAACAAAAACGTTAAGAAAAGAGATAATGTTAAGTCGCTCTTAGAGTGTGTCGAGATACCTGAGCATGCTAAGCAATTTTATGAAGAAGTATTGGCAGCAGAAAACTCAGGAAATGACGATGAAGAGAACATCAATAAAGAATATGACGAGAGAGAGAATATTTTTTAGTTAATGATCCATTGGTTGTACATGCAAATGTTGAGTTTTGCAAAAACTCGCTTATTTTCTTATTTTTTTACTAGGATATAAAAGCTTTGTTCATTTTGTACTTTGCTGTATAAGTATGTAGACAATACAAAATATTACATTCCCTACAACACTTGTGTAATAGTCCTTTACTCAGCTTAGGAATTATATAAATCCGTTTTCCGAAAAACACATTTTTTCATTTTGTTGAGTTTTGAAAAAACGCTCCTCAATTTACAACAGCCTCATAAACTTGCAAATTATTTTTAGAAACTATATAAAAATCACTCATTCTTATAATTACGCAAATATTAATTATCCAAGTTTTTGTACATCGATTGCGAAGCTCTTTTTCTGAGTGTAAAGAGTAAAATATCTAATAAATGTGTTAATATAAGATGAAATTATAGTAAAAATGGTAAAAATAGTAACATGATACATGTCAACTTACCGCCATAGTAATATTGGAGCGTCTAATGCGAGCGTCGCGACGGTACTGATGCTGAATTGTGGCAAGTTTAAGATATAAGGGCCTCTAATGCGGAGGCGAGAGATGCAATGCACACTTGTTGGTAGTCGTCATCACATCTTTTAGCTTCTGAAATATGGCTATTTGTATATTATGATTTCGCGTGATGTAACAAATTTTTCTAGTACTTACCTGTTCACTAAGTAGATTATTACACCTTTACATAAATTTGCCGTTTTGTAATTGAAACGATCAACTTTTAAATTTTGGCATATTTAATAGCCAATACATTTATCACAATTAATCCAATGCATTCCATGGCAACGTAAACCATTTGTTTTAAACACATTTTTTCTATTCATAAATATTCTTAGCTACATTTGCTTGTTGAGAAAAGTAATTTTTAAGGATAATAGATTTACAATAAGTGTTAATTTTTCGATAGCTTAATGGTATAACTTTTAATAATATAGGTGAGTTGCTGGAAACGTTAGAAACCAAAAAGAGATTAGGTGAAATATATCTTGCATTCCATCACATTTATTTTTGATAAGTTCTATAACTTCTTGTAATACAAAAGTATAATACTTAAGTACATCTCGGTTAAAAGAAGTTATATTTTTAAAAAATGACATAAGCGACTCCAATGAGTCCAATGTTCAGGACCTCTTTGTAATAAACCACTTTTGGCTTACTTGTATGCAGGCCCGGACTTAGAGACCCAGGACCCCTAGGCACTTGAAATTTGCCCCCCCCCCCCCACTATCTTGATGTTATTTTTGAAATTTAGCAAATGAAATGCAGTAGTACAGAACATATCATTTTTAATCGACTTTAATAACTTTAATAAACATCAGGATCCCGCATGCGTGTACACTGCGCAGTGGAACAAAATTTGAATATGTAAAGATTCCGCCACCCTAGACTGACTGGGCCCTTTGGCCGGGGCCTTGTAGGCCTAGGCAGAAATCCGGCACTGCTTGTATGTATCATAAAGTAGGTTAACAAGGAATTCTCTACCAAATTGACACACTCATAAATTGGGCGGCGGTATAACAAGCACAGATGACAGATAGTATTTTTAACACGAGTATAAATAATTAGGACATTATAATGATATACATACAGAATAAAATACTAGTTCTGTAAGACATTATTTCAACACGAACATTTACTAGACCATAAATTAATAGAAAATACCAAACTATCATAATTTATGTACAATATTTTTGAACGGAAGTCGTTATCAGTAGCACAGTAATAACCATTTTTGTAATCAGCAATTGCATTAAAAATAAAAAGCAATACTCTCACTTTTCTTACTGCTTTTTTACCATTGAGCTATCCGTTCTGTATTTCTTCTAATCGTCGAAGTAGTTCCCATTGCAAATGAATTGGGAGGGGGGGGGGGGGGCAACATCATTCATCACGCTGTTTTTGCAACTTTACTTACGCTTATTTGATGGTCGCAGGAGCAATCGTGGTATAAAAAAAGAGAATAACAAGCATATAAGCTTTTTAATTTGCCTTTTGTTAAAAGTGTAATTTTAAAGACTAGGGAACTAAATTGCTACACACAGAGTTACCATCCCATCCAACACAACATAGCTTCAATTTACAGGGTGCGAATAGATAATAGAGGTTTATTTTTTTAGCTACGTGTATAGAAACTAATACACGTTACATAAAAAGTTTGGTGAATCTCCGACTCATCATTTTTAAGAATCCAAGTAAGTCCAAAAAATTTAGACATTTTGTTATTTTTGATTAAAAATAAATGTTAATGCTTACTTAAAGTACCAAAATGTATCACCAAATGTTCAAATGAAGAAAATATGTTGTATATATATAACTATATATAATTTATAAGGTTATAACGTTGGTTGTCATTCTCGACAGACTAATGACTGAATTGTCAATGTCACATGTTTTATAATCATAATTTAATATATATATATATAATTTAATACATATAGAAAATTTACACCGCGGCCGGGATTCGAAATTTTAAATTAAAAATTGTAAATTTTCTATATGTATTAAATTATATATATATATATTAAATTATGATTATATATATATATATATATATATTTTAAGGTGCGTGTACACGGCTACACGCGTGTACAAGTGTCGTTTACACGTGTATAGGAAATTCGTTAAAATCCCACCCCTAATAGATAACTTTTCGCCCGCGAGAATAATTCGTTGCAATCGCTGATTTTCGCCCCATATCTGAGGTTGGTGATCACCTTTGAAATCATACTGCTTGTTATGGACCGTGAGCCGTTTGTAAGCTTTGAACCTCAGCTACTTTTTAGTAATTTGTCGCACTCGCCACAAACTTTTCTCATGGAGATCTTCGGATTTCGCTGCGCATGCTTTCGAAAAATCCACCTGTTCCTGACTGTATTAACAGTGTGCTCAGTCACATTCGTGGTCAGCTCTTTGAACCCGTTAATAGCTTTGGACACATCCTGCAGAGGCACATTAAGCAGATGAATCATTTCACATTGGCTCGTTCTTGATTTTTGGAAAGGTAAAGAAATCGTTGCGATTTCAGTGGTGACTGTACGGAGGGTGGTTCAACAATGCGACGTTTTGTTGAGTTAAAAATCCAATTGTCTTGCGAGCTGTGTGGGAACTTGGTAGAGGATGATTCGCCCGCGTCTTTCCGGGTTGCTTTTTCGAAGTGCAGCGATAACTTCCGGCAAACAAATGGTTGTGTAGCAATCGGCAGTAACAGTTCTTTGATCTTGCAGAGGAATTGTTGCCACATGACTTGCTTTTGAGACAAATATCGCGACCATCTTTTTGAATACACTTCGTGAACAGAATATTTTTATTGGTTTTTCTTCACCTTTGGAACACCCAAACAGACGACTGGGGTTTGTTTTCGGGTTCATATGTATGAGTAAACCAACGATTGATCACCACTGATGATACTGTACACGTTTTTAGATTTTCCTGCGTTGAAGCGGTCTAGAGGTTTTTGACACCAATTTTTCTTGTTCCTGTTCTGTTCATCGGTCAACAGATGCGGTAGGTATCCGACGAGAGACTAATTTTTTTACCACCAATTCTTCATGCAAAATTTGTTGAATTGAAATCTTTGTAATCCCCAATGATGCCTCAATCTCGCGATATGTCACATGTCGATCCTCCTTGATGAGCTTGCGCACAGCATCGACGTTTTCCTGGGCGACGCGACGGTCGCTTTTGGTGCACCTGCCCTTAAATCGTCGGTAAGACTCATCCATCCATGTTTGAATTCTTCATACCACCGGGAAATTGTCGTGTCGATTGATGTGGTGCTTTATTTCCGAATTGTCAACTTTGAACATCACTATATCTACACAACTCTGGCAAGTATAGGTAATGATAATGACTGATGTCAATATGTATTTTAATTAATTTCATTTATTTTATTTATAATAATATATGGGCCGAGATCTAGGAACAGCCAATTTCCAAGCACCTCTACGCGCATCAACTGCTTTGGTTATTAGCACTGCCCCTACTAGAATTTTGCCTGACTAAGGGAATTTCACCTTTAACCAGGGATCTTTATCATGCCGAACATCGGATTATAATTTAGGCTATGATAGGGATTTGAGTAATTTGAGAATCACGTTTAAGGAGCAAAGTTGATTAAAGATTCACCAAGACGTAGCTGAGTAGGTATATGTACTACTTCAATTTTCGTATCGTCACATAATCAGTTGAAAAGATTCATTTTTCTAATAATACCTAGTAATCAATTTTGTTACAGTTTGCTATACATATACAAATATAACCGTTTACTCAAGAAAAGAATATTATTGCTTTCGTATCCATCCGTCTGTCCGTCGAGGCTCATTTCTGTGGTTATTACCTATTACGAGGAATTTTATTGTTGAAATACTAGCATATAAATTTCGTAACTGAACATTACACACCAATCTTTGTAAGAACGTTTAAACATATCTACCTATATGTATGTAGAAGCTAAAAATAAATTTTCAAAAATAGTTCAAATCAACCTTGAAAACTTTACGTTGTGTTAAAACCTACACAGGTAGGTACCAAGATGTAAATAAATAAACAACGTTTTTATTTGGATAAATCACACCGAGCAAATTCAAATTTAATACACGAAAGATAGATGTTAAAATGACGGAGACGCATTTTCATACACGTACCTATTAATTTGTTGGTTACTATATGAACAAAATTGCTCTATGCAAAAGAGCTGTGTGATAATGAGGATTTGAGTTGCTTTAAACAATATTTTGGATTTACACCAACAGCAATTAACCTATTTAGTTATTTTCATTTGTCTGTTAGCATTAGTCCAATAATATCTTAATCCTTCATCAACATATGGTTAATAAATTAAAAAGAAAGGACGATAAACACTATTACATTTTGGCAGCTTCTTCGAAAAATCACCTCCTTAGTATGATATTCAAATTGAACTTGGCATCAATCAGATTTATTTTTAAGTCTTAGTTAATAATACTACGAAAATTCGTAGTGTTCGTCACATGAAAGACCAAACATGGTTAAACTAAATTGATATGAAGTCCTCGTCGTTGTTTACTGGCAGCTTCATTTTATCTAATTAAAAAAGTTGAATAGGTAACCAAACACAGCTATCTTCTAAATTTCGTCTTGGTTTCGAGATAGCGCCTATAAGGCAGATCTTTGTTGCCAACTGTCGTTTGACGGTCAAGGATAGCTCTATGTTAGCGCTTACAACGCTTAAACACAGAGCCCCCAGTGAAAAAGGCACCCGGTTTTCATAATCTTTTCACAAATCCTTTATACCCTGAGGTATTTCCACAATTTTTTATCCATTTTTTCCGAACGTTTTTTTCCCTGCAAATTTGGATTTAGTACCTGGGGTATTACCTACCTGGTTTGCAGGGGTTGGTATCTAGGTACTTAAAAATTTCGGTTTCAGCCGTTATCGAGTTGACTGGACTATATTGCATAATAATAATTAATAACTTTACATATTATAATATCTCTTTAATATTATATTTTATATAAATGTTGTAATTTTGTTTGTCTATCTACATATTTCTTTTCTGTAGGTAGCCGGAAAACGTGATCCACAACAAGAACAAGAAGCACAAGCGTGGATAGAGAGCGTTGTTGGACAACGGTTTCATCCAGGATACTCATACGAAGAAAATCTTCGTGATGGTGTTCTACTTTGCATGCTTATGAATCGATTAGCTCCTGGAATTATACCAAAAATTAACACTTCTGGAGGGGATTATAAAATGATGGATAATCTTAATCAGTAAGTATTTGTGTAAAATTATTGAGTTATTTATTCTGATTCACATTCAGTATTTGCTGTTGTTGTTACGGTTTGTATAATGGAGCTGGAGGTTTAAGAAAACTGAACTACCTACTTATAGATGTTTATAATGATAATTTTCAATTGAAACAATTATTGCTACAATTGTATTCCGGCTGACTTTCATAAGTTCGGTTTTCATAAGCGCCCACTACAAGTCAGAGCTAGTACATCCGACAACTAATTAGCACCACTAAACCGTTCCAAAATTTTGTTGAAACGAAATTAATCATTCACCAAGATTAATGTACGATTTTTTGATTCTCAACCGAAATAATAAACTTATTGCAGGTTCCAAAAAGCGTGTGTGCGATATGGTGTCCCCGATGTTGATTTATTCCAAACAACCGATTTGTGGGATTTTAAAAATATCGTGTTAGTAACACAAACAATCTTCGCAATTGGACGAACAGCATATCGTCACCCTGAATGGAGAGGCCCATGGCTGGGGCCAAGACCATCTGAGGAAAATCGTCGAGACTTTTCCGAACAGCAATTACGTGCAGGTGAAGCCATAATTGGATTACAGGCTGGATCCAATAAAGGAGCAACGCAATCAGGCCAAAATTTTGGAGCATCTAGAAAAATTATTTTTGGAAAGTAAATTATGCTAGAAATTTGTCTGATAAAATTGATTAAAATGTTAAATAGTAATCTGTATTATTTTAAAAGTATAAGTTATATACGCCAAGTAGTCATAATAGTTACCTAAAAATAGCATATAAACAGACATTTTAATGTATGTTTGAGAGCAATCGCCGCTGTTACTGACATTCTTGTAGTTAAATTTGATTATGGAAAATGTCAATTGTAAGTAATAAAAACCGAATATTAACTTAACTGTTTATTTTAGTCAGTATCAATTTAGAATCTTCACATACCGCCAAAACTCTAATTGAGATCGGTAATAATCAAAACAACTTTAATATGGACCCAATCAATGTCTAATTGAGATAAAAAACAATTTTATTATCCTAGTGTTTATAGTTTAAAAGCGAAGCTCTTTTGTGCTTTATTCATTTTTTTTGGATAGATGTAAGTAGTACATTAAGATACGAAGGTGTTTTTTAAATTCGCAGCTTAAGAGTGTAGCATATTACAACTTCTTCAAAAAACGTTTGACTTCAGTATCTAACTCGCATAGGTAATGTCTACTTACCAGTTTTGATTGATTTCAGTTTTGGGACTATACTCCTAGGATTTATCGGAGTTAAATGCTTAACGGCTCTTCATAAAGTGAACGTTAGACCTTAGACACACATTCACATTCTGTTAGCGCAATCTAATCGTAATACGACCCGCTACAAAGGACAAAATTCTTAACAAGCACGCCCAAAACTGTTCTTTCTCTCATAACATAATAAAAATAATGATCGTTAACAGATTGACGAAATCAATCTCCACATAACAGCAAAAAGTAATCGTTAGAACAGAGCCAGGCCAGGGAGTAGCGTGAATGTAGAAGTAGGTATTTTCAGCCGCAGTAGATATTACCACAGATAAGTAAATCTGTGATATTAGGTACATTGCGGAACTTGTGAAATGGCGTTTTACCTTAAGTGAGATGGGAGCGGAGAGGGTGACGGACAATTTGTAAATCACGAAAAAATGTTGGAGGAAAGAAAAGTAAAAAAGATCGTTTTTCTCCCCCTTTCGACCCCCAAAAAAGGGGTTGCTGTTGGGGGTGAAATTTGCAATTTGAAAATAGTTATTTCCGGAGAATCCAAAAGTGCAATAAAAAATAGGAGTCTCTATTTAAGTTTTCAAAACTCACCCCCGCTCCGCCCCACAGGGGGTGAGGGTGATGTTAACGTATCATGACTCAATAGGTTTCAAAAATAAAGGAAACATGTTTTTTCCATTTGTAATTGGATGTGTCGTTCTCGAGATATTGAAGGGTGTATATTTTGACTTTAATGGCGTCCCGACGGCGAACGGATGATCCGATGAAAAAAACCAGAGATTTGGAATCAGTAAAGAATTTCGTATAAGATGACACCACTTCCAGCGTTCTAAACCCTGTAACATCGACCAACGCACAGACACACAGACATCCGGACGAATTTAGTAACCAACTTTTTGAAGTTGGTTGAAAAGTTAATTTATGGTTTAATTAATTATCTACTATTTTACGACTATTGAGGGTAAATAACACATTTGATTCATAAATATGCTTATATTACGTATACAGGGTGATTCACGACTATTCCCTCGGTCTCTTGTGCCTAAACGGTACAAGATATCATCTTCATTTTTTGGTGACATATGTAAATTGATAACGACTATTTTTTAAAATTATTTTCAATTATACAGGATGCTTCACAAAATTGTAATATATCAAAGTTAGGTTTTTTTAAATGCAACCCCGTGTATTTTATTACATTTTTACATTATACGTTAAAAACTAAGGTAACTTTATTCAACGTTCCCTATATCTATCGCTTACCAATTTTGAGAAATTTGTGATTTTTAGAAAAATATTCAATTTAAACAACGCCTAATAACACAGAAACCACCTACTTTCAGTAACACAAATTTATATCGATTTATCTTGACCTTTAAGGCTTTTATTTGCACTACGTAGGATTTCCATTCTTTGTACAGGGTGTTTAGAAAAAGGATTCATATTTTATATTTTTCAAACATTAAAAACTCACTTAACTTAAATGGAACACCCTGTATATTTTTATTCTATGTTGAATAACTCTTCATTTTCTATCAAAAACTATGAGTAATAGATATGTCTAAAATCAACGATTAAAAAGTTATTAAGATTTTTCTCTAAAATTTGTATGAAAATGGTTTTTGTTTGCATTCTAGTACTTATCTAGTAGACAATGATTTTCTTATTGTAGTTGATAATTAGATATGGGATCATAACTTAATTAAAAATGAAATTAATAACAAGTAATCATTTATGGAAAAAAATGGTATAGTAAATGCTCAATATGATGACCATTTTCTTCTATGCACAACCGCACTGGATTTTCTAAAGATCTAACGTTTCTCAGGATATCTGGTGTTATAGTAGCAAACGCATCCTTTATTGTAATCTTTATGTCATCAGCAGTGGTAGGTGAAGTGTTGTGGACCCCTCCTTCCAATCCATTTATTGAGGAATTGTCTATCTAAATATTTTTGAAAAAAACATAAACACCATTCTTATCACATTCAACTTCATCAGAATTTATATCGACGAGGCTTTCAACGAAGGTTGAATTTTTGTTTATGGAGTCTCGAAAAAGTTGGAAAAGAAGATGAATTCTTTAAATATGTTTTATTTACCGACGAATCCACTTATTTCCACAACATAACGACTTGGTAAACTGACATACTTAACTTTCATTTAAATCGTCACCTGTATCGCACTGTTGACCGCCAAAACCGGTGGAGCCTCAATGTATTTGGGAAAATTTTGATTTTTTGATGGACACTTGAACGGAGTAAAATTTTTACGGATTTTAGAACACTTTTTCGAGTCATCTTGATGAAGTTTGTTTAGATATTATTATTATGTTATTATTATTATTAAAAATTTATCACTCCACCTACTACTGCTGATGACATGAAGATTAGAATAAAGGATGCGTTTGTTACCATAACACCATAACGTTAGAAGATCTCTTAAAAACGAGTGCGGTTACGGTTATGCATAGGAAAAAATGGCATTTACTACAGTATTTTTTCCATTGCTTCAATTTCATTTTTAATTAAGTTTTGATCACATATCTAATTATCAACTACAATAAAAAAATCATGGGCTACTAGAATGCAAACAAAAACCATTTCCATACAAATTTTAGAGAAAAATCTTCATAACTTTTTAATCGTTGATTTTAGACATATCTATTACTGATAGTTTTTGATAGAAAATGAAAAGTTATTCAACATAGAATAAAAATATACAGGGTGTTTCATTTAAGTTAAGTGAGTTTTTGATGTTTGAAAAATATAAAATATGAATCCTTTTTCTAAACACAAATCGATATAAATTTGCGTTACTAAAAGTAAGTGGTTTCCGTGTTATTAGGGGTTGTTTATATTGAATATTTTTCTTAAAATCACAATTTTCCAAAATTGGTAAGCGATAGGTATAGGGAACGTTTAATAAAGTTACCTTAGTTTTTAACGTACAATCTAAAAATGTAATAAAATATAGGGGGTTGCATTTAAAAAAACCTAACTTTGATGTCACCAAAAAATGAAGCTGATATCTTGTACCCTTTAGGCGCAAGAGACCGAGGGAATAGTTGTGAATCACCCTGTATAGGGATTTTTTTAATTATAGGATTTTAAAGAGGAAACACGCGAGAATTGTGGAGTATTAAAAACGTACATATCTCTATAGCCATGATAACTCCTTCAACATATTTTGGTTGTTCCAAAGGTAAATTGAGAAATGGTACTGCGTCTTTTTTAAAAGTCGACGATTTTGTGCAGAATAGCCCAAAAGTTCAAATCTCAGATTTCGTTTGTAGCTCTTTTCGTTAAAATGCTTCGAACAAACCCTGACGGTTTTAACTAATTTTTTTTTAAATCGGCCAGAAAGTAGTACTTTCCGGATTATTTTTAGGCCAGAAAATGTCATTTTGTCGGACCGAGCCGGAAAGTTATTGTGATAGTCCGGTAAAAGTTTTACCGGACTCATTTTTACTTTACCGGACTCATTTTTACTTTCCGGCCTAGAATAATGGTCAATTGTTCTGCCCGTTTCTGGCCGATTTTAAAAAATATATTGTACGTAATACGTCCCAAATGTGCTTTTACTGGACTCCCAGGCTTGCAGGACTCGCCTGCGGCTCGTCCTGTAATTTGCCTACTTGTCCAGTAAAAGATCACTTTCGGGACTTGTTACGTAAACTATTATTGTAGGCGCGTTTACAATTACAAACTGTACAAAATTAGTTAAAACCGCCAGGGTTTGTTCGAAGCATTTTAACGAAAAGAGCTACGAACGAAATCTGAAATTTGACCTTTTGGGCTACCCAACGTTTTTGAATATTTTCGTCTGTTGGAAAACCAAATAGCATTAAATTGCTTGTAAAATGTTTTGACTCATTATCCGTGTTACAGTCTGCAACTACACACCGCATTTAAAAAAAAATACGTTTTTGAATCACGTGAAACACAAAAAAAATTTACAACAAACGGAACAGTGGTAAACGTCACATAAACCACAAAACATACACCTACCTAACCAAGGGTTGTTGTTTGAAATCCAGCTCCGCGTGACGCATCATGACTCCGCCCACATGCGCAATATCATATCTTGTTTATTAGTATTATGAGTATTCCGTAGTTTTCCGCTGCGTTTACACGATCTGCAACGCAGAGCGCATATACAGGGTGTCCCACTGCTCCGTAATCGGTCGATAACTCAATGTGGATTGAAGATACAGAAAAAAGTTTCAAATAAAGGTTGCTTTGATTTGAATTGCGCATCTTTTAAAAATATTCTTATATCTACAGTATGTTGCATTTTCACCTGGCAGGAAAATGTAACTTTTTTTTAAAATGGCACGCCCTGTATTTTTTCCCTTCAAGTATCGACCAACCATATCTATATCACGCCTAAAATTTTTTTGATATTGGATGTGCGGTTGCCAAGTTATTAATTATTTTGTTAAAATTTTGTACAATTCAAGGTCGGACTATAATATTCTTTAAAAAAGGAAAAATTTATTTGACGAATAATACTACCCTAATGTTATGTTACTTTACAAAAAAAACTAAGTGATTAATTTTATACCGAGTGTTTTAAATGAGAATTCAAAATTTGTGAACATTAAATAGAATTTTTACGAATATTTTAAATGGAACACCCTGTATTTTTATTTACCATCAGATTCTCGACAAAAAATCCTATTCAACAGTGTATTATTTCCTGGTATTATTTTTTGTACTTTTGTTAATATTTCCGATTTTTAAAATTTCACGTATAGTAAGAAAAATTTGTTAAAAGTAATTTTAGTTTAATTATTATTACAAAATACAGTTTAAATAGTTGGTATCAACGCAAACGAACAAATCTCAAGTCCTGTGACTATTTTAATTTCTAAATAATTAAATTAAAACAAAATTTTTAATAAACGGTAAGTAACGTATTTCTCGAAAATTAAAATAGCAAATAAATACAATATTTCTCATTAAAGTAAATGTTCAAAATCTCTTCCACTTTGATCAATATGCACTTTTGAACATATATGTTTTTGAAGCCTAACCTTAAAATTTAGGGTTAGGGCCTAAATGATCTCACATTGGTTAAAGTCATAGGAGTAATCGGTTGAAACCACTGAACTCTAATTATACTGGAACGCTTACTGCGACCGCCGGTCTGAGAGAGAGGACCCGCAAGGGACATCCCTGCCCTTCTCTCGAGTAGGTAGGTACATTTTGGTTAGTGTGTGTTAGTTTAACGCTGTCTGCTCTCTTACATTTTGGCTAGTGTGTGTTAGTACTTAGTTTAACGCTGTCTGCTCTCTCCATGTGTAAAGCGTTACGAAAAGGACAGGAATGTCCCTTGCGCGATATCTCTCTCGGCTCCGCGACGTTTGTATGGCAGTTGGCAGAGATAGCCAGTGAGCGTTCCAGTATAATTAGAGTTCAGTGGTTGAAACCACTGAACTCTAATTATACTGGAACGCGCACTTCGTTCACCACCCCGATCCAAGAGAGAGGGCCCGCAAGGGTCATCCCTGTCCTTCTCGAGAGTACATTTTGGTTAGTGTGTCTTAGTCAGGGGTTGGTAATCCCAAGATTTTAGCGTTTGGATTACGGATTACGGATTACACATAAATTTGGTTCATGTTAGATTACGGATTACGGATTACACATAAATTTGGTTCATGTTGGATTACGGATTGCACATAAATTTGGTTCATGTTGGATTACGGATTACACATAAATTTGGTTCTTGTTGGATTACGGATTACACACATAATTAGGTTCGCGTTGGATTAAGGATTACGGATTACACATACAATTAGCGTCATGTTAAATTAGTTACAGATTATAGACTTGGGTGAAGCAAAAAAGTAAATACTATGAATAATCAAACAATTGTATACATTATAACTGTGGCCATTTTATTATATTTAGTTTAACGCACCGCAACGAACGTATAGTATGGAGTATGGTACATTCACTAAAAATGCAACTGTTTATTTCTGCTTTGCTCAATCCACTGCACTGCTCTGACTAAGCAGGTCTAGGGGGGAAAGTGAGACAAAAACCACGCTCAAATGATTTCCCAATTTAACATCACTTGTTTTATTCGTATTGGTAGAATGTGTGAATGTAATCCACAAAATTCGCAATTTTAGTAAAAACTGGATTACGGATTACGTGGTCAATAATATGATTGTCGGGATTACGGATTACGGATTACGTGGTCAATTATGATTGTAGGGATTGCGGATTATGGATTGCAATCCGTAATCCAAATCCCGGATTTTGGATTAATGTAATCCGGGATTTGTCCAACCCCTGGTCTTAGTTTAACGCTGTCTGCTCCCTCACTCACGGTGCATGTGTACGAAAAGGACAGGAATGACCCTTGCGCGATATCTCTCTCGGCTCGCGACGTTTCTATGGCAGAGACCGCCAGTGAGCGTTCCAGTATAATTACAGTTCAGTGGTTGAAACGCCTCTCGAATTCAAATTTTCATGTCATCTCGTGTTGTGGCAGCTGTTGATATATTTGAGCACAGTTTGTACGTATTTCGAAATGTCATTTAATTGTTCATGACGAGGTCTCTAGATAGATAAGTACACAAAAGCTTATATTTACTCTGATGCCAGATGTTTATCTCCATGCTCATTAGCCTTAGCGATATTAGGGTATCTCAACTTTTGAAGGAGAATTATAAATCAACTCCAAACTTGCGAGGTGCACTTTGTTTAATTTTACAGCTACATATATCGTTCGAGTGGCAAAGGCCAACTTATGTTGAGTAGTGGGTTGTTGGTACTATCTCCGTAGGGATTATACTGTGGTACTATCTTACGCCGAGTGGAGGGGTGTGATATTGTCATAGGTTTTTCTACAAGGTTTGTTTCTGTTAAAAGCACGATCTACAGATGCTCACAGCAGTTTTGAAAACACAGAGCAAGTGTTGAAATTAAGGGGTGAGTGTGCTACCAAATTCGCCCACTGTTAGAATGGAAGTGAAGAGTAGCTCCAGCTAGCAGTTGACAAGAAAAGCTGCAGGCAATCTGAGGTTCTCCAGCTGTACTATGCATGTGATTCTCTATTCACAGTATATTGCGATGTCACATTCTCTTACTCAGCGTGATAAAGCAGAGAAACTTAATGGCCGTGGGAAGGCATACTGTAGAATAGTCTATTTTCGGATGAGGGCTAATTTAATCTTACCAACATATTCAGTAGATTACATATTGCACACCTTAGATTGCCTGCATTGGTTTATTTTCTACTTCTGCAAGGTGTGACGTCCTTTTATGCAAATAGGTGTAAATAGGTTTTGGTATATTATTATGCTGTGGTTTTGGATTATCTCGTGGAAGACACGTGACCACGTAGCTGTGAGTAGGAGGAGCCATAACTATGAAGTTTGGTAGTAAGTGAAGTATAAAAACATCGACTTACTTTAGAAAAAGGGGCAAAATGTAAATAATATGTTCTCTTTCTTACATACCTATCAACAAATTTCATATTTATCGTGTAATTTATTTTATGTACTTACTGTGGGTCTATATCATAACGGCCACCCCGGTTTTTGCTATTTCATAACGGCCACCTCGATCACAACGGCCACTAATATTATTTGATCATAACGTGAACAAGGTGGCCGTTATGATCAAATAGTATTAGGGGCCGTTGTGATCAAGGTGGCCGTTATGAAATAGCAATAACCTAAAGTGGCTGTTATGATCAGGTCCCTTACTGTTCAATTATAATTACACATGCTTATTGTTTCATAATGATGGACTATATTTTTAGAAAAGCTGCTACATAAAAGTTTGAGGAGTTTTAAACTGCGACGTGGTCACGAGATAATACAACACCTATACCTTGATACCTTTATCTTTATCATTTGACGGTATGCGTTTTTTCTAAAAAAATATTTCAAAAACATTATTATTGATGAAAAATTGGGGACATATTCAATGAATTTTTACAATTGGATGGGACTGTTTTGTTTGAATTTCAAATTTACGGAAACGCCTTGCCAAATTAAGCATTTAAGGAGTTGTTTACAAAGGTGTAGAAGGGCCAAGAAAAAGAATAGACAGAGTAATGAAAAACATACAGACTATTATCCATTTATTAATAAAAAAAAAAACTAAACGAAAGACATAAAATATTTCATTATAACAAATGTTATAATCTATTATAATTTACAGTGTGATGTAAACGAAATTTGCAACCTATTCAAATACTAATAAAATATACTAACATACATACAAATAAAACACAATATTAACAACACTAAAACAAAAATAAAATTTTCAGTAAACTACTTTTAAGGCACTTATTAACAAAACAATTATATTTTAAAAATCTGGAACATTAGAATAGTTTTGCAAATAAAATCTATAAATTAAAACATAAATTAATATTTAATTTAGAACTGAAACACTGGTACCTATACAAAAACAAATTAAAACAAAAAACTATTTGCTAAATAAAAAATCACAGTCTTAAACAAAAATGAAACGCTACCTAAATGGTGCCAGATAATTCTGAAATGTCTCCATTACATAAAGACGGTGATGTTTGTCGATGATGAACAATTGCTCTCCAAATTCGAAGTTCTGGACCACCTCGTAGGCCAACTTTGTGCAAATCTTCTCGACTTATATTATATAATACTTCTTCCAACGTAAAACCTTCATTCATTAATTTTTGACCTACATCATCTAACTCAAGTCCTTGTAACCATTGATGCAAACGGTAGTCAATTTGTATATCATCCTTTTGTTGACAACGACACGATAGAATTTGTCTAAGAGCTTGTGCTTGTTGCTGAGTATTGTCAATTAGTTGCTTCACCTAAAATAAAATTTTAGCGATTAAATCTCCAATGACAAATGAAAGAAGGATCTATATGTTAACATTGCTATTAAGGGCTTCTGTTAGTAAAAAAAAGGGTAATCATTTAGTATAAGGGGCCATGCATCAAGCCGTTTCAACTTTTACTGTATAAGAGAGTATTACCAGACAAATAAGAAAAGCTATAGTATAATGGCTACAAGTCACTAAATTGTTTGAAAACTCGCATAAATAAATAATAGCAAAGAGGAGAATGACAAAACTTGGCGTATTTGTTTATAGGTGGCTTTATCATAAAATGCAAATATCGTTCTGCAACATTAAAAAGGATCGATATTTACAAGCAATACTATCGCGCATGCATGTGAAGTGGATCAATAATTTCCAACAAATATTTATACACATCCAACTAATACTATCCACGAGTGATAATACAATTGAATCAGTACCCAGCCAACCATCAATGCCAGGAGTAAGTTACAATTGCAATCTAATCAAATAAAACTTCCTAAAGAACGACCTCGTTTACATTATACAGCCTTACTGCGGCTCACTGGCTGGTTTGGTGGCGACTACAGCCGCGAATGTATTCACCTGGATCAGCAAGAACGTCAGACAACATAGTAAAACCATGACAGCCGGCACAGGGTCTCGACAATGGCAAATCACAGCTTCCAAAATGCAGCTAAGGGTCTGCAGCAACAACTCCAATCAACATTCGATTACTTTGAAATAGCGTTTCTAGCAGATGCCGAGGTGTCTGGCAGAATAGGTGTGACTACTTGTATCTGCTACAGGATCATGTAGTCAGGGACGGGGTAATATTCTTATAAAGACCAGAACAACCTATTTAGTACGTGGATCGAAGTTTTTGCTTTCCAACAAACCACCATCACAATCATTCACGAAAAACTGTGGAATTTGTGAGATACAGATTCCCAAAACCTATAATCTCGGACAACGGTCTCCAGTTTACAAAGGTGTCAGAGGATGTCGCATTGCGGAAATGGGGATGGTATACTGGACCATACTACTATTTCACCCTCGGCATGGTGGAGGAAGCAAAAAATAAAAAACGTTTCTGAATCCAAAAACTGAAAGTAATGGAAAAATGACCGAAAGATGTTCTGGACGCCATCAAGCTAGCGACTACAAGAAGTGTACAGGTATACACATTGGTCGCGTTCATCGGAACTGATCGCTCAGTGATCGCTAAGTAATCGTTCGTTTGAACGCTTTGATCAAACAGAGCGCTACTGAGCGATACTTGTTCGTCCGCCATTTTTAATAGCGCGTTAGTTTTTCGCTCCGTTCCTAAGTGATCACTGATCGTAAACTTTTAAAAAGAAAACAATGTTACCGTTCAGAAACCGCGAAAGTTGCTACTAGAGCGCTCAGGTAGCGAAATATCACGATCACAGAGCGCTAAATTCCGATGAACGCGACCATTGATAACAATCACAATATTCAAACTATGGACCCGCCAGGCGGAATAGGCGCATTTGAACACGAACAAGGAAGTAGTTCTTCTCGAGAAAAACTGAAACACATCTTGGATAGGAAGTAAAACCATAAACCTTGTGTCAATGCGATGTTTCGGCATGATAAAGATCCCTGGATGAGAGTACGATTTCTCCGTCTCCAGTAAAAATAGTGCTAAAAACCAAAGCAGTTGATGCGCGTAGAGATACTTCGAAATCCATTGTCTCTAGATCACGGCTCACAACATAAATACACAAAAAAAAATAAGTACACTATCATAGTTCACAATAGTATAAACGCATAGTGGATTGGACAGGAAAACGGAAAATCGATGAAGGTACATATACACTACCTGCTACAAGCATTCAACTCATATGCAGCAGACGCAATCCCTAGCAAGAGGAAAAAGACAAACAGAGTCAAATACCTAGGTATGACATTATATACAAGGTGTGTTAATATAAAAAAATAAAAGCTAAAAACCAGGAAAATGTATTGGTTGAATAGTAAAAATTAAAATCTATAATATCTACAATATATGTTATTGAAAATGATAAACTAAAACATTAAGGGATGTGCGAGTATTAAATGTGTACACTCTCGTCAGTGTTGGCTTCATGTTTTAATGACGTTTGTATATGGAAAGGCATATCTGTGCCTTTTATAATCTAAGGTCAAGATACTAAGCACTAATGATGGCCTCATGGTATATAAAAAAAATAGAGACTTCTATTGGAACCTAGGCATGGAAACTGTCACAAGAAATACACTGAGAGTCACCAAAATCGTTGTCATCGTCATGAAAATATTGGGGCTCTCCAGCTCTTGGATAACAGTAGATTAGTAAGAAAGCTCAAAAGGATTAAACCATTTGAGTGGAAGTAGAACACTGTTAATGTATTTTTGTACTAAAGAATATTGGAAGACTATAAGCACTACATTGCAATGCTGGGAGTATTCAAATTTGTAAGGTCGAATCTTTTTAATATTATCTACAAATAAAAATAACTAAACCCTTACCAAAGTCTGATACTGCTTTTGAGTGTCAATTAGTTCTTGCACTAGACGAGTATTCTCCGCCCGTAATTGAACTACTTGGTCACGTACATCATAACTAGTTGAACTTTTGCTTGATTTGGCAGAGTTAACGGTACTTGGAGAACTATGATTGGCTAAATTCTCTCCTAATTCTGGAGATAATACAGTAATAGCCGCTTGAACGCCAGATCTGACTAAGTTATCTAAAGCAAACATCCAATGTGGCTTAATAGGATGCCGCCGAAGTACTTCATTTACAGATTCCTGTCAAAGAAATTAAACATGTACATTATAATTTGAGCAAAGATCATAAAATACAAACTTGATATAAATATATCGCAAATTGCAGTTGGTTAATTCCTGTAGCGTCAAAATCTAGCTCCTCCTTCAAGTGTCTTACAGTTGTTTCGATAACAGTTAAAGATTGCTCCGTTAAATATTCCTTCAATCCTCCCATAAGTTTAGCTAAATGTTGCAACGTTAATACTGTTTCGCCTAAATACTTTGTTCTAATTTTTTGCATCCAAAGTTCACAAATTTTAGCACCATCTTGCGCCAAAACCTTTGCTAGCGTCGTTCTTCGTTGTGAATCCTTTTTTAAAAGATAAAATCCGTCTGTCTCAATTCCCACATCGACCTCTGGTGAAAGAAGAGTACCAGTAGAACCTCTTCTTTGTTGGCTATCACAATCTGGATCCATATCCAGAGAAGGCGTAGACGCCAAACTGTGACAAAAAATTATTTACAATCAATTTGCAGAAATGAACCAGAATAAATTAACGAAATCACAAGAGTTTAGTAAGATTGGAAATTGTAATATTGGTAAAAGCAATGGTTACCTGTTGAAAGAGAGAGCAGCAGGCATTTGTATTGGTGGTAAAAGGGACCCTCTGCTTTGTGAGCTGTAACTCAATCACAATTAACATCACAATAAAGCAAATGTAGGTAGGAATAAAAACAGACTGTTTATTGCTCACAAAATATTTACGCAAGACTAAAGGTCATCAAAATTGTCCTTACCAAGAATACTTAAAAATCAAATCGTCAGTGTTAATAAAAGGAATTAGAGTGTGATGGATCATGTTTACGTTTGTTTATAAATAAAACCATGCAAACCAAGTTTTTTATGATAAAAGAAAGGATGGTGTGTTTATCATATCAATTTTGGAAACTCACACACTACACAGAATACACGCGAACGGCCACTTGCTACCTTTAAAATGTGTTCAATATTCATTTATGACATACAGTAAACGCCAAACAAAATCCGTTGCACGTCAGCAATCAGCTGATAATTGACGTCCCTGCCGTAAATGTAACGGCATAAAAATCGTGAAAATTCGACCTTAAAAATTAATTTCATCAGAATTTTATGATCGCCACGTTGGTAACAATGGATTGTTTTCAGCAACGTTGCCAATGCCAATTCCATAAGGTATCAATTTTGTAATGTTTTGTTGTGATTATGTTTTGACAGTCACAATTTTGAAGTTTTGATTTTGTTTTTTATTTATTATAACTAAAGTTACGAATGAACTTATTGTAGAAGTTTTATTTGCGTTACCTTCTTTGAATTACAATCTGGCAACATTGGCCCCAATCTACGTCACTCATATTATATGACGTGCAACGGATTTTGTTTGGCGTTCACTTTAGCCATTGACTAACTAATACTAGACGCACAACCCGGTTAGTTGGGGACCAATACGTATAGGTGGCGTAGGACTAATAGCCGTCGTGTTTACCAGTACAGTGGCGTGCGAGTTTCTGTTAGAGAAATTCGCGTGCTGTCAAATACAAATAGGTAATTGTTATGCGAATTTTAATACATATTTTCTTTGAAAGACGAAAAACATGTAATGCAAAAATTTATAGTTACAAATGACATTTCTGAAATAAATTTGTCAGATACCTATTTGTATTTGACAGCACGCGAATTTCTCTAACAGAAACTCGCACGCCACTGTACTGGAAAACACGACGGCTTAAAGTCACTAGATATTCTAAAGTACCGCAACCTTATGTTCCAATGAGTTAGAGAGAGAAAGCTAATTTTAACCCCAAAATGGCGGAAAAATGACATCTGTGTTTGACATACGATGAAAATTGGTATTTTACTCTTAGACCATTGGTCTAAAATTTTACTATTACTAAGTTTGACGTTTATTTGACACTTGGTTTGAAACGCGGCAATTTGAAAAACATCATAAACTTGTAGTTTTCCCATAGACAGGCTCGTCTTCTTATTCTTACACACTACTTGCTGTATTTTTTAGTTATCCTTTTCTGTGATTTAAATAACGATTCTAAATGAAGTATTAACACGACAAAATAAAATGTCAATTTTAAAAACGTATGTTAGGTTCGTTTGGCAAAGTCCCAAATTTTTTATCTTTCAATTAAACTGTACCTTTTAATAACAATGACAACTAATTTTTAAGAAATATATTGATAAGTATCTAATGTGAGTTTAGTTTTTAAGAAACACTTCATAAAGTCATTAAATTTTCTAGCGACTAGGTCTTCAATATTTGAAATTGCCGCCAAAATTTTAACCCCAAAATGGCGAACGTTGCGGTACTTTAGAATATTTAGTGACTTTACGACGGCTATTAGTCCTACGCCACCTATACGTATTGGTCCCCAACTAACCGGGTTGTGCGTCTAGTATTAGTTAGTCAATGCTTTAGCTGTGCAATTGTAAATATAATATTAAATTTCCAGTTTATTGTAAATAAAATGTTCATTTTTTAACTAGGAGGCGTGTTTCCCATAATTCCCGCAAAAAGCTCACATATCGCCTTGTCTGCACTAGGGAAATTTCTAAATTGACAATTTTAAATGTCAGTAGTGCTTAGAGAAAAAAGATAAAAGAGAGTTGGTAATACCATACAATTATTTCACACTACAATCACTCTACGGACTCTACTACAAACAGTGACGACAATCGATGTACCGATTTTTACTGGCTCGGTATACGGCCGCCATTAAGAGGCAAATTTTTGTTATTTACCCTTGATCAGCGTGTGATTTATATTTGGATTTAGCATGTTGCTAGGATGTCATCGTTAAATTCATTTGTTTAAGGTGTTTTACAACAGAAATGATTTTCATGAATATAAACCCGCCCAAAATTTCGCCTCTTAATGGTGGATGGGTGGAGTTAATAGCTGCTTGTCGCCACCGTTTGTAATAGAGTTACGGTATTTCTCACTACAGTGAATCTACGATTTTTGAGTTTTGGTCAAACTATGTACGGCAGTTGAAAATGTACGAAATTCACTTATTGGACACCGATGTGTGCAGTGCTTCACTCATACCATAATACTTAATGAAACATGTTCTGGACTTGTAAATTAGAGTTACGTTTATTTTAGTTCAGTTCAGTTCACCATTTCTTCTTTTTTATAAGTGCTAGTTGGAGCTTGATTAACTTGGACATTGTGATAAGGTACGTTGTCTATCACCAGTACTGAATTTGGGGGTAAATTCAGTAAAAGCTTCTGCTGCAACGATTTTCCATAGTTTGTCGAGTTCATATCGTTACAGTAATGTCCATTTTTTAGCCCAGATTTAAAAACCAAACTACAACCATCCAGAAAACCCATTTCACTACAATCACTCTTGGTCTTTTAGGTATGTTACACTTTAGTCCATTTTCAATACCATCAGACCATGATTTTGAATTAATGTGTCCACTGTGGACATACGTTTAATCCATATACACAATGGTAATATTTTATTTCTTGCAAGTAGGAGATCCTTAGTGCTCGAAGTTGTTCCTTTCTATAAGAAGTTTTCTGTCATAAGTTTATTACGTAAAGCATTTACATTCACTCTAGCACTCTTCGTTTTATGGAATATATCTCGGACCAATAACATAAATATTGGTCCGAGGAATATATACATAAAGTTGCAAAAAATCGTTCTTTCGTATGGTTGAAGATGCGTTAATGGGGATTCACGTGGACGTTTGTTTCCGGATCTTAAAAATGGAGGTTTCCCTTCTTCTACGTCAGCTACGCCTTGTTTGATAATTCCGGACACCGTAGCAATAGACACCTTAGTTTCTGTGCATGTTATTTCTTTAAGTTCTTTTAATGCGTTCGAAGGATTAATGGTTTTGAAATAATTGTACACTACCTCGCGTGTTTGACTGCGTATTACTTGCGCGTGTTGACCTCAGGCTCATAATCATGATATGGTATTACTGGTATTACACAATTACTCTTGTTTTAATTTAAAACGAGAATGAACACAGTTTTGCATTGACAATTGAAACTGATTGCAACTATGATTGGGGCAATTAAGAACTAAGAATTAGGACAATTTCATAATCTGTTTAAAAACATACATAATTCCATTAATCGATTAAAGAAAGTTAAATGTAAAATTTCAATTGTAAGAAAACGTGTTCATATTTTGTATAAGTAATCATTGACGTAATATACACTTGAAACAATTCATCTGTGACTCTACTGAAATTCTCGAACTACCGCGAGTAGACTATTTGAAAACGGACTAATGCGCATCTCACCTGATCTCACCTCCACGTCATCTCTGGTTGCACGTGCTGTAGTTTATAAATTATTATAAAAAACTAGCCGTTTGTTTATGAATGTCACTAGATGGACTGTCCATATTTATGGTTATGTAAGTACTTCTTCAGCTTATATCAAAATAACTATGCAATAAAACATTTACAGCTTGACACACGAGAACTTGCGGCTGAGAATTGAAGAAGATGCGCGACAGCAAAGTCGTTAAACTAGAATTCCTACTCTTTATATAACTGCTGTTTACTGGGCAACTGTGGGCGGGACTAACTCAACCGCAAGTTCTCGTGTGTCAAGCTGTAGTTCAGAACATGTATATGTGACCTTTCATTGTGTATTCTGTAGTTTAACATAAAGTAAAACAAAAAGAAACACACATGACAAAACAAAGCATAACTTACTCTGACTCTGGTGTTGTTGGAGTTTGACTTGGTGTAGTTGAGTGGCCAGAATATCGAGGATTTGCCCGATCTGCAGGTACAGATACACTTCTATTAAATTCGGTATTTAACCTAACACTTTTCTTACGTTCTCCTACAGAAAAATTGATTAGGTAACTCTATATCGCACAATAAGTGATTATACAAACCTAGAAAGGGATCATCAAGAAGTTGTTGAGCAGTGGCTCGACAATCCGGATCAGGTTCAAAACAACGTAGTATGAATGATCGAGCCCGGTCAGATAGCTCATCAGGTACACGGGGGTGCGCTTTATAATAACCAACTTTAAATACTGCAGCTTGGGGAGAACCCAATTCAATAAAAGGTGGTTTCCCTGGCAATAGAATAATAAGCTATGTTGTAACTTTATGTAAACAATTATATAGTGAAACAGCCAAGTTTGAAGAAAAATTCAAAGTATATATTTAAGTTTGAGAAATAATAGTACCTGTGGCCATTTCGACAATAGTACATCCTAAAGACCAAATGTCAGCAGGAGCTCCATATCCTCTTTGACCCTTATCTATTACTTCTGGAGCCATATATTGGAGAGTACCGGCAAACGTTTCTGTACTAGTACAAAGACCAGCCAATCTTTTCGAAGTACCAAAGTCTGATATTTTAACGACACCACTGTAAGTGTTCACTAATACGTTATCACCTTTAATATCACGATGCACAATTTTTTGATCATGCAAATACTTCAGTCCTTCTAAAATTTGACGTGTGTAATAGGCAATTGTGTGTTCATTTTCTTTTAGAGGGCCCCACTTAGAACGTAAAAGTGCACTGAGTGAACCTCCAGGTACTTGTTCCATAAATATTTTAAAATAATTGTTTTCAGAAAGAGAACCCAAATATTGAACTATATTACGATGGCGCAATTGAGAATGAAGACGTATCTCTTCATGTAAGGGTTGCACAGCACCCAAATTTTTTTCGGGTAGTTCCTTGACAGCAATTCGAACTTGCGTATTTAGATCACGAGCTGCATATACAACGCCATAAGTTCCCTTGCCAAGAATGACTCGTTTACCCTGTTCATCCAATTCATACTCATAACGTATTTCTCGTGGCGGTTCCATTTCCAGTAAACCTTCTTGATCAACTGTTAGCTCCAAAATGAGGCTGTATATGCGCTGTCTATGATAATGAATTTATAACGATACAATCAATTTTTTAGTTTAAGTTTTACCTGCACGTCTCGGAAGGGAAATAAATCTGAAAGTCATCCGAATTTTGATTTACATACAAAAACAGACATCGATCATCACGTTTGTAAAGACTGACACTACGTATCATTGGAGCAGTAAATTCAAAATCGTGCATTTGTGTACATGTACCTCGCAAACTTTTTGCACATAAATTTGTTACCTACAAATATACAATTATAGGTACATAGTACTATAAAATACAACACAATAATACTTGAAGCGATTGTTGCTCAGTCTCTAGATTAACACAAACATAAGTAGGCATTAATTCTTTACTTGGTTCAAGAACTAATGCGGGAAATCTAATACTATCTTCTGCAGGAGCTCTGGTGGCTTCTAGAAAAAATTCCATCCAAAAATGAAATATCTAAAAATGTTTCGTGTATTAAGTGTTTCACATAAAACAAACAAACAGACTTGTTCTTCTGGAGAGCGCTCATCATCCTTCCTTCGACGAAATCTATCTATCAATTCAATATTTCCAATAGTAGACTTCAGATACCAGTCTGGTGGTTTAAGTTTAAACATACATTCAGCTGCTTGTACGGCATTAGTGTAATGTTGAACCAAAACCGAAATTTCAAAAAATGTAGCAACATCCCAGTAGTCTTGTAAAGATTCCAAGCTACCCTTTTTGCCTATTAAATTATTTAAAACCATTCCAATATGTTGTAATTCTTCCGATTTTCCTATTTCGGCTCCAAGAATAACTAACAGAGTAGCTAAATTAATGCCTACAAATTTCACAATGACAAAAAAAACCTGTTTTTGGAAATGAAAAATTTACATACCAGCATACTCGTTAGGTTGCACTTCAAAACCTTTCCTGTACCAATGAATTGCTTGATTTAAACTTTCCATATCTGAATGATTTGATTCTATAAATTTATCTTTATATATACGTCCACATAAGCAAAGCATATCTGGGAAATGATTTTCTTTCTGAAAAAGAATAAACCTTTGAAATTTGTATGTATATGAATACCTGATTTTTGTATGTATATATTTTTTGGGAATGAATAAAATGTACTACAGAAAAATACTGATCATTTCAATAACTTTAAACTTGCATTTCAGAACAAGATGTTACTATTTGAACACTTTTTGCAAATTGTGAATTGTTCCTATCAAGGTAGGTATTCAAAATTAGATAATCTAATTTTGAACAACTGCAATAGTTCAAAAACCAACACCAGTAAGTGGACAAACATATTTAACACCTCAATAAGCGTGTAATAATAAAGTTATTGCCTCAGGTAATTGAGACCTATTAATTCCTGTGATACATAGATAGTTTTATTTCTGACCGAGTTTAATAAAATTTGTTCATTTCCGGTATATTTGATTCAGGTATCGTCGATTGCAGTTTTGGTTGTTGCTAGGTTACTTGTTCATAAAGAGACGTAGAGGGAATTATAGCGTCTTTATATCCCAAGGGAGTTATGACCTTTGAGAAAGGATACTAAGGGAGACGACATCACGTGGTCAAAGTGGGTAGAGGTACACCATATTGATAGTGCACTTATGTCAAACAAACTGTCAATCAGATTGTGTTAGTAAAAAGTGTAATATTTATTAAGTGCGTGTGTATTACAGTTATATACTAATGTATATACAGTAGAACCTCGGTTTACCGAGCTTTGATTAACCGAGGTTCCGTATTATCCGAGTCTAAATACATACGTAAAAAAATTTTTTTATACGTGCAATTTATGCTACGTGATTAAATATGCAATTGTACGAAGATATTTGTGACCTTGCCACGCGTGCTACCCGCGCCACCCTACCGACTTGCCGCTTTTTTCTCTATTTGTTTTCGCTATCGTAATTAATATTACCGGCGGCTTCATTCGTCAGTAATTAGTGCAAGTGCAAGTTTCATTTATCCGTCACTTGTTGAAAACGATATGAGTGCAAAAAGAAAACGGGTTGTGCTTTCTTTAGAACAAAAAGTTGATGCAATTAAACGTTTGTCCGCGTTATCCGAGTTTTTGCTTATCCGAGTTTACGTCGGTCCACATTAGCTCGGTTAAGCGAGGTTCTACTGTATTAACAGCATTATGGTGTCTTGTGCTCTACGTAGCTGCAACAGCAGAGATGGCGTAGATAAGAAGAATTCGACTGGCATAACAATTCATAAGTTAGTGTACAAAATATAAACAATGTGTAGGGCCGTAATTGGAAAAACGAAAAGGAGATTGCGATGTTCAAAGACGAATAACATTAATTGAGATCTCGTAAAAAGTGAACAGGACCCGTTATTTTCGAGGGACAAAATACAGTAAGTGGTGTGCTTTGTCATTAATTTTAAATAAAGCCACCTTTTAAGCGGAGGGTTGGAATGACTTTTGTTTTTTTATAATTTTCCGTAGTTCGCACCTGGTGAGGCAGCCATATTGGTAGTACACTTAGCCCCGCCCAATGCTCCCGTTTTCAGTATACAGCAAAGATGCTTCATAGCGTCTCCTTTAGTATCCTTTCTCAAAGGTTATGACACTCTTTATTGATATGGTAACTATGACGATATAACCTTATAATATCACGGACAGAAATAATAGTATATTATTCAACGAGCATGTAATGATAGCTATTACTCACGAAGATGTAATATGCCACACTAGCCTCCAGGCGAGTATTTTTTTTTATTTGAGTACAAGATTGTACTTACCTTTTTTAAAGCTCTAACACAAACTTGCAAAGCTTTTTCTCGATCACCATCTTGCTTTCGTCTATTTAATGCAAAAGCATACCAATACCAAATATAAGAATTCAAATAATTGCGCGATGAAGGAAGGGTTCTAAGATCATCAACAAGTTGAACCATGGCATCGTAATCTTGAATATCACGAAAGCAAAATAACATATTTAATACCACTTCCCCAGATAGTAC
The DNA here is from genome assembly GCA_036250285.1 of Pyrocoelia pectoralis. Lineage (NCBI taxonomy): Eukaryota > Metazoa > Arthropoda > Insecta > Coleoptera > Lampyridae > Pyrocoelia > Pyrocoelia pectoralis. Next base: position 37,673,944 of record CM070074.1, read on the forward strand.
ATGGGGGTCATCTAATCGTTTTCGTATATTTTGTAAAGCATCACGTAGCTCTGGACCAGTTGCTTGTTCTCTAAGTTTCTTTAAATCGGTGAGAAATTTTTCCTTCATATGAGCTCTGCAAAGATTATACATATATAAAACAAAGTAAGTACATCAAGTAATAAAACACAAAAAAAAATAAACTAACTTGCTTTGAATTTCAACATCTTGTAATAATTTTCGTAGCCGATGATGAAGTGATTCTCCAATTTCATCATTTCTAACACCTGCTGATGTTGTGAGGCACGAAATACCAGTTTCAGATAAAGTGTATGAAATGAAAGAATAATTTCCGCACGATAACTACAACAAATCGTCAAATTAAAATGTGAGTGAGCTTGTTGGAATGTACATTTTGTATAGTGCAATACAGACACAGTCGAACTTTAGTGGAACTAAGACATTCAAGAATATCGACTGTGAAGATTCTCTATGTTTGGATATGTCAGGTTTTCTTTCTTTAGTTCACAACATATGCAAATGAAAGTTTCCATTACATGGTATTTTGACTTAATTATAAAAATGAGAAGTAGTTCTTTGTATTTACTATCGAAATTCTAAATTGTTTGACCTATGTATACTGAATTGCAAAATGCCCAGTTCAATTTATAAATACCCTATTTCATGTTGTCTAGTGTGCTGTGTTTCGCATTGAAAAGATAAATTTTAATAATAACGAGTTGTTTGCTTACTAACTTTACCAAAATATGATAGTGAAATATATTTCACATTTTCATTTTTAGTTTCAGTAGGGTAACTTTTGTAGTTTACGGCTTATTTATTTATTTTTGGTTTTGGTTTATAATTGTTGTTAAAGTTTGATTTTTGAGAAGGTGCGTGTACGTCATAGACATTTTACATAGTTACAATTGTTGTCAATAATATAATAACAATAGTAACTAAGAAAAATGCCTATGACATACACGCACCTTCTCAAAAATTAAACTATACATGCAATTTGTTTAATATTTGAAATTTTCTTTTGTTCCCTTTTGTTTCTAGATAATTGTGTAGTAAGTGCCTTATGTACTAAAGAACTAAGCACAGCTAACTTGTGTTTTAGGTGATGACAAGAATTTTGTGGAAAAGTAATGCCTGTATGTGTGAGTTTAAGGTAAATTTTGAATTTATTTGAACTAACTAAAAAGTTAGCCATTTAAGAAAAACGGCTAGAACTGAAGTTAGCAGATTTATATACAGGATGTCCCACTTGAAACTGACACATTTTAAATGTAATTATTGACTAAACGAAATAAGATAGAAATGTGTGGTTTCAAACAATGAGTTTCAAATTCCGAAAAGTTTTTCCCCAATCACATTAAAAATTTTTCCCAGTTATACAGGGTGAGGGAAAAATTGCCTATCATCAACTAAAAATTATTTGACATATTTAAATAGAACCCCCTGTATATTTTTACACTATTGGAAAGCTGAGTTCTTTAGTTTTTGACAAATGTCAACATGTGTAATTAATTTTTACAAATAAAGAAGATGCGCGAATTTTTGTGAGTGTGTGCACTCTCATTAGTTTCAATATCGTCAGTAGCTTTTCAATTTTGTTAATGATGGAATTGAACAAGAAATGCTACAAAATTCTTTTTTGAACTTACAAGATCGATGTCAAAAGGGCATATACAAAGGAGGCCATATTCAACAATTTCTATACAAAGTTGCCATATTTTTTATTAATTATTGCCATGATGTTTAAATTAGTGATAAATACGTGTAAAAATATACAGTGTGTCCCAGGATTGATGTTACAAGAGGTGTAATGGACTAAAATTTTTTGAATTTCAATTTAAGATTCTGGAATTAAGCCCTGCTTGGCGTGAAACGAATTTTAAGAAATTTTTCGTTTTTTGAAAAACAAAATGGCCGTGACGGTGAAGCAAGAACTATTTTCTTTTCAGGTAAAGTGCCCTTTTGGTTTGCGATATGGAAAAATTTTACTAAGAAAAGTTGTTCATAATGACAAATCATGGGCGTATACCAAACTTCATGACCATCTATCTACTTTCATTAAACTGTCTGTTTTAGATTGAACAATAGTTATTTTTGCAACTCGTGCGCGAAATACTTTGGTGATCTCGACTATTTTTTTAAATCGGCTGCGCCTCGTTAAATAAATCAGTTTTCGATCACCAAAGTCGCATTTCGCGCACTAGATACAAAAATAACTATTGTTCAATCTAAAACAGATAGTTTAATGAAAGTAGGTAGATGGTCCTGAAGTTTGGTATACGCCCATGATTTGTAATTATGAACAACTTTTCTTAGTAAAATTTTTCCATGTCGCAAACCAAAAGGGCACTTTACCTGAAAAGAAAATAGTTCTTGCTTCACCGTCACGGCCATTTTGTTTTTCAAAAAACGAAAAATTTCTTAAAATTCGTTTCACGCCAAGCAGGGCTTAATTCCAGAATCTTAAATTGAAATTCAAAAAATTTTAGTCCATTACACCTCTTGTAACATCAATCCTGGGACACACTGTATAGGGGTTCTATTTAAATTAGTGAAGTAATTTTTTGTTGTAGATAGGCAATTTTTTTCCATCGCCCTGTATAATTGCAAATTTTTTTAATGTGATTGGGATAAAACTTTTGGAAGTTTGAAACTCATTGGTTGAAAAACCCCACATTCCTATCTTATTTCGTTTAGTCAATAATCATGTTTAAAATCTATCAGTTTCACCTGGGTCACCCTGTAGTTTAACCACAAATATAAGAGTGACGAATAAATTACATGAATCCACTAATTCAGAAAATTTCACTCCTCAGTTTTGTAAATAAGATAAGTATTTGAGGTCAAAATTCTTGTTATTTCTTCCTTTGCCCTGTTGTTCTCACTTTTTTTTTACAAAAGCTGAGCAATTAAGATCAGTTAAAACCAAGATTAAAACCTACCTTCCAATCTTATCTCAAGAAGAATTGATTTATACAGATAGTAAATTTTAAATTACATGTTTACTGATAATGCAAAAAGAACACTTAAGTACTGAGGATATTATATACAATTAATTTGTGACTGTAATTATAAGTGTTATGCAGGATTATTAATGTTATTCCACACAAAATATTATGGCTAAACTCCTTTAAAAAGGTTTTTAAATTATTTTCATAATGTACACAGCATCCCAAAAAAAAAGAAACATATGAAAGTTGTATTTTGTTAAATGGAAAGTTTTTTTGGCATCTGTGATAGAACCCGTATATTATGAAAACAATTTTAACTCTAATCGACTCAACTATTTCCAAAACAAAAGTCAAGTTTAGCAGTAATAATTGTGTGTCAAATAACATACAATGAATTTGTTAGAAATAGTAATTTATATGAAACTTAAAATTAAACAGGTGGGAAAGAAATAGCTTTTTGGCATGATTAAAATGTTAATTAAACCTATTGTATTCACGTACACGATTTTAATATCTACAGTCTTAAGATTTGCAAAGCTCATCTTTAGGCATATTTAAATTATTATTACAAACTTTAGAGATAATCTAAAGTTTCCTTGTAAAGACGACACGAATTCTATTAAATAAAATCACAATGACCCTCAATTCTTAGCTTGTTTTTCGGCTGGTTAGATGGTTTAGCTCTTATTTTCAAACACACATCATGCTTATTGTTTCAGTTTCTATACTAAACTCGTTAATATTTATATGAGTGAAAAGAAAATCACCTTAAGTCTAACAGTAGCTTCAGGATCGGTATCATTATAAAGCAAAATATTCTGCTTCATGTTAAAACTTTCTCGTACTCCCAAATGGTAGAACAAGGTACTTTGTTGTACTGGTATGGATAAATCGACAATGGCAACATCTGCATTATAAAAGCTACTAACTACATTTGATTCGCCAAAATCAAGTTTTTCAAACTGAAAAAAGACAAATTAACATACAGTTACTGATACAACCACGTTTTTCGTACCTGTAGATGGTTAACATTTGCACCTACATGAAGGCAAGCTTGGCGAACTTCTTCCAGTCCTTTTTTCCTATGAGATAAATTACTTGTCTGACAAATATCGAGAACACATACAACATCCATGTGTGTTCGTATACTTATACTACTATTTGAGCTTTCACCTTGAACAGTTCCTGATAAATCTGAATGGGATCCTATACTGTCAGTCATGCTGCGACATTCTAAAATTTTAAAATTAAAAGTATGTAATGTTATTTAATAAAATTTTTTACCTGCGTCTGGTTCTAAGAGAACAGTTAATGGAGCAGGCATAGCTTCCAATATAGTATCAATAAAAGTACAATAACATTTGTACTATTAAGCAAACTTCAAGATTGCACTATTTATAAATTTTACATTTACATAATACCTAATATTTGTAACCTGCACGTTTTAACTATATGTTAACTAACCGTAATGGGATATTTTCATGTTGCTTATATTTCGTTTTATCATTTTAGTGCATTTCAAACAAGAAAATATACAGAAACAGAATACAAAATAAATGTTTTTGAAACTTAAGTTTGACAGCGTTGTCTTTATGACATCGTTTATTTGCGCACATTCCACACCCCTCTTAAAATTCTCCGTAGTTTGACCTTGACAACTTTTAAAAATATTATGTTGATCTACATTTCTATCTCCAGCAATTTCATTTTGTTTCTAATATAAAAATATTGAAGTTATTTTAATTTAACCGCTGTATCTATTTATACAATTTTTCTAATGCTTAAAAAACCCTAAAAAGGAATGAATAATACAGTGGCGTAACAACTATACATGTCATTGTGGAAATTAAGTACCTAGCGGATAAATTTGGTAACTCCGTTAATCTGTATCTGATAGAGACAAAATCTAAAAGGAGTGTGTAGCGATTTAAATTACAGCGTATATGGCAGATGTTTACATCAATTGTTTTCAAAGTTGACAACCAATGTTTTTTATTTTTTGTAGAATTTTTACAACACATTTCAACGATATAAAATTTTGAATAGGTTACATACGAAAAAACTCAAGAAAAACGGTCTTACAGTTAAAAAAATAAATTAATTACCTAACTTAAATCTTCAAACTGATGACCCTGCACCATCTAGCAATACCCAAGACACGGCAATAAAATGCATTCACTACAATACGTTTTAAAGCATTTGAACCGTTATTAACCTACACTAATGTCGAATTCTATCTTGAGGGTCCTCTAAATTGTTAGGTCGATCTTTGTATACCAAGTTTTTTAAGTGGCCCCACAGAAAAAAGTCTAATGGCGTTAGATCAGGGGACCTAGCCGGCCATTGCATTGGACCTCTTCTTCATGGAAACGCTTCGTCTAAACAACGCCGCACATCTACTGCATAGTGTGGCGGAGCACCGTCATGTTGCAGCCAAATTATTGTTTGGTACGTCGGGGTCGTTTTCATTCGGAAATATTATCGCTAATGCAGGTAGTAATTCATATGGTAAAAAGCGTAGGTATCTTTCCCCTAAAATTCTGTCACCGACAATTCTTGCCAATACGTTGACCTTTTGGGGATATTATGGGTATAAGCTTCTTGAATCCACTGTGGATTTTCCCTAGACCAATATCGAAAATACTGCCTATTGAGAGTTCCATGTAAGGAAAAACTTGCTTCATCCGAAAATATTATACGCCGCAAGACGTCACGATTGCAAATTTCCATCATTTGGTCACAGAATTGTTGCCTAAAGTCATAGTCGGCCTCTGATAACTCATGGATCAATTTTATCTTATGAGGATGACATTTTTGTATTTTTCAGTACCGAAGTACGGCTCACGTTGTGTTCCAAAACCGCGTTAGTTGAATGCGGATTAACTTGAAATTCCAGAAAAATATTAAGGACGGCCAGTTTTTGGAAGATCCCTCACAGTTCTTGAAATTTATTTTTTATTCTGCTGACTGGGGATTGGCTTATTTGCTTATCAAGATATTTCTCTCTGAAAAGTCGACATACTTCTTGATGAGTTCTAACTCGATAGCCATACCCAATCTCATTAAAACTTCAGTTCTTTGTTGCTCTGTGAGCGATGCCATTTTGGCCAAACAATGTTCTTAATACGGTAAATACCATTGAATAAAGAATAGAGAGGAAGGAGTATATGAACTCGACCTTGAAATCAAAGCGGTGGCAAAATGGCTACTAACATGTTTCCTGTTACATAGAAATTGACAGAAACAACTGCCATATTAATAACTCTAATTGGAGTTCAGTGACTGTAACAATCAACAAATGAATATTTCAAATTTTGCAGGTTATGGTCAACTGTCAACACGACCAAAATGTAAACAAGATGACTCAACAGTGGTGTACAAATGGCTGAACTTCCGTAACCAATTTTTATGCAGCAATGATACGATACTCTCCTTCCTCTCTATTCTTTATTCAATGGTAAATACTTTTACTATACACAGGAAATTATAATCGCACTAAACACATCGCTTGTCAAAGTGAAAACAGGGTGTTATCTGTTATTAAAACCCCGGTAACCAGGATTAGTCTGTTAATTTTTTTAAACTGTAAAGGGGCCTACAGACGATCTACTTAGTTGTCAACCCTGCCACCAGTGAACTGTATTACAGGGGCGTTGCCAGACAAAAAATGTTATTTTTTAATTACATTTATTTCGATATAGGTGTATATACGAGGGTAAATCAAATATGAACCGGACTTTTCTGTTTAGCGCCCTCTAGGTAATTCGAGTGGCGTGACGTCTCGATATATGTTAGGTAGGGATGTCAAGAAGAGGGGAGTTCGTCGGTATGGCGAGGCGCAGTCGATGCGCTGTTAGTAGCATCATGTTTGAGCAAGAGGTGCATACGTCTGTTGCGCAACGTGCCAACATTAGGCTCCTCCCATAAAAAATCAAAACGATTTAATTTTACTCCAACTTGTGGACCAACATACATTTCAACCACCAACCTATCTACAGACGTATAAAGTCAGGGCAATCCTAAAAGCGTTGCACGTGACATATGACGTAAAAACAGTACCAATGTAATACTAATTTTTCGGATTGTCATTAAAGGTAATACTCTAGGGTAAAATAATTCTACAAGTTGGCAGCATCATAAATAAAATTACAATGTTGCAACCAAGGACATCTGTCATTTATTGTCTTCCATTTCGTAGTTTATTCTATTTCGTTTTAATCCATATGACAACACTGTTGACATGTATATCATACTCGTGACGTGCAACACTTTTTATTTTGCCCCAACTTTAGTTGTCAACATTCAATGTTGTCAACCAAGTTGACAACTAAGCTGATCGTCTGTAGGCTCCTTAAGACCGTTTTTCTTGTATTTTTTCGTATGTAACCTATTCAAAATTTTATATCATTGAAGAGCTTAAAAAACTAAAAAAAATATTGGTTGTCATTTAAAAACATATTGATGACGCCACAACTTTCAAAACAATTGATATAAACAACTGAAAAAACCTTTTCCATATGCGCTGTAATTTAAATCGTTACAACCCTTTTGGATTTTGTCTCTATCATACAGATTAACGGAGTTACTGTCACTCTCAGTTTGTAGTACAGTTTTTTATGGCCAACGAGGGTGCCAGCATGCTTATTAAATCTCTTAACATTGGTATGAATGCGCAAATATGTTAAAACCAAGAGATTCATAATTACCAAGTTGCGATGATCACACCTGAGATGACACCGAACTTTACATTCTGGCAACATGTTAGAAAACTTGCAACGGTGGACAATGTTGCTTTTTTTCCATTGAATAAAGAATAGAGAGCGGAAGGAAAGTATCGTCAAAGAATATTCACTTATCGTATAATATCATTGTTGCATAAAAATTAGTGACGGAAGTTCAGCCATTTGTACACCACTGTGAGTCATCTTTGTTTACATTTTGGTCGTGTTGATCATAACTTACAAAATTTGAAATATTTATTTGTTGATTGTTACAGTCACTGAACTCCAATTAGAGTTATAAATATTATGGTTAGTTGTTTAGTTTGTGGAAGATCAAAAACTAAAAAAAAAAACAAATGGCTCCACATATATGTATGTAATAGCATTCATATGATTAGAAGACATTTTCTGATTATTCTTATTTAGCCTAGTGAACGAACGCTCAAAAAGGGCTTGTAGACAGACATTTTCATCCTAAAGATTTTATTTCTGGGATGTATTTGGAGGTGTTTGGTGACGATTATACAAAAAGTCCCCGGCCCTACCGTATGAGCTAACTCCGTAGCGTAACAAAATTTGCGAATTTGTTTGGTTTTCCGTAAACTCAAAATTTCGAAAATTTCCAAACTTTTCTCCTATTTAACCGAAACTCTATCTCTTACCGTTTCCGAAATCCCCATAGTGGCCCTCCTTATCTTATGAATTTGTAATACGTAATGCTCACGCTATGAATGACCGAATGAGATGTAGGTACAGGTGCAAATTTAATTATTAAATACTTAAAGAAATTTAAAAAATAGTAATTTTTGTATCTAGTGCGCGAAATGCCACATTGGTGATCGAGAACTAATTTTTTAACGAGGCGCAACCGAGTTAAAAAAATCATTTCTCGATCACCAAACTATTTCGCGTTTTTCCACAAACGTGAAAAAGTTGACAGTTATTTTAACGTTAAAATACAAAACTCTCATTGCAGTGCGCGAAGTAAGTATTTCACGCACGGCGTCGTCATTTCGTGCACGGTGTCATAGTAACGTAGGAAAGTGAAAAAAAGAGTCACACTAAAGTAAAGAATTTCGTAAATGTAACCCTTTAATATAATATTTGTCATTAGGTACAACAATGGTATTGCTTCATCCTTCATTATACGCCCACCATTTTTGGAGTTCAAAGTGAAAAAGTGGAAAATTGTATACCTAGGTTATAGGTAAAGATGACATTTATAACAGCTTGTCATATGAATCTATTATTTCTAACGTTTCATTTGCGTACAATAAATACATAAAAATTTACAATAAAATTACTTTCAACAGTTTTCTATCTTCTTACATTACCTACTGTTTCAAATTTTCGAAACAGTATTGCGCATTATGAGTTATAAATTATAATGCAATTTATTTAATTAAATTAGCCATGGAATATTGTTACAAGAAATTTAAATGTTGTTAAACAATATTTACACTTACCATTATGAATGCTAAATTTTGTAATAATATGAAATTCTTCAAAATTCTATGAATAACTGTATAAAGTAATGAACAAGGATGAATCAAAATATATTTAATTTTTATAACCATAGACCGATTCTTGAAACTTAACCCACACTTTCGGAGTATTTTGCACAACTACACATTTTAAATTGTTTTAAAATGTTTTAAAAAAAGATTTTGCAATCTTTGCATCCGTTCAAAACAAATGCTTGAGTCTCGTACCTATAGGAACTTTGTGATGTTTCGAAGACTAAAAATTCAAAAACTATTTTTTTCGCCGTGTTTACGCCCATGAATAATGAGTAATCTAATAACTAAAATACAGGTGTTCATTTAAAACTTTATCATTTACACATTTTACATACAATGTGTTTTAAGTTCCTCTATACATATAAAAAGAAAAGTCCATTCACTCCCAAGAAAAACTAAAACAAATATAACAGACGCGTGAACAGTAGTTTCCAGGAAGACAGTACGGTTCTTATTGGTCTATTTTGATCATTTGATGATATTTTGATCAATGTATTTAACTTTTAATACGGCCCTGTTACCTGTACAATGTTTTCTGTCAATCACATGAATACCGCAGCATTGTGTTTACATTTAGTTTTTCTTGGGAGAGTTGAGTTTGTTATTATTTATAATTAAATTTGCTAATTACTCCCTTATATTTAAAATTGTTGCCCTGCCCTACATTTTGTACTTCTATGTATTTACTTAAAGCGTTGATTGAGGAATCCTCTATAGTCAGTGCTTAAGTACAGATATTTCTTGTAATCTTGATGTAAATTTTCACGCTGATTACGAATATGCAATTCACTTTTTGATATCACGAATGATTATCGAAGTAATTTAGGTCAAAGGTCAAATATAAATGTATGCATATCTCGTTAACGGTAATAGAGATAGGATAGACCATAGACAAAAGGTACCGAAGGCTTTATTGTTAAGAGTGTTGAGATGAATAAATTTGCTGTTGAACACATTTTGATATATCTATCAAACCAGTATTGATATACCTAATTGATTTTAAAATTTTAATTTTACCATATCTTTCAAACGGTAATAGAAAGACAAGTGATGCAAGAAGTTTTATAATACAGGGTATTAAGCTGGGCAACTTTGCTATTGAACATTTTTTAATAATTCAAACTGTTAATATAATAAACAATAAAGCAAGTCTTCCGACAAAAATTCATTTGCTTTCTTATCAACAATACTTTATTTTTTACTTTTTTAGTAAAGGGCAAACATCTGTAAGTTTGGTAAGTAAGCCGTAAAGGTGTACATGCGCGGCTTATTTTTTGTAATTTTATTTGTGTTTGTCTCCAACGATATCTCCCTTGATGACCACAACTCTCCCACTGCTAGTTAGCTGCAATCTGTTTTTCCATCAATTTCGGACCTCGGGGACTTGTAAAATGACCACGTCGGGGAAGAAGTGTCATACTATAACCATCTTTGCTATAACGTAACATAGTTTAAAAAATAAAAATTTTAAAGTCTTATTTGCGAATAATGTTCTCTATGAAATGTATTATTCTTGTGAAGCGATTTTTTGAAAAATTAAAATAAGTGCAAATTGCATGTACACATAACATTTGTGCAGAATAGCCACATTTTTTCCAAAAGCTACACTTAATGTGGCATAAAAATAGAAAGTTTCATTCCTGCAGGAAAATTCCATGAACATTAGTTCAAAACCACAAAAATGGGATCTGACGAAATACTCTGAATTGAAGATTGGAGATAAGCGCTATTACGCTATGAAGGAATTTACCGTTAATTTTGAAAAAGATCTGGTTCATGTGCAGCTCTGTTAATTTAATAAGATCGTTAACTTGCGCATCTTCCAAATTGTTTTGTGTTAAAATATTCGTAAATAGCCTAAAATGCTATTTAAATTAAAATTTTTATTGGGGTTTTTCGTGTTTTCAGTGTTGTCTAATTCAATGGCGACCTGGTTGTGGTTTGTTTCTATTGTTTTTGAGAAAAACGTAGTATCGATACGAAAGGGGTTTCACAATTTGCTACTTTTACACATAATATATCTACGTCAAATTTGATACTCTTTGCTACGGTTTATAAATACCATCAATGACGGAAGCTGTGGTAATTCCAGAGACCGGTATGTATAGTCACTACCTGGCTATACTCTCCACAACGAAAATGATAACAAACAAGAACTTAAATACAAATAATCGCACATTCGAGGAAAGTTAATAATTTTGCTATTTAATTAATCTTCCCCCTTTATCTTATTGTTGGAACTTGAAACAATTCGCAATGTAATAATAACAATGCATTTGTTGGTATTTATCCAGAATTTTATCCTTCTCTTTTTACTAATTCGCCTACTTTTTTAATCATGTAATGAGAATAATTTTAAATGATATGTAAATATTACGAAAGAGTATTGGATTTAATGTTTTGAAGTTTCACATTATATATTTATAAGCTATAAGCATTTACCTATCTAAATAGGTCGTACAATACCTACTGATTTTTATTTTTTTATCTTAAAATCGTATATCTGTTAGTTTTTTTTATTAAAACCACCATTCAACAGTTCTATAATTAAAAATACGCACAGTATTTAACAGAATTCTAATTAAATTGATTGACATAAGTATACGTATATGATACTGTTTTACTTTCCCGTGGAATGTAGAAATTTAAATAAATACTCATGGTTTTAATAACACACAAGCTCTTTAAAAATGCTCTCTTCGAAACTGTAACAGGAATGTAAAATTTGTCGAAACCGTTTCTAAAACATGGAGCGGAACCACTATGAGCCGCAGGGCGATCTTCTCCAACCCATCCCTTAAGGCGCATCCGCACTATGCCGATCGGCTTTAAGTAGAATACGGGCACCTCGCCCCTCCACTTTTTTCTGACGTCACAAGCCCCGCCCACTATTCACCCACGTGAGCGACATCATTCGACCTTGAAATGACCTTGACCTTGAAATGACCACCGTGACCTTGAAACCGACATCATTTGACCTTGGTGTGACCTTGAAATGACAAAAAACCAAAAGGACATTAAGAAACCAAAAACGAAAAGGGCATCCAGAAAGGACAAAATGGCATGCAGAAAGTCGTTCAGGAAAGCCAAAAAGGCATTCAGGAAATCATCCGGGAAAGGCAAAAAGGCGTTAAGAAACCAGAAAAGCCAAAAAGGCATTAAGAAAACAGAAAAAGCAAAAGGACATTAAGAAACCAGAAAGCCAAAAGGGTATTAAGAAACCAAAAGCCAAAAAGGCATTCAGCATCCGGGAAAGGCAAAAAGGCGTTAAGAAACCCGAAAAGCCAAAAAGGCATTAAGAAAAACCAAAAGGGCATTAAGAAAAACCTTACCACCCAAAAGGGGCCCCTCAAGGCCCACGTGGGCGGCTGTATTTGACCTTGAAATGACCTTCACCTTGAAATAACCCAAATGACCTCCACCCTGAAATGACCTTGAAATTTGTTCCCGGTCTCGTCGCTAGTCCGGGGAACCTTGAAATTTGTTTCCGATCTCTCCGCTAGTCGGGGAATTTCCTGTGCTGTAAATAAGCGTAATCGAATTTAGATAAGGTTTTCTTAATGCCCTTTTGGTTTTTCTTAATGCCTTTTTGCCTTTTGGGTTTCTTAACGCCTTTTTGCCTTTCCCGGATGCTGAATGCTTTTTTGGCTTTTGGTTTCTTAATACCCTTTTGACTTTCTCGTTTCTTAATGTCCTTTTGGTTTTTCTTAATGCCTTTTTGCCCTTCCAGGTTCCTGACCTTTTGCCTTTTCGGGTTTCTTAACGCCTTTTTGCCTTTCCCGGATGCTGAATGCTTTTTTGGCTTTTGGTTTCTTAATGCCCTTTTGCCTTTCTTGCCGCTAGTCTATTTGACCTTGAAATTGGTTCTTGGTCTCGCCGCTATTCGATTTGACCTTGAAATTGGTTCTTGGTCTAGCCGCTAGTCTATTTGACCTTGAAATTGGTTCTTGGTCTCGCCGCTAGTCTATTGGACCTTGAAATTGGTTCTTGGTCTCGCCGCTAGTCTATTTGACCTTGAAATTGGTTCTTGGTCTCGCCGCTAATCTATTTGACCTTGAAATTGGTTCCTGGTCTCGCCGCTAGTCTATTTGACCTTGAAATTGGTTCTTTGTGTCGCCGCTAGTCCGGAAACCTTGAAATTTGTTCCTGGTCTCGCCGCTAGTCGGGGAATTTTTAGTAATTAAGATAACGTAATCGTTAGTTCTTGGTCTGGCCGCTAGTCTGGGAACCTTGAAATTTGTTCTTGGTCTCTCCGCTAGTCGGAGAATTTCCTGTAATTTGCTTTGGCCCCGCGTAGATAGCGTAATCATTAGTTACCGATAATGTAATGTGTTTTTGCATTATTTCCGATAACGTGTTATAAATAAGCGTAACCGAGTTTAGATACGTTAACGTTGGTGAGTTCTACTACTGTATTCACCGCGGAATGTTTAAGTGTTAAACAAATTTTGGGGCTGTTTCGCTGTGATGTTTTGTTAACCGACGAGCTGCTGATAATGCAGGGTGGTTTGTGAAAATGATGGAGATTTACGAAGAGCTGGTTCAGTGTAAGTATATGTTTGTGTTATTATTATTCTGAATGTTAATTATTGTTATTGCATAAAGACGAGCGATGAAGCCGCTCTGCTATCAACCCAAACCCTAAGAAGATTATCAAGATCGCGCTAAAAACTACCAGAATAATAATAAGAATCAGCAGATAAGACCGGATGTTTCCATTATCTCGGAATTACGTATCACAGCATGCATGGAGCAGACCAATTACGTTATGTGATAGACGCTGACGGTTTTCAAATTAATAAACAGTTTGTTGTAAAAGAACTGGCAATTGGAGATCTTAAAACCAATACGATAATATTACAATATTATCTAGTCGGCCGATTTCATGATCTCCCTTATAGTGATCGCAGGCAGGTTGCGTGGGTAACGAAACATATCCACGGGCTCAGCTTCAACAACGGTCCATACGATTTACCGCAAGATGCGATATATGATACAATTTTAGAAGTATGTGTTAAAGCTGAGCAGTGTGGGAAATTAATAGGTCATAAAGGTGGACATTATAAGGTTGATCTGTTAAATCAGGTGGGGTACAAAGATTTAGCGTATAACATAGAGTTATTAGGGTGTCCAAAGTTAGAATCGCTAATCCGAGATAATAATCTTGAATTAGTAGAGACGTGCCCGCCACATAATAAAATTATACCAAAAAAATCTAAATTTGTAACATCGTCGTCGTCGATACCGCATTGTTCTAAAATGGAAGTTAGATATTTTATGAATTTTATAAATGAACTGTGTGGTAGCGTTTAAAAATAATTTATTTATAATTAAATATAAGGTGTCTATATTTTATAATTAAATAGATATATATATTTCTAATTATTATTATTATTATTGTAACACTGTACTTCATTTATGATCGTAAATTACCTAAAGCTATATTTTGAAATTTGTTGTGATAGTTACAAGTACTTTCAATTAATTAATTTTTACACTTAAGTAAAATTGAATAGAAAAGATGTTATACGATTATGACAAAGTCAACTAGACGATAAACAAGTTCATTGCATTTGTGAATGCATCTATAATACTTTGCAGGGTAATGTACCGTTATCAAAGTATCAGAAACGACAACTCTCTTATCATAAAACAGTTCTAAGGAATCTGGCCGAACACGACGAACCTATAGAAGAGAAGAAACAGATATTAGTGCAAAATGGCGGTGCATTTCTACCGTTTCTACTAGCTCCTCTACTTAGTGGTGTGCTAGAAGATTTTTTTCAATAGGCATGGAGCACACAGGGATAGATGTAAAAGAAATCATAGTTTATGGTCTTGAAAACGGTATTTGCAAGCCCGAAGCGAAAAATGGAAGTTTATCTGAGTTTGAATACTCTGGAGACCTTAAACCAGATGCAACATGATCTAGAACTCAAAATGTACCAACTACATCTACTGGGGCCGATTACATATTATACAAGTCGTACGTGAATACAGAAACAAACACCAGATTTAATTTGTTTTTTCATATTGTACATTAAAACTCTCACACTATATTTTGTAAAAATGTTTAATCGAAAACGATATTAATTAAATTGCTTAACTGTTATTGTTTTTGTCATTCCAGCCAGCATGCGTAAGGTATGGTTTAACGATTCTCGTAATTCTGTGCATTATATGACTGTCTGGCAATATGCTTATAAGCAAGCCCGTAAAGGGAAGTGGGAACAACATGCTAGAGATTCTGTTCGTTTCGCAAGACGAGTTGAAATCGTCAGCAAAGTTATTTCACCAATATTAGAAAACGAACATCGGGCATTTGTATTGGCCACACGCTCTTACCATAATGTGCCTCCTTCAATTGATTGATACGACAATTGTTTAATTGAAACTTGTTGATCCGCAATATTTTTGTACACAAAGTACGGTGAGCAAGCAAGACAAAATTTATAATTTTATAGTGCGCAAGGCAAAAAAAAATGTACCCTGCGCAAGGCCTTCCAGGTTCCTGACCTTTTTGCCTGTTCGGGTTTCTTAACGCCTTTTTGCCTTTCCCGGATGCTGAATGCCTTTTTGACTTTTGGTTTCTTAATACCCTTTTGGCTTTCTGGTTTCTTAATACCCAACAACACCAATTACGGTGCGCACGACAATATTTTCGGTGCGCCCAACAATATTTACGGTGCGCACAACATAATTTATGGTGCGCACAACACCAATTACGGTGCGCACGACAACCTGTTCGGTGCGCACAACACCATTTACGGTGCGCAACACCAAATTTTCGGTGCGCACGATTAGCCATTTTACTTTTGGTGGGAATTTTGATTTTTGTAGCCACTTTGGTTTTGTCGGTTATATTTAATGGCCAAGCAAGCTGCATACGTGGACTTTAGAAAGAAATACAAGATTTAAACTATAAACAATTGTTGTATCAAGCAATCAATCAATTGAAGGAGGCACATTGTGGTAAGCGCGTGTGGCCAATACGAATTTCCGATGTTCGTTTTCTAATAGGTATTGGTAAAGTTTCGTACAAATTTTGTAAAATTTCGTGCGAATATCGTAAAGCTTCGTACGAATTTCGTAAAGTTTGGCTTCTTTTTTGATAAGTACAATGTGAAAAATATAAACTAAATCATATGTTTGAAGCATGTTAGGTACATTTTGCCTTTTTGGCTTTATGAATGCCCTTTCGGCTTTTTCGGATAACTTCCATAATGACTTTTTGGCTTTCCTGGATGACTCTTCCTCAAACCCAAAAAAGGTACTACACGATTTATTTAATCTAATCTATAATCGAGTAACGGATTACGTCATCCAGGAAAGCCAAAAAGTCATTATGGAAGTTATCCGAAAAAGCCGAAAGGGCATTCATAAAGCCAAAAAGGCAAAATGTACCTAACATGCTTCAAACATATGATTTAGTTTATATTTTTCACATTGTACTTATCAAAAAAGAAGCCAAACTTTACGAAATTCGTACGAAGCTTTACGATATTCGCACGAAATTTTACAAAATTTGTACGAAACTTTACCAATACCTATTAGAAAACGAACATCGGAAATTCGTATTGGCCACACGCGCTTACCACAATGTGCCTCCTTCAATTGATTGATTGCTTGATACAACAATTGTTTATAGTTTAAATCTTGTATTTCTTTCTAAAGTCCACGTATGCAGCTTGCTTGGCCATTAAATATAACCGACAAAACCAAAGTGGCTACAAAAATCAAAATTCCCACCAAAAGTAAAATGGCTAATCGTGCGCACCGAAAATTTGGTGTTGCGCACCGTAAATGGTGTTGTGCGCACCGAACAGGTTGTCGTGCGCACCGTAATTGGTGTTGTGCGCACCATAAATTATGTTGTGCGCACCGTAAATATTGTTGGGCGCACCGAAAATATTGTCGTGCGCACCGTAATTGGTGTTGTTGGGTATTAAGAAACCAGAAAGCCAAAAGGGTATTAAGAAACCAAAAGTCAAAAAGGCATTCAGCATCCGGGAAAGGCAAAAAGGCGTTAAGAAACCCGAACAGGCAAAAAGGTCAGGAACCTGGAAGGCCTTGCGCAGGGTACATTTTTTTTTGCCTTGCGCACCATAAATGTTGTGGTGCGCACTATAAAATTATAAATTTTGTCTTGCTTGCTCACCGTACTTTGTGTACAAAAATATTGCGGATCAACAAGTTTCAATTAAACAATTGTCGTATCAATCAATTGAAGGAGGCACATTATGGTAAGAGCGTGTGGCCAATACAAATGCCCGATGTTCGTTTTCTAATATTGGTGAAATAACTTTGCTGACGATTTCAACTCGTCTTGCGAAACGAACAGAATCTCTAGCATGTTGTTCCCACTTCCCTTTACGGGCTTGCTTATAAGCATATTGCCAGACAGTCATATAATGCACAGAATTACGAGAATCGTTAAACCATACCTTACGCATGCTGGCTGGAATGACAAAAACAATAACAGTTAAGCAATTTAATTAATATCGTTTTCGATTAAACATTTTTACAAAATATAGTGTGAGAGTTTTAATGTACAATATGAAAAAACAAATTAAATCTGGTGTTTGTTTCTGTATTCACGTACGACTTGTATAATATGTAATCGGCCCCAGTAGATGTAGTTGGTACATTTTGAGTTCTAGATCATGTTGCATCTGGTTTAAGGTCTCCAGAGTATTCAAACTCAGATAAACTTCCATTTTTCGCTTCGGGCTTGCAAATACCGTTTTCAAGACCATAAACTATGATTTCTTTTACATCTATCCCTGTGTGCTCCATGCCTATTGAAAAAAATCTTCTAGCACACCACTAAGTAGAGGAGCTAGTAGAAACGGTAGAAATGCACCGCCATTTTGCACTAATATCTGTTTCTTCTCTTCTATAGGTTCGTCGTGTTCGGCCAGATTCCTTAGAACTGTTTTATGATAAGAGAGTTGTCGTTTCTGATACTTTGATAACGGTACATTACCCTGCAAAGTATTATAGATGCATTCACAAATGCAATGAACTTGTTTATCGTCTAGTTGACTTTGTCATAATCGTATAACATCTTTTCTATTCAATTTTACTTAAGTGTAAAAATTAATTAATTGAAAGTACTTGTAACTATCACAACAAATTTCAAAATATAGCTTTAGGTAATTTACGATCATAAATGAAGTACAGTGTTACAATAATAATAATAATAATTAGAAATATATATATCTATTTAATTATAAAATATAGACACCTTATATTTAATTATAAATAAATTATTTTTAAACGCTACCACACAGTTCATTTATAAAATTCATAAAATATCTAACTTCCATTTTAGAACAATGCGGTATCGACGACGACGATGTTACAAATTTAGATTTTTTGGTATAATTTTATTATGTCGCGGGCACGTCTCTACTAATTCAAGATTATTATCTCGGATTAGCGATTCTAACTTTGGACACCCTAATAACTCTATGTTATACGCTAAATCTTTGTACCCCACCTGATTTAACAGATCAACCTTATAATGTCCACCTTTATGACCTATTAATTTCCCACACTGCTCAGCTTTAACACATACTTCTAAAATTGTATCATATATCGCATCTTGCGGTAAATCGTATGGACCGTTGTTGAAGCTGAGCCCGTGGATATGTTTCGTTACCCACGCAACCTGCCTGCGATCACTATAAGGGAGATCATGAAATCGGCCGACTAGATAATATTGTAATATTATCGTATTGGTTTTAAGATCTCCAATTGCCAGTTCTTTTACAACAAACTGTTTATTAATTTGAAAACCGTCAGCGTCTATCACATAACGTAATTGGTCTGCTCCATGCATGCTGTGATACGTAATTCCGAGATAATGGAAACATCCGGTCTTATCTGCTGATTCTTATTATTATTCTGGTAGTTTTTAGCGCGATCTTGATAATCTTCTTAGGGTTTGGGTTGATAGCAGAGCGGCTTCATCGCTCGTCTTTATGCAATAACAATAATTAACATTCAGAATAATAATAACACAAACATATACTTACACTGAACCAGCTCTTCGTAAATCTCCATCATTTTCACAAACCACCCTGCATTATCAGCAGCTCGTCGGTTAACAAAACATCACAGCGAAACAGCCCCAAAATTTGTTTAACACTTAAACATTCCGCGGTGAATACAGTAGTAGAACTCACCAACGTTAACGTATCTAAACTCGGTTACGCTTATTTATAACACGTTATCGGAAATAATGCAAAAACACATTACATTATCGGTAACTAATGATTACGCTATCTACGCGGGGCCAAAGCAAATTACAGGAAATTCTCCGACTAGCGGAGAGACCAAGAACAAATTTCAAGGTTCCCAGACTAGCGGCCAGACCAAGAACTAACGATTACGTTATCTTAATTACTAAAAATTCCCCGACTAGCGGCGAGACCAGGAACAAATTTCAAGGTTTCCGGACTAGCGGCGACACAAAGAACCAATTTCAAGGTCAAATAGACTAGCGGCGAGACCAGGAACCAATTTCAAGGTCAAATAGATTAGCGGCGAGACCAAGAACCAATTTCAAGGTCAAATAGACTAGCGGCGAGACCAAGAACCAATTTCAAGGTCCAATAGACTAGCGGCGAGACCAAGAACCAATTTCAAGGTCAAATAGACTAGCGGCTAGACCAAGAACCAATTTCAAGGTCAAATCGAATAGCGGCGAGACCAAGAACCAATTTCAAGGTCAAATAGACTAGCGGCAAGAAAGGCAAAAGGGCATTAAGAAACCAAAAGCCAAAAAAGCATTCAGCATCCGGGAAAGGCAAAAAGGCGTTAAGAAACCCGAAAAGGCAAAAGGTCAGGAACCTGGAAGGGCAAAAAGGCATTAAGAAAAACCAAAAGGACATTAAGAAACGAGAAAGTCAAAAGGGTATTAAGAAACCAAAAGCCAAAAAAGCATTCAGCATCCGGGAAAGGCAAAAAGGCGTTAAGAAACCCAAAAGGCAAAAAGGCATTAAGAAAAACCAAAAGGGCATTAAGAAAACCTTATCTAAATTCGATTACGCTTATTTACAGCACAGGAAATTCCCCGACTAGCGGAGAGATCGGAAACAAATTTCAAGGTTCCCCGGACTAGCGACGAGACCGGGAACAAATTTCAAGGTCATTTCAGGGTGGAGGTCATTTGGGTTATTTCAAGGTGAAGGTCATTTCAAGGTCAAATACAGCCGCCCACGTGGGCCTTGAGGGGCCCCTTTTGGGTGGTAAGGTTTTTCTTAATGCCCTTTTGGTTTTTCTTAATGCCTTTTTGGCTTTTCGGGTTTCTTAACGCCTTTTTGCCTTTCCCGGATGCTGAATGCCTTTTTGGCTTTTGGTTTCTTAATACCCTTTTGGCTTTCTGGTTTCTTAATGTCCTTTTGCTTTTTCTGTTTTCTTAATGCCTTTTTGGCTTTTCTGGTTTCTTAACGCCTTTTTGCCTTTCCCGGATGATTTCCTGAATGCCTTTTTGGCTTTCCTGAACGACTTTCTGCATGCCATTTTGTCCTTTCTGGATGCCCTTTTCGTTTTTGGTTTCTTAATGTCCTTTTGGTTTTTTGTCATTTCAAGGTCACACCAAGGTCAAATGATGTCGGTTTCAAGGTCACGGTGGTCATTTCAAGGTCAAGGTCATTTCAAGGTCGAATGATGTCGCTCACGTGGGTGAATAGTGGGCGGGGCTTGTGACGTCAGAAAAAAGTGGAGGGGCGAGGTGCCCGTATTCTACTGCTTTACCAATCGGCAAAGCCGATCAACAAAGGCCGCATGGCATCATGTTTTTACTGCTTGGGGGTCATGCCGAACAACACGTACATACTTGCAATGCAAAGCCGATCCGTAAAGCCGACCGGCATAGTGCGGATGAACCTTTAGGTTCCAGCCATCTATCTATTTTTTAAATTGCATCGGGAAATATTTACACTGCACTTAAATTCATTTAGATTGAATTATAGAACTAGAAATATGGTGGTAAGAACCAATGCAACTCAGAACCTCTTCCACAAAAAAAAGTTCGAAAAACATCTCCATCACCTTTTAACCCAAAGATGTCCTTATACACTAAAAGAATTTTTTTCTTCTACCATCCTGACATCAACACAATCTTAGTTAATTTTACTATTGCGTTATCATTATAAATGAATTTTATAGTCTGCCAAGGTTAGTTTAGTTTTTTAGTCTTTCTTTTGTTTTTGTAAATTGTACCAAATTCCTGTTTGTAAAATTACATTTTATTTTAATTAACGTATGTAACCTAATTTGTAACATTTGTATTCTGTGACATTTATGACACTGTCAACACCATTTTTTTGGTTATAATGACAATAAATTATATTATTATTATTATAACTCTCATAAGATGTGTGCTCAAACTGTTGGGGAGAAATTCTGAGGACATTCTTCTGCCAATAATAATAAAACCTAATATTTTCTTCTTTCACCTAACGATTGGACGATCGTTCAAAGTAATAAACAGCAAAGCGAGTCATCATTGGGGTAATTTACTTACCACATTGAAAGCAAGTCACGAAATTAGGATATGATCAAGTGATTATATTCCGCCGATGTATTTATAAGATAGGGTGCTGGAAAGGAAAGGGGGGAAGATGTATGGGATCTTCCTGCACATCAAAGCAGCATTCGACAATGTGAATAGGAAGAAGCTGTGGGAGGTACTAAGGAAAGCTGAGATAAGTGAGGGCTTGGTGAGAGCGATGGAAGAGGTGTACGAGGAAACAAGGTGCGTGACGAGAGTGAGGGAGGATAAAGGAGAACGATTTTGGACGGAGAAAGGGTTGAGACAGGGATGTCCGTTGAGCCCGAGCCTATTTTCTCTATATATTGGAGATTTGGAGGAGGTGTTGCGGGGACATCAAAGGGGTGGAGTGGTGATAGGAAGGATAAAGGTGTGGGTGCTAGCGTATGCGGACGATTTGGTAGTGATGGCAGACAGAGAGGAAGAGACGAGGGGGTTAATTGGGGTAATGAAGAGATATTTGGAGGGGAAAAATTTAGAAGCAAATGTGAAAAAGACTAAAATGATGGTTTTTCAGAAGAAACGGAGGAGGGGTATAAAGCAAAAGTGGTGGTGGGGTGAGGAGGAATTAGAGAGTGTACAGGAGTGGAAATACCTAGGGTATGTAGTGCGGTATGACAATAAAGATGGGGTACATGTAAGGGAATTGGCGAAGAAGGGTAATGGAATAGTGGGGAAAGTGTGGGGTTTGGGGGAAAGAATATTTGGGAAGGATATGGAGAAGAGAAGATGGTTGTTTGACAAGTTGGTGAAGAGTGTGATGGGGTATTGGGCGGAGATATGGGGGTGGAAGGAATGGGAAGAAATAGAAAGAATTCAGGAGACGTACTGGAGGTGGACATTAGGGTTGGATTGGGAGACACGAGGGTATATCGTAGGGGAAGAGGTAAAACTAGAGAAAATAAGGATAAGGGCAGGAGAGAGGGCGGTGAAATATGAGGAGATGATCAGAAAGCGGGAAGATATTGTTGGAGTAAAGGGGTGCATGAGAGAGGTGGCAAAAAACGGATAAGGTATGGGCAGGAAGAGAGAAGACGGTTCTATGAGAGAGTGGGTTATGCGAGGGAAGAGATAGAAGGGAGAAGAGAGAGGGAAAGAGATATGGTGGATGAGTTGGTAAGAAAGGATAAAGATGTGGAAGCACAGGAAAGGAGAGCGAGAATATGTAATGGAAGATATAATGGCGGATATCAGGAAATTATGGAAGAAGGGAAGGCCGAGTATCTGATGGGAGAAATGGAGTTGAAGGAGAAGAGGATGGTGGCGAGGTTTAGATGTGGCAATGAAGAGAACGAGAATAGATACTGGTGGGAAGACGAGAGCTGTGTAGAATGTGCAGTAAGGGACGAGAGAGTGTGTGGCATTTAATGAGGGAATGTGAAGAGCTGAGAGAAGAGGGGAGAGGAATAAAGGTGATCTTAGGTGGGGTA
Source organism: Pyrocoelia pectoralis (assembly GCA_036250285.1). Taxonomy (NCBI): domain Eukaryota; kingdom Metazoa; phylum Arthropoda; class Insecta; order Coleoptera; family Lampyridae; genus Pyrocoelia; species Pyrocoelia pectoralis. The sequence goes on from CM070074.1 coordinate 37,697,128, forward strand.
CGGACTGGGAGTGGGGTGGATGAAGGGGGTGATGGAGCGAAGGGATAAGCTGATGCCAAAGAGCCAGGAATAGATTTAGGGTCAGTTGAGGAGAAAGTTAGGTTTTTTTTTGTTTTTTTTTAAATTTAAATTAGGTTGTTTACTTAATTAAGTAGCTAATAAGAATGCTTTTGTTTCGATTTTTATTATAACAAAATAAAGGGCTATCTATCTATCTGTCTAATAAAATTTCAAAAACTATGTCTAAATGTAGGTGCTGTCAAAGGAAAGAGAAAGACAACGTGGAGGTAAGCGTTGCTCTAGATCTCTTCACCGGTTCGCAGTAAACGCAAAAAGCACAAAAAATTCTTTTGGAGCATATTCAAATGTAGTAGGTAAAATGGAACGACCACAAACGAAAATTTTTTCACCACAACGAACACATTCATATTCACACATATTCCAAAAAATTTAACATAATGCGGCTGCACGTATGGACCTGGTAAGCAAGCTTATTACTTACTTTTTACGTCAAGTTTTAGTTTCATCTTTTAAACGTAATAGTGCCGTTCAAAATTCGACGGTTCTAATTCTAATTTTTTCTTTATAATATTATACATATGTTAGTATATAGCTATATACAATTATTGTTAATATGAATGTTTTTGATGTTCGTATTTCGTTATGTAACTTGCTTTGATCAGTTACACTCGCGAAGGCTCAACCGAGACCGAAATGTAAGTTTAAAAGATAACAGCCTATAAATATTTGCATAATAATTAAATACGAATTTTTAAATAGAACCTTAAATCTTCCTATAGGATGTCTGTTACATGTACATATTAAATGATTGCAAATAATGAACGAAATAGATAAATGAGTAAAACAGCTACAAATGAAATATAATTATTTGTAATACTAATTGTGGTGTATTGCATATTATTATAGTTTTCATAATTATTTTGTTATGCACCTATCTACTCGTAATTTTCCAAAGGTGCTGTGGAAGCATACTTTCTTTTAAACGGTTGAAGAATGAATAACTTTGGTAAAGCAAGAACTTTTTGGATTGCAGAATTTCAAAACCAGCAAGTCGCCTTATGATTATTATGATCATTAACAATGCTTGATGTGTCTTAGCAGAACATAATATTTGAAACGAAATACAAATTGAAGATCCCCAGCAAAAACTAGTGTCAACTACGCACTCTAGACTAATATAAGTTTATTACAAGTGAAATTTTAAATAAATTAAAAGTTAATTGTAGCATGCATAATATGTAGAGTCAAGAATGAGATTATTAAATGTAGGTAGCACAACCTAATAGTTATTCCATTCATTGAGTAAATAAATGAAAGTAGATATAAAATACAGTAAGTGCACTGATTTTTTGCAATCGTACCTTTGTAAGCAGTAAAGCTTTCCACGTATGTACTTACACTATGCAACATTTATGAATTATGTGAAATAATCATAGAATCTGACGGCTTAATGAGCATGAATGGAATGCGTTTAGTCCATTAAGTAGACACCAACCATAAATTAGACGAAAATCACATAGGACTTTACTTATTAAAAAATGTAGCGAGAACCTATCTACGACGCGGTATGTTATTAGCAGTAGTTCACTGGTTATTACTTATTAGTTATTACAAAACGGTTTCATGTATTTTAATGGTATTTAGCAGAGTACCGTAAAACGGGGCGAAGTGATACAATGGGGTAAACTGATACAAAACGCAGGGGTTATAAAAAAAAGTCCCTGTAATTAAATTTGAATGTACATGTTGGCAACAACAAAGTTTTCGAAATAACCGTATATAGCCAGATCTATCCAAACGTGCGACGTTACATCTCCCCCGATCAACACGGCTTTATGGATCGTCGATCCACTACATCAAACCTCGCATGCTTAAATCAATTTATTTCTACAACACTGGACTGTCATGGGCAGGTTGATGTAATTTACACGGATTTGACCAAAGCTTTTGACCGATTACCTCATAACATCCTCCTTGCCAAAATGGATTCCTTCGGGTTTCATGGCTCTGTTCAATTATTGTTTAAGTCATATCTCAAGAATCGTCGCCAATACGTAACTTTCAACAATTACACCTCTCACCCTATATTTGCCACTTCTGGAGTTCCTCAGGGGTCTAACCTGGGTCCGCTCCTATTCCTGATATTTATCAATGAGCTACCTGATATCTTATCTTGCAATAAACTTCTCTTCGCGGACGATCTGAAGCTCTATGCATCTATTTCCAGTTCTCAGGACTGTCACGTCCTGCAAGAGCATATTAACAACGTTGACAGGTGGTGCGCTTTAAACTATCTGTCTCTCAACATTACAAAATGTTATGTCACCTCTTACACTCGCAAGACGCATCCAACATTATTTGGGTACTCCATCAACAACCAACCACTGAAGCGTTGTTCAGTCATCAAAGATCTGGGCGTTTATTTTGACGACAAATTTACCTTCTCCGACCACATACACAAATTACGCAGCTCCTCTATGTCTAGTCTGGGTTTCATATTACGCAGTTGTAAATCTTTTTCAAACATCGATGCACTAAAAATCCTGTATTTCTCATTGGTACGTAGCAAGCTTGAATATTGTTCCTTTATCTGGTTTCCTACCTACCAATACCAAGTATCAAATCTGGAAAACGTCCAAAGAAGGTTCCTGAAGTTCTTAGCGTATAAAATTGATGGCATATATCCCGAAAGGGGTATTCCTCAAAATCATCTCTTGTCTCGGTTTAACATATGTTCTTTACAAAAAAGAAGAGAAGCTACTTCTCTAACCATATTATATAACCTGTTACACAACAAAATCGATTCGCCTTACCTCTTATCCTCGATTGGTTTCCACGTACCTGCTTTTTCCTCCCGTAATCGATTTGTTCTACATCATCCTATCGCTCACACTAACATTCTCCACAAATCACCAATGTATATATTCTGTCAAATATTTAACAAAATATCAGCAAATTGTGACATAAACAATTGTTCATTGCAATCACTATTATCATATATTATAGAATAAGCCCTTTAGTGTTTACATTAGCATTATTTGTATATTTAAGCTGACATTTAAGTTCCTATAAATAATTATTGCCTTTTCTTTTTAATGTATTTATACTACGTTAATTTATCTTAACATTATACTATTGTCCTGTAATTGGATTTGAAAATCTGTTGGTCAATAAATTCATATTATTATTATTAAACATGGTATGCATCCAGCCCATATAGGTCCCTTATAATGTCTTCGGCAGTTACCCGATTATTCCCGCCAATTTTCATGCACATTTGGTTTGTTTACTTTTTGTGGTTATATTGTGCAGTTTTAAACGTCTGGGAAACTTTGATTACAGAACACTGACGCAGCATTTCAATAAGGCTGAATTAGACACATAAGGTAAGGAATGTATCCATGATTCATAATATGTAATTGTAATTCCAAAATCAAAACAGGTTTTTTAAAAAAATACAATTAAAGAAATTTCGGTCCTGCCTGGGGTGAAGTGATACATGATACTCATCTGGCCCAGCCCCTAGATGTGGCCTTTTTTAGACCTTTAAAATGTAAGTGGAGGTCACTCCTTCAAAAGTGGAGAAATCAGGGTAACCAAGGCTCACTCAGTAAGATCCATTTTCCACCAATGTTGAAAAGACTAGTTGATGAACTGAGTGACAGTTGTGGAGACAACATTAGAAGCGGTTTTAGAAAAACTGGTATTGTTCCGTTGGATCGCCAGGAAATATTGAATTTGCTGCCCAACAAAGGAGTCGATGCGAATCCTGTTCACATTGAAGAAGGTTTGAATGATTCCGTGATAGGTTTGCTTCGGGAGCTACGCTATGGGAAAGAAAAAGCCAGACCAAGGACTAGCCGGAAGGAAAAACTGCAGGTTGAAGCAGGAAAAAGTGTAACCAATCGTGGGGAGGAGTCATCGGATGAGCCGCAATCGGCAGAGGAGTCGGAAACGACACATAAGAGCTCAAGCGACGAAAACTGCGACACTGATTCCTCAGGAGAAAATGAAAGAACTGAAGCAATAATTCCAAGGATTGATTACATGTCCATTAATGAAGAAGACTTCATAGTGGTCAAATGTAAGGATATTATAACAAAAAATGATAAGTTGTATTGCTCCCAGGTCACAAGCGTGAGCGAGAACAGCAGTGGGGACCAAAGAATCATAGAAGTGAGTTATTTAAAGCAATATAGGTGTCACAGAGACATTTTTGTGTGGCCTGAAGTCAAAGAAAACAGTATAGTTTATCCGCATGAGGTGATTGCCCAACTTCAGAAACCCGTGGAACTGCGATACGGCCGCCTGCAATTTTCCAAAAACGTTTTTTAATTTTTTCTGGATAATAATAAGTTTTTTAAAAACATACTATGTGTCTCAGTACACCCCAAGACCAGTGGAAAATAATACACCATTTATTTTATGTGGTGTATCACTTCACCCACTTACCTGGGGTGAAGTGATACAAGGAATTTTTTTTTAAAAAAAAAGGTAAAGAATTTTGAAAAATAAAATTTAATTATATGACTAGATAGTCTGAAGGTAGATCTATTAAATGGTGCGTATCAGTGCATTAGAAAAAAATTATGTAGCGTCTCAATGCATTTTGAATTTGAAAATCGTATCACTTCGCCCCGTTTTACGGTACTAACTTACATCTTAAAATTATCTTTGGCTATACAGTGTTCTATCAATTTTTAATGGAATACCTTATATATGTATAAGTCAAGTCAAAATAGTATAATGTTGTGTAATAATATAATATAATAATATAAATATAATAATATAATGTTGTATAGGTATACAATTTATTTTGGATTAGTGTTTTTTAGTGTTTTAGGTACATATTTTCATTTTCATTTCATTATTTCAGATCGATGTATTTATACAAAAACTGTGGTCGTCAACGTGTGTGTTGCCTTCGTTAATTCTAAGTTCTCATAGAAGAGTTGGACGAGTTCGGGATGTGGTGTGTCGGTGACTCCCCCAGGCTCTGTAAAACAAAAATAAGCAGTAATATTGTTGTAATATACATTTCGGTTTTATGCTTTTGGGGGTTGAGGAGGGTTCGTTGTAATGGATAGGGTATCTCGTCAGGGTATTGCGGAGCAGCGGCTTGGGAATGAGATATGGCCTCGTGTTTGTATCAACAAGTTGGGTAGACGGCAATTCGGGTAGGTCAATCGGTAGGTAAATGGCAAAGTGCATATGGATCAGTATAACGGGATACGGTTAGGCAAGTGGGACAGTTCGCATGAGTAGGTAGTGTCAGGGATTTCGCCTTTGGATAGGCGATAATCAATAGTGTTTTTAGAAATGGTTATAATACGTACGAGGGAGTTGGGTTGGTTAGTAGTTTTGGATATAATGAAGATTACTGTGGCGATTCTGTGAAGAAAGATTATTTTCAAGGATTCGATTCGGAATTGTCTTTGTCGGCATTTCGAATACCGCAGGTGTAGGAATGCGTTTTAGGGATAGCTGGGTGAGGGTGACGCAGGGGTCGCCGATGATATATTGCAAGGCTCTCTGGGAGTCAGACAGGAACATGTTCGGAAGTTGGTTGTTGTTAAATGGTTAGGCTGAATCGTAATTGAACGAGGTGGTGAGTGGTTGATTTTGTGTGGTAAGTTCGAGTCTTGACTCTTGAGGAGGTACCACTGAACCTTCAATGATCGGAGAAAATGGGAGGTGAAACGAGATAAGAAGTTGCATGGTGTTGACAAACGTTGAAACATAGCCAAACGACCAAATAACTATTGCAAGTAAAAAAATGGCTCAAAAGTTGGGAGGTTCACTTCACACCTTATAATTATAACTTTAATTGCTTTCATTTAAAACATTTTTCTCTAAAACTAATATTAAGAACGTTACACTTCGGTCCCCCTCTATTGGCCCACTTTAAACTTTGTGAAACTCTGCAAGTAATTAGTAAAAATACGTAATTTATTTAAATAAAAAAATTGAGTGCAATTACTTCTTTTATTTTTATTATACCTACTATATAAAAATGTGTGTTTTAGCCAAAAAATGTTTTGGACTGTTTTGAAGGAGGCGAAGCAGTAGATAAATGAAAAAAGTGTTTTGCAATAAACAAAGTTTTATCACTACCTCATATTAGTATTAGCATAAGGTCACGCTGAAGTCTCATTAAAATTCGACGAGATATTTAAAAAAATAATAAAATTAACACGTTGCCCTTCAAAATGATGAAGGTGATTTTGATATACCTACCTATTCGGAAATGGACGGAAGTTGTCACTATGTTCCCCAAACTGATTGTATCGACAAATAATTAGCATCAAACTTCCAAGGTTTTTTTTGGTATCATAAAAATGTCCTACCAACGGCCATCGTGACACACTGCATTCAAGCGTAAATATTGTTTTGTTTCTAGACAGGTTTGATTGTTTCTCTAACATCTAACCTATTTATTAGTGTTGAATTAGCGCAGGACCTCTAATCCTTATACCCAAAACACATAGTTTGAGAAATCAGTGCCATTAATTGCTCTAAAATGATTTACTTATGTATTTACTATTTACTTAAGGAAATATCACTCACAAAGACTCAGTAAAAATTACATTTAACGGAATTTTGTGTTAAGTTTTGAGTAAAAAAAATTAATTGGTATTAGTAATTGTATTTTGAAAGTAATAAGTAGTACTTACTTACTACCATTTCATAAGAATGCCAATCTCTAATTATAAATGTATTTCATAGTAGGTACTGTTTAAACAATGACACTATTTCTTTCATGTATTTTACATTAAAAATGTGAAATCGGTAAATAGTTTGCAAATATTTTGCAATGAAGTGTTTCTTGCATGTGCAACTAATTTTATGTAAGGATTGATATGAGACTATATATTTAAATAATGAGGCATTCAAGGTTCTCCTCAACTGTGAAAAAATGACATACAGGGTGACCACCGAAAACAATACAATGCCGTTTTAGCTTTTTAAACTGAAATGATGTAAAAACGATCGGGCACGTCGATTTTATTTTTTAGGGGGACAACTTATTCGCATAATATAATTTCTCAGTTGAGCCCCTAAAGGAGGGTGCCCCTAATAATTTTCAATGGCACTGTATTAAAAAACATATCATTTGAAAGTACAACACATTTTCTTTCCAATGGTGCTTTATTTTTCAAATCGAATTATGGGTTTACAAGAAAACACATTTATTACATTAGTTAATTAAATATTCAAAATGAGCTCCGCCCACTTCAATACAAATGTACAGCAGTTGCTTTAAAAGAATACGAAGATTTTGAACCATATCTGGGGTTATTTCTTTGCAGTTATGTGTAACCTTAAAGCATCTAATAGGGCAGGTTGGGTAGCATAAACTTTACTCTTTAGAAAACCATTTAAAAAAAGTCTTTAAACAATCGTCGAAATGACGTATTGTTGATGTTTAATTTCAGGGATGTTCGACGAAGACTGCGCTGTGGTGACTGCAACACCATGATTTTCATTTGTGGACACAGTTACTGACTTACTGTCCTACCAGGCCTTCTCTTCCGTTGACACAACACACTACCTTCTACCTGTACGACGAAATTTTGTAACGCATAACTGTGTTGCTTAGTGCCGGATATTGTTCCGCTACTAACTTTAAACTCGGCCCGCCCTGATAACCATTTTAGTACGTAACAATGTAATGTTGGGAGTTACCAAGCGTGTAAAAGTTTGGCCCCCCTCCAGGATTATTATCAATGACCCATTGAACAATATACGGGGGGGGGGGGGGAGTTGAACGGGCGCCATCTTGTCCGCCATCTTGAAAATACCCGCGAACCTATTTTCGGCTATATCTTAGCAACCGTATGTCCAAATCGAATATACGTAGACTCTAATTGCACAGTTTTGTCCTAAGATAAATTGTTATATAACCAAAATTGATAATCCTAGTGGAATTAATGTTTTTGGGCTTAAAATCTTAAATTATGGAATATGTAAAAAACGCTAAAAAACATATCACTTTTTATTTTATTATTATCAATCTTTTAGATCTCGCTTTTATGAATAAAATGCAAAAACAATCAACGAAATCCGAGCACTGGTTACGAAAATATACAAGATTTAGGAATAGGTACCGCACCTTTGCTGAGCACACAATAATTGGTAGTTACAGGTCAAATTGAAAATTTCATAAGTGATATTGCTCAATGGGTCATTGATAACAATCTTGGAGGGGGGGCCAAACTTTTACACGCTTGGTAACTCCCAATGAAAATTCTATGGAGATTGTTACGAACTGTTTTGGTACGAGCGAAAATAATATTCCACTATGAACACTTCTTCCTGTGTCGCCAGACCCATGGTCACTTCCAACCACAAAGCACAACATTCGTTACACAACAGCAATACAGTATAATTTGGCGCATACCGTACTTATTTGAATACGTACGACAAGAATCATCATCTAGGTTGAAATGGCGGATGCTATAAACTATATTTTGCAAGTAACTCCTCAAAAAAGTCCCATAGCTGAAAGGTTGGGAGATTGTGGTAGATATCTTGGAAATGGCTCAGTAGTAAAACATGGCGCTGAAACGTGCATCACTGAGAAGCTTATTGTACGACAATCAGTGGCGGATTACCCATTAGGCACGATAGGCACATGCCTAGGGGCCGCAAGCTCCAAGGGGCCGCAACGCAAACCATTGACGAAAATTATCACGAATTTGTTCTGGAGATAATTTTTTTATCTTTTTCCCTTTTTCAGTTTTGAATCTTCGAAATTCTTACGAAAAGTGAGAAATCCCACGATCTAGCAACACAGGCCGTGCTGTATCTACTTTTATTCTTCGAAAATATATCTTTTTTTATAAGAATATTTTATTGTCGTCCGTATCAATTTACTTTATGCGAACGATGATTTGTTCTTTATTGTATTTTGCTGAACTGATCAGAACTGAACCTAATTGAACTAATCTGAAACGACTGAAACGGCCTGTAGGAAAGAATACACAAATTTTACCAGGCCAGGTTTTGCTTGTTTTAGTCGATTTTAATTTAATATCCATCATACAAGTTGTATAGTGGGAAAATATTAAATGAATTATAGGTCAAGATCATTTTAGATTCCAAGATTATAATATAATGCAGAAAAAATGATGAGCAATAGTAAATTCCTTATCAGGATATTTAGGGGTCCGGTTTTATACATTCTTGGTTCCGTGGTTCATGTTAGGGGGCCACGAACTGATAAGTGCCTAGGGGCCGCTGAGGTCGTAATCCGCCACTGACGACAATTAAAGACTTGTTAAATGTTACTTTGAAAACTGAAAAGAGACGTTAGGGAAAAGAAAGGACTTACCTACCTTTCCTGTTCTTGGAACAATAGTACCTCTAAGTACTTTTTGCGTGTTAATCGACAAGTAATGCTCTTTACATCCATATCTATGTATTAATTATACTTATATACCATATATTACTCGCGAGCTGAGGAAAGCACCACTCGAAGATGAGAGTTTTATTCTAAAACCAGATTTCAATGTTGATAGATTTTTATCGTTATAGCGATGTTGTAATAGATTAATATATGCCAAATATAATACAACAGAAAGTGCATTATGCCGTCCCGATGCTAATTATGAATAAATATTCAAATATTGTTAACAATGCCACTAATATGCACTTACAAAATATTAGATGGCTCACTTACTTGAAGTAATTCAAAGAATAAATGAAGTGAAGCGTTATAAAATATTAATAACTATTATAGAAATCTATGGAGAAAATGGAATTCAAAAATGAGGCTGTTCTATTTGGGAAAAAAATGAGTCATCGTCTTATCATACCACCATTGCATTGCTATATTATTACCGACAAATTAAATAGAAAAAACGTTAAAACGTTCCATTCCGCTGAATATTTCCAGATTGCTATTCTAAATGCGGTATGAAAAAACAAAATTTTCACTAAATCAATCCTAGATGCATCGTAGATATGCAAAACTCAGTCGTGTAATTTCCAATATGTGAGATAGGGATCTAATTTGAAAATAACATCTAATGGTTTTCAAGGAAAGATTGTATTAAATTCTTTAATGGAAGGGTTCGTATCTGTGACTCTTATAGTATTACTTTTTTTTTATTATCTGCATTAAAAATGTATCAAAACCATTTAGAGCAAATAGAACGTTACCTATAAGTTACGTTTAACCAGATGTCTTTGGTATGAGAATTGTCTTTTCTATGCTACCCTCGGTGTAAATCTTATATTTTGAAGATAAATTTTAAAACACTTTAATTATTCTTTTCGAAAATTTTAATTGGTTAGAATCCTATTCATACATTCATAGTAAAATCTTTGAAGGGCTAACATTTTTTGTTTGAAGCTACGAAAAAACTTTTCACATAAAAGTTGCTTAATTATTAAAGGAGCATAACCTAAAAATATTTTCGTTTATACAGGGTGTCTCAAAAAAGCAATACTGAACGTAACTTTATTTTTTCAAATGAAACACTATATTTAAATCCGTTTTTAGAATCTGCTATAAAATCGAAATGCTTTTCATATATCATTGTCTATACCTAACCGTAATAGTTTCTGAAATATTTAACATTTCCTCTAAAAAATGTCATGTGCAGGTACTATTTTGCTAAGTTATATCTTACTTATGTTTGATACCAGAAACAACGAAATTTTTGGTATGTGACTAGTTTATACTTGCTATAACTTTTACGAATTCATTTTTTTGATACAGAGTGTTCAGGAAAGGGAAAACAACATCACAAATTTCAGATTGAAAAATTTCAATTTTTTTAAATTGAATGCATAGTATTCTTTTGTTATGTTACCCCTAAAGTAAAGCACTTTATTTTTACTTAAGCGTATCGTATCTGGGTGTCCCATTTTAATGTTACCAGGGGGATTTCTCGAAATGAGCGCATCTGACAAAAACAGTTGCCGAATAAAAGTTTGATGGTTTGGAGGGGGACGTCCGATTCTATAACAAATTTCACCCCGAACACCCAGGGGGATGGATAGGACTTTAAAATCTTAAATGGAAACGCTTATTTTTTATGAAGGTTTTATTTGGAAATTTTTTCTTTATTCGCAACAGAAAGATAAATTGTCACCCAAATACTACATAAATAATAAAATTCCGATTTTAACGATTGCAGCGCCACCTTCATTGAAGAAGTATTTTCCTATGCTACTTGTTGTATGTTTTTTAAATACTTCAACTTCTTCATCTAGTTCCTTCCTCTCTCATCACCACTGAGAGGTTATTACTTCATATGCTTAGTGGAGTTGTTTTTTTTAAATAATATTTTCACGCATAGTATAGTGATTAAAATACCACTCTTCTTTTATTTGAAAAAAATTGACTAGTGTATTTTTAACGTTATAGAAGTCAATGAGATCAGGTATCTTGTTTATGCTGATCGGCCAATATGTTGGTAGTTACTGGAACTGTAGTGACTTTCCTTAGTTTTATGTTTTAGTTTTTCGTGGTGTGCAATGTCATTTTACTTCCCGAGTACGAAGTAAAAGGGAAGTATTGTATTAGTTTTCCAAAAAAAAAAATTTGACCTATGGAAATTTTTACATATCTTTGCGTTTCCGAATACGTAGATTCAAAATATGCAAAAAAAAATTTCCGTCTGTCGTCTGTAGTCTGTAGTCTGTAGTCTGTAGTCTGTAGTCTGTAGTCTGTAGTCTGTAGTCTGTACGTACACATTCCTTGCAACGCTCTAAACTCAGAAACTATTAAAGTTATCGAAATGCGGTTTTCGCCAATCGATTACATTCGGGCCAAGGACGAAAATGCTGTTATTACCTTTTATGACGTCACTTCCGGTATAAGCTAAAATGGCGGCACTCATTTTTTTTATAAGATAAAGTTGCAGTTTTTTTTATGTAGTTTAAAAGAGAATTTTTTTTTGAATTCAGCAATATATATTGTGCTATACTTATTTTTTGAAAAAAGTGTTAAAAAAAATAATTATTAAAAAATGACTGCAACGCTCGATACTCAGAAACTATTAAAGTTATCGAAATGCGGTTTTCGCTAATGAATTACATTTGGGTCAAGGACGAAAATGCTGATATTACCTTTGATGACGTCACTTCCGGTGTAAGCTAAAATGGCGGCACTCATTTTTTTTATAAGATAAAGTTGCAGTTTTTTATGTAGTTTAAAAGAGTATTTTTTTCTGAATTCAGCAATATATATTGTGCTATACTTATTTTTTGAAAAATGTGTTAAAAAAATCATTTTTAAAAAATGACTGCAACGCTCTATACTCAGAAACTATTAAAGTTATCGAAATGCGGTTTTCGCCAATCGATTGCATTCGGGCCAAGAACGAAAATGCTGATATTACCTTTGATTACGTCACTTCCGGTGTAAGCTAAAATGGCGGCACTCATTTTTTTATAAGATAAAATTGCAGTTTTTTATGTAGTTTAAGAGTATTTTTTTCTGAATTCAGTAGTATTTATTTTTTGAAAAAAGTGTTAATACGAGGGAAGTCTCGTGGCAACTTGCCAGAATTTTTTATTATCTTTTTGAAGGAAAGAACAAACTATTATAAAACAAAATTGTCATTCACATAATTATTTATTTATTTGTGTATAAAATAAGTTAAACCGACTGGTAAGTTGATTAAAATTAAAATCTCAAATACAAAATGTAAAAAAAACTGTTTCCTTCTAGTTTCCTAACCTTCAACTTTAAGAGAATATGCAGATCGTACATTACCAAGGAACTCAAATCCAGGGTCCGGAAAATTCAATATTAACGAAAACCACAAATAAACCTTTACTTTTAATGTAAATAACTATAAAACCGACTTTTCAGGTACCACTCGTAAAAATATCAATTTTACGAGTTAGTAGCTTGTAAAGTGGCATTTCATTGTGCATGTTTTTTTGAGTAATTGACGTTTACGAATGAATACCAAATAAAATATTTATAATTGAAATTGTAATTTCAGTGCACAAAATTAATTGGTGGTAATACAAATACGCATTGCATAGAATTCAAATGTGTAAATGTAAAACGTAAAGAAAACGTAAACGAAGTTTTCTGAATGGTACGATATAAATGGGGCAAGTTGTGTCATTGCAGTTTCCTTATAAATCCATTTTTTTCACTTGCCGCTGGAAACTGAAAGTGACTAGCATAGCTTACCTGAAGGTTTTTCGTAAAATAAAACTTCTAATTAACCAATTAAACTGATTAATCATCTATTATGCGCTTGTTTTAACTCGAATTCGACCTCATCCTCGCAGATGAAGGTTGCATTAACAAAATATAGAAGTAAATGGTAGGTATCGGTAACGTGATTTCCAATGAAAATTCTAGATCTTGACTATTGGAGACAGGTAAAATAAGTGCGGCGGCGGTCACATAGCTTCGGTGTAGGGTGACTAGTCATCTGGGTGGGCATGTCGGGTCATGGAGACCTTCGTCAGCCGGTCAATGTGAGCGCGCTCTTCCGCGGAGCGACCTCGTGTTCCGAGGTTGCTTTTCGATATATAACACACTGTGTTAACTTGCCCCACGTAACTAACTTCTTTGACTATCGTTGATTTAGTTTCACTCGTGAACACCAACATGCGAATAGTAAGTAGACAGTGATTTTCTTCTTATGTGTTAATTACGAGTGCCGCGATAATTAATCATTCATGCATTTATTGGTAGATGTATATTTTTAAATATCAATTAACAGTGCTAGTGGGGAAGTAAATCACAAAATCATTTACAGGGTGCCCTAATTCTTTGGATTTATTACTAAATACTAAGGGTTTTTTTCTAACGACGCGTCCCTTTCAAATTAATTCCGACACCTTTAAATCATTCTGAAAAAGTGAACATTATTGAATTTAACCCTTGCCTCATTTTGCAAAGGCACCAAGCGGGATAAAGCTTGAAATTTGTATAGTGATTTAGACGACCAAAATTGCAATATTTTGAATAGCATTCGTGCGAGTATTTACAAATGCATCTTGCGAGTTATCATTTTCTGATACGTTTAAGCAAATTAAAATTTACAGAAATTATGTAAAATAATTTCGCGTGGAAGTTACACTGGGCAATTAATTAATTAAATGAACCAATCAAGATGGTCTAATTGGCAATATAACGTTTAAATTACTTGTGACCAACTTTTATTATTTTTGCACATTTTGTTAACTGGCTATCAAATCAACACATGCTGAACTAATTGCAATAAAACTTTCACTCTTCATGTGAAACTTACAGATGAAAATGAAATCGTTTCAAAATAATGAATGAGCATCACATCGATAAGAATTATTAGTCTATATGAAGAAGAGTGGTATGTCGTGTAATTGGCGTACTTTTACTATACCTGTTCCTTAAAAATGAAATGAAAGTTGCTAGTTGACAAGTATTTTTGGATACCTATTTGAAATTTTGTTGCTGCATTCGATAGGGACAAAAGGTAACAAGTTAGTGAAACACACACTGTATTATGTAAGAGGGAGTGTGTATGGACATGGTCAATGCACACATCAAGCTTAAATTTTAGACGTACAAAAAAGAAATTCTCGTCACACTAGAGTAGACAGCACAACTCCTTTCCAATCTACCACCGTTAGGAATTGTTTTCCCCATTTACTATTTTTTTGACGATTATGTAGTAGGCGAATGCGAATATTTGAACCGTAACATTTGACAGGCAATTTGGTCCAAAGAAATAAGGAAACATTAACTTATTGTCTACGCTAATACAGTAAAAGTTAATTTTATTGTTATTAAACCAATAACCAATTTTGTAATATTTTACTATCTAATTGTACTCGAACATTCCCAATGAATTGTAGTAAGTGAAATTGATTAATTTATAATCTAAACTAAAACCTATTTCCACTTTCTTAATTAAAAAATAAGATTCCATACGCTTTCCTATGGAACGCCGTTTTACTTTTTATTACTAAAGTTAATTTCGTCCCATTTAAACAAACTTCAATTTTTATTATGTAAATTTATATGACTCTCTATTTATTTTCGTATATTAAAAATGTTTGTTAAAAAAACTTCACACATTTAAATTGTTAGATGAAAATGAGTTTCTGGATTTAATATATTTCACACAAAAATTTGTAACACTCGTTTTAAAACCTTTCATTTAAATTGAGAAGCAAAATATATGAACAAACATTGGAATTCGTGTAACATTTTTATTTAACAAACAAAAAATAGCAACTAATTTAAATGAAAGAATTAAAATGTATGTCGAATTAAAGTGTTACATGAATTAAAATGTTTGTTGATAATATTTGTTCTTTCATTTCAAATAAAGAATTAAAATTATCAACAATCATATTAATTCTGAATTAAAATGTTTGTTGATAATTTTAATTGGTCGCTTCGATCGGTGGCAGTTATTGAAACTACACCAGTATAAGCTTTGTTGATTAAGTATATAGTTAGACAACCGGAGGTTGTTTCTGAACCACCACTGATAGATGGCGAGTGCCTGAGCATTGCTTTTAAATAGTACAGTGACTGTATTACAAACAGTGACGACAAGCGTGGTATCGATTTTGATTGGCCGTGGTATATTTTGCATCTTAATGGCGGCCTGACTGTGTTTACCTTTGATCAGCGTGTGATTTTTATTTTGATTTAGCAAGTTGCTAGGATACCACCGTTGAGTTCATATAAACCCGCCCACAATTTTGCCTCTTAATGGCGGATAATCGCCGCTTGTCGTCACTGTTTATAATAAAGTCACTGTATTAAATAGGACGTCGCACTCGCCATCTATCAGTGGTGGTTCAGAAACACCTCCGGTTGTCTAACTAAACAAAGGTATAAGGAAACACATGTAAATTATAGTTCAAAATAACACCACCGATCGAAGCGACCAATTAAAATTATCAACAAACATTTTAATTCAGAATTAATATGATTGTTGATAATTTTAATTCTTTATTTGAAATGAAAGAACAAATATTATCAACAAACATTTTAATTCATGTAACACTTTAATTCGACATACATTTTAATTCTTTCGTTTAAATTAGTTGCTATTTTTTGTTTGTTAAATAAAAATGTTACACGAATTCCAATGTTTGTTCATATATTTTGCTTCTCAATTTAAATGAAAGTTTTAAAACGAGTGTTACAAATTTTTGTGTGAAATATTATTAAATCAAGAAACTCATTTTCATCTAACAATTTAAATGTGTGCAGTTTTTTTAACAAACACTTTTAATGTACTAAAATAAGTGGAGAGTCATAAAAATATACTTAATAAAAATTAAAGTTTGCTTGAAATGCTATAAACAAAATTTAATTTTAATACTAAGGGCAAGCAAATATTTAATAGAATGAATTTAAATGTATATTATTAATTTTTACTACAATTTTTGTGTTTGTTTAAAAAACTTCAAGTATTTATACCGATAGATGATTTAAAATGTTACTTGAATAAAAATGTACATTGAAAATAAAAGAAGTAACTTTATAATTTCTTAAATTTTAATGAATAAGTTTAAATGTTAGGATATTTTTAAGCAACTAACATTTTAAATGGTAGAATTAAAACGTTTGTTGATAATTTTAATTGGTCGCTTCGATCGGTGGCAGTTATTGAAACTACACCAGTATAAGGAAACACATGTAAATTTTAGTTCAAAATAACACCACCGATCGAAGCGACCAATTAAAATTATCAACAAACGTTTTAATTCTACCATTTAAAATGTTAGTTGCTTAAAAGTATCCTAACATTTAAACTTATTCATTAAAATTTAACAAATTATAAAGTTACTTCTTTTATTTTCAATGTGCATTTTTATTCATGTAACATTTTAAATCAACTATCGGTATAAATACTTGAAGTTTATTAAACAAACATTAAAATTGTAACTAAAATTGTAAACTTAAGAAAGAAGTTATTTTATACATTGAGTATAAAAACTGACAATAAAAAGTAAAACGGCGTTCCATACTTTCCCAATAGGACATAACTGTGGCAAATTAATACAAAAGCGAAAATGATGCTAATTGTTACTCTCTATCTTTTGTTTAGTTCAGATTATAGTTAAGCGTTACTTATTTGGAAAGAAATAGAATTTCTAATATACCTACCTAAATAAAAGAAACGATCCTCAATGCATCTCTACATTTATATCAGCACAACGTAAATTAGTACAACTTCTTTCGCAACGTTTTGCGTAGTTTTTTAAGTATTTCTACATTTATACGTAAATAATAAATTAATTATAGATTCTTTGCGAAACCCTTGCGATAACATCCCGTCTATGATTTATGCTGTATTTTGCCTCCCTGATCGTAATTTATTACCATCGATTGCAATGTTTTTGTATACATAGAAAGTCTCCACTTCATTTTTTTCATGATTGTCATGTTGAAAGCAGTTTCTTTGTAAGTTTCACATATAGTGAAAAAAGCAATTTCTACGTATATTATGTATTTCTTAGGTATGTTGTGTATTTTACTGTATTTGGTGGTAGTTGATTTGAGAAATTGGTAATTAATTTTCTCTAAACTTACGTTGTGCATTTTAATAAATATATTATTGTAACATTAACAAATATTTTACTTTAAATACAATCCAATGCGTTATGAATGGTAATAATAGATTTTGACTGATTAAAATTAAACAAGGGTTGAAGTTACATCGCTACGCAAACCTTTGGTGTATTTCTTGTTATAAAAACTGCAAAAAAAACATAGGTACAATGAACCCTTTGCATTTAAAATAAAAAAATTGAGAAATAAAAACTTATAAAGATTAATAATATGTAGATACTTTGTTTTGTTTGAATATTTTATTAATTAAGTAGAAAAGTCCTATTACACATGGTAGGAAAAGAATTATTATACAGCGACCTTTATTATTTATATTAATACATAGCAAATGTAATACACTTAACAGAATCCTTCATCTTTAGTGCTCTTAGATTCACTTCGTGTTATTATCGATAAAACCTAAATTTTTCGAGAAAAACATGCCATTTTAAAATTTAATTAACGATTAGTTTGTTTTCGTATGGGTCGCTGGCATAATAGCAGTTAATCTAGAACTGCTTCTAACGTCAAATCTTGTTACTGGGCTTGTAGTGAGTGCACAACTCTTGTTAATATGTATTTTGTATGTCATGTAGAAATTTAATTAAGTATCACAAAGAAAGTTACGGTTTGGAAAATATTTTCCTGGACCATTGTAGTTGGTCATTGTTGGTCATTTACTAGGTAGGTACTAATCGAAATGTTATGTAATTCGAAGAATTCCAAGGTTTTTTCTACGGTGAAGCCACCTTAGTGTCCTCTTATGTAGCAATAGATGGTAATGCGTGGAGGGGCTGGGTCAGATATACGATTTATTTGGGAACTCATTTTAATCATGTTTGTTGCAATGTTTGTTAGTAACTTGCCAGTTCTGCTTAGTAATGTAATACATATTAATATTCTGTAGTTTTCCGGATTGTTTTTGTTTCTTTTTTTGTGGATTGGAGTGATGTTTTGCCATTTATTTGGTGCGTTGAGTCGAAATTATAATTTGGAATAAAAATGATAGCGTTTATTTCTAATCTAGGTCTGGTGTACTTAAGCACTTCAGTAATGATTTTAACCGAGTCAGGATCGGTTTTTCAAGTTCATCATTGCTCCATGTTTTTACCTTCTTTAAAAAACCCAGACTTATGGTTTTTTCGTACGTTTATATTCATTTGACTGATTTCAAGTACTTGTTTAGCAATTTCGATTGTATTTGCTTTCATTTCATTTATCCCAGATATACTCTATATATCTTGACTTGGAAGTCATTTCTTTTTCTTCTTCTTCTCACTTTAATAGTTTTTTCTTTTGTACATAGACTTTAAAGCGTTACTTGCACAGCACTAGCCCATGATCTGTGCCTTCATTTGTTCTTCCGTCTGGTATTTGACACGGATATATATCCTCATTGCCGATATGGTCTTTCGTATTCCCGACATCGTCATTTAAGATTTGCATTATACTTGGTATGACTATGTTACCAACCCTGGAATCTAATACAAGTTGTTGTTCTTCGAAATCTCATTTAGGATTTGTTAGCCCATATATACTATAGTAAATTTCCACTGTTTCGGTTTTAAGCTTCTATAGACGTGTTTTTCATTGTCTCGCCTTGTCACTTTCCACAAATCCGTCCAGGTTTCAATGTATAACTATAGGGAAAGCCAAACAAACTTGCGTGCACGTCATCAATGACGTATTTCCATGTCTTTTGTGGCAAAGTTTCCATCGCTAAGTGTACCATAAAATTTGTAAAAAAAAACAACTCTAAAAGCAATGTAATTAATATAAAACTTTTGAGATGAAAATGTCTGTGCACAAGCTTGTTTTTGTTGGGTTTAGACGCCTCTCAATGTAAAATGTTGTGATAAAATTTTAATCAACAGACCAGTAAGTAACGACGTAAACCTAGCCACTGTCAGGGAATGGTGCTGTGTTGCCGTCTTTTATTCATTGATATTTTGAGGTTACCGATGACAGTAGTATTCTGGCAGGCATGTTTAATTGATTTTTGTCGTCAACAATTTGTAATAGTAATTAATATTTATTTGTGGTTGAATAAGAAATATTTGCTGAGACATTAAATGTTTCCTGATCACTTTGACAATACTGTAATAATGTAAACGTCATCAAACGCTGATGACGTGCACGCAACTTAGTTTGGCTTTCCCTATAGTAGTCCTTTGCATCATTGAATATAGCGCATTATTTGGTGTGTATCTTTGGAGGAGTCTTATTTATAGCAAAAACTCCTTATTATTCCCTCTTCATATATGCTATATGCATTATTTTACACAGTTTGCTTTCCTAATTATTTTATACAAAAAGTCTAATTAAGTTCTTTGTAGAGACGAAAAGTGTGAATCGACTGATGATGTTATCTATTTTTACTTTGAATTTTTCAGAATGCAAATATTTAGGCAAATAAAAATTTTCCGCTTCCTCAAAAACCGGTGATGCCTTGAAATTGTTGATAGGTATTAATTTAATAAAAAAATAAACTTAAAATCGTTTAATTAATAATACTAAATAAATAAAATAACTGTTGTTTTAATCTACAAAAAAGTTACATAGCCTTTTGTCTAAAATAATTAGGGAAGAAATTAATCGAATATTAAGATTTTTACATTGAAATCGGCCAATTCTACACTCTGTATACGATAGATAGATCGGTCATGTTAGACTTCTTGGAATTTTATCTTAGCTTACTTCGTCCCAGTTGTTTATTTTAGTAAAAAACAGGTAAATAGAGTACGCCTATTATATCAAAAGTCAAAGTCCTACCTTGAATTTAAAATTTCTCATATTTATATTAGGAGATGGAAAGACGGCTTTGATGGCAGCTTTTATTATATGACCAAAGGGTAGGAACGAGAACAACCTGTACACATTTATTCAAATTTCTATTCAGTTCACTTCGTAATTATTTTATCGCTTATATTTGATATTATTTGAGCACATCTATCGAATTGTACTGCGGAGCTCCACACTCTTTTCGTATTATGGTAGAGGTGTGTTAATTTCTGAATCTGTAAGAGTAGCCCTTGTGCCAAAAGTTAATTCAATAAATTTTCAAAAATTTATGTATTCGTTTTATCTAAAACATGGAATGGTCTTCATTTTAAGACACTATTTTGGACTCGGATAAGTGTGCGCGATATCTGGAGGGTTGACCTTGGAAGGTCACGACGTTTGTAATTTCGTTTACCTATATGATTGTTATTTTAAAAATTGTTTTACTCAATTATGTAATCGTATATATCGTCGCCCTACAATCCGTTATTAAATGATTACTAGATATATGCAGATCTATATTAATTAGTGCCATTTTAAACCCAATCACAAATTCAAAAAAGTAAGCTTAATAAGTGGGACAGTTCACGTAGAAATTAATAGCGCGAAATTGATTTATCGACATTAATATTTTATGAAAAATTAAGTCATTGGATTTGGTTTGGTAGGTAACAGCGTCTTAAGTATCATTATCGTTTCGGTTGCGGTCTGATTGCCGAAGAAACGCTTAACGAAATATATACGTGCGAGGGCAGGCGGTGCATAGCAAATAAGTAAAAATTCTTTCTTGATGTAGTAAATGTAAATAACAAGATTATGAAATGATTACGATACTTTGTGGAACTTATTTAGATGGTGTAGTAAAGGACGTGTAATTCGATCACAATCTCGCTTCAACCTTGGCTGGCGTTTTTTTGACCTCTAAAGGTTTTTTATATTGCACAAAAGGAAGTCCGACTGTTCTACAAACTAACGAAGAGTTCGAATAGGAAAAAAGAATTGTCGATGAATTGCAAATATTAAAAAATGTGATACAATTTAAAATACAAGCCAAGGTCTTTCTTCCTCTTACTAGAGCAAGTACACCATTTATACATATTGGGCGTGTATGTTACGTCATTACCTTGACCGTTGTGTATTTCTAGACACTTCCGGGATTAATATGAAGTAAATTTCAATTATCTTGTAATCATACATACTAGGTACTTTGTTAAGGAATTATGCGTACCTACCTTAAGAAACATGTTGTTGAAATTTCTCAGTAAATTTGGATTTAAACACAAATACCCAAGACGCCCTAAATGCTAGCGAATGTGTCGTAAGCCCACAATATAGATTCATTTTAAAATTCTTTACATATCGTAGTTATTTATTGTTCTGTAATTTGCACAAAGAATTAACATTAAATTTTGTCGTGTCTTAAATATGTATAATATTGTTGATGTCATGTAATTAATATAAGAGCAATAATTGTAATGGATGATAGATAAATTCAATTATGATGGTCTCAGCTGCTCAAAATCATGGTACAACTTTCTAGACAACCATGTTTGACCTAAGAAGAGGATTTTTAAAAAACGTATACGGTATAGTCCGGGGGCCGGCCACCTTTTTTGCAATCAATTAATATACTATTTATACTTCGTGAGCGGCTTTATTGTAACGAGATGGTAAACTTTTTCCTCTGCGAAAATGTACGCAAATGGGTCCTACGGGGGCGTGCAGGGAAAAACACTTTGATTTGGAAATGACAAAAAATGGATGAATATCATGGGAAAACGGCCCAATTAATTTGTGGGACAAAGTGGGCATTTAATTATGCAAATATTTACTAAGCTACAAAAAAAAAATCAGCTTGATATTCATTATTTTTGTGAATGTAGTAATACCTACATGTCTTCAGATGGGGACACTCTTGATGGACTCATTTTTGTTGTAGGACAAATGTTATTTTGAATTACTTACAAAAAAACTTAACAGTTAGCTAAAAAATGAAGTGATATTAATCAATTTTTTGTAATTACCACATCAACGTGTTTTACCCCTGCTCACCCCGTAGGACCCATTTGGGAAAATTTTCGCAGAGAGCCGCTCACGAAGTATAAAAAGTATATTAATTGAATGCAAAAAAGGTGGCCGGCTCCCGGACCAGTAGGTAGTGTGAAATCCTCGGACCATCAATAACTTGGTCCGAGGTGAAATCCAACACAGTTCAATAAGAAGTGCCATTTTATTGAGATCGCGCAGTGAATTTGTGACAAATCGATTAATGAGCTCTCCAAAGAATGTAATGTATTGTTGATACGGATACCAAGGAACTTTCCAATTCCGGAAATAACACAAATTAAAGAACTATATAGGTACGTGCTACAGAAATATAAATTTAGAAGTCCAACAGTAAGAGCAGATACGTAATCACATAGAAAAGGAGATGAACCTAGTCAATCAATTCTGCGATTACATTTATAATTCACTCTTAATAAAGTTAACAGTATCGGCACCAGGTTTTTTGGCATTCGCAGATGCTGACTGTGTTGTACCATAACGTGATTAATTTAATTGATGACGTAGGCGTCCCAAAACTCACGGACACATCCACTGGTTTAGCATGGTCAATAGAAAGTTGTAAGAAATCTAGTACGCTTTGATTCCAGTGTGGTGAAGAACCGTATGGTTCCTCTTCACTCGACAGAGGAAACAATCGTTTGGAAAAGATAGGATTCGCCAAGAAGAAGGATCTAAAAACACTGCGGTTGCAGCAAAGAAAACGCTCAACTTGAGCGTAGAGATTTTCTGTGTCTTAACATATCAGATTAAGCCTATCGACCTTGCCAAATGTCTTTCCTCTTCCAGCCGTTGTTTGCGGCACATTAGGTTTTGTATTAGCCAAATACATCAATTTCCGCGAGCAATGTTGGTAAACACGAATATTTTCCACGTTCATTGTTGACGGATGGTCGTCTCGTACTCGTGATCATTATCAGTTTCATATTAGAGCCACAGCTTACTCTGCACATAGAACGCTAACCATGGTTGTTGAGAAAATTATATTATGCCTAATACTGCTAATAGCACAATGTTAAAGAGTCTCGGAAAAACAAAAGGATCATCACCTCCATTCGAAGTATAAGCCCAAAAAATACTACGAAACCTATTAATTATGTCGGATACAATTTCAATGTAGAAAATATTATCAAAAAATCAAAAGATGAAGACGAAGCCGAAGTAACATGCGAGTACCTCTAAAATCTAAATGAACCTAAACTACGGTGGAGACTTCACCTTGTTGCGGTATAAGCTTAGATTCAACATTGGAATTGCGTTCCTTGCCAGCCAATCCGTGATATGTATTCTTTTCGGAATTTTTGTGTATTTTTAACGGAAGGGTAAAAAACTTGTTCAAATCTATAACCCTATTTCGCTCCCATTAAGAACTCTTCTTAATAAATCGAAATATTTATGCTCCAGTTTTACCCAATGTATCACTAAGGCACTAAGATTTACATCTTGTAGTCAAAATTCGGGGTATTTGTTTAGGACTATCTAGAGCTCCACTCATTTTAGATCCATCACAACGTTTGTATTTCATATTATGAGATCAGAGAGGTTAATAACAATAGATATATCATTTCCACTGTACAGAGATTAATAACAAAAATATAAGAAATGAAAAGAATACATCATCGTGACATAATGAAATAGACTGAAAACATGGCAAGTTTTTACTAATTCGTAACTTCTAAATCCATTATCAAAACACCACCTTTTTGATATCAATGGAAAGTAAAAGGGTGATTTTAAAAATACATACAATATACAGGGTGTCTCACGGTGACCGTCGGTTAGAAGTATATCAAGAACTGTAAAAGCTAGAAATTTGAAATTTTGCACATGCGACATGGAGTGTTTAATCTATTAAATAAAAATATTTTCCAAATGGCAGCACTTCCGGAAATACCGGAAGTGACCATCAACTTCTTTATTTTAAATACAAACCAGGCAATTTTTTTTCACATTCTGATGTGTCATAAAATGTTTAGTAAGTATGCTTAAAATAATCGGCGTATCAATTTTGATTCTTGAGAAAAAAAATTTTTTTCACTGAAAAATGTCAAAATCTTGTTTAGGAAATAAAATTGAAAGTCGAAAGTGGTAAAAGTTAAGGAAATGGGATTTTAGGTTCTCAATGTCAAAAGATTGAGACGCAATTGTCTGTAATGGATTATAAAAAATTGGCCGCGGTTACGTACATATCTATTTGACGTTATTTCCAGACTTAAGAAAAACTTTAAAAAGTCACTTTTTTTAAATGGAATGCCTATTTAATTATCAGCCTATTCGATGCAGAAATAAATTTCCTTTAAATTAATATACCATGTTCCTGTACCTAAAATCAATGATTACAGAGTTATTTACATTTTTCTAATTAAATTTATAATTACATACTTTACAAAACATGGTTGGCTTTGAAAATTTTCAAAAAAATTTTATTCAATTGTTTCTTATGATGACAGTTGCCAGTTTGAAAGTTTACGCTACATTTACGTTTGTTATCAGTGTTATCTCTTTGAATTTTGATTTTTGCGCTTCATATTTGTTTTTAATTGGGAAATATGGAATACACAAACGCTGATATTCTAAATTTGTTTTACATTCATGGCGAGTCTGCTCGTATTACTTTTCGGACCTGCAGAACCTTTAACGATTGAATAAAGAATCACTCAACACTTTAACGAAAGATATCCGCATTTACCTATAATGACAGAACGAAAAATCAGGATGATTGAAAAGAATTTGCTAAATTTGGGCGAAGTAAATGCGCCACGAAATTTGGCAAAGCCGATTGTCCCCAATGACGCTGCAGAAATCAATGTTTTGGGATATTTTAATGTTTTCCCTGAAAGTTCTGTTCGTTGGGCGGAAAGAGACCTTGGATAGTCAAGAAGTTGCATAGATAGAATTTTAAATAATCATAAAAGCATAAGAAACATTTGAATAAAAATTTTTTGAACATTTTCAAAGCCAACCATGTTTTGTAAAGTATGTAATTATAAATTTAATTAGAAAAATGTAAATAACTCTGTAATCATTGATTTTAGGTATAGGAACATGGTATATCAATTTAAAGGAAATTTATTTTTGCATCGAATGGCCCGATAATTAAATAGGCATTCCATTTAAAAAAAGAGACTTTTTAAAGTTTTCTTAAATCTGGAAATAACGTCAAATAGATACTTAACCGCGCGCAATTTTTTATTATCCATTACAGGCAATTGTGTCTCAATCTTTTGACATTGAGAACCTAAAATCCCATTTTCCTAACTTTTACCACTTTCGACTTTCAATTTTATTTCCTAAACAAGATTTTGACATTTTTCAGTGAAAAAATTTTTTTTTCTCAAGAATCAAAATTGATACGCCGATTATTTTAAGCATACTTACTAAACATTTTATGACACATCAGAATGTGAAAAAAAATTGCCTGGTTTGTATTTAAAATAAATATGTTGATGCTCACTTCCGGTATTTCCGGAAGTGCTGCCATTTGGAAAATGTTTTTATTCAATAGATTAAACACTCCATGTCGCATGTGCAAAATTTCAAATTTCTAGCTTTTACAGTTCTTGATATACTTCTAACCGACGGTCACCGTGAGACACCCTGTATTCTGATATTCATTTTGCTGTTGTGTACGGAATTTCAAGTGGCTCACTATTTGAAAAGCTCTTTTGTTTTATGGTAATATCACTGGCCACAGGAAAAGTGCACCTTTTGTTATCTTGCCACGTATCAGACGTACTAAATACAATCAAAGACTCGTATTTCCATGCGATTCCACAATCCCCAATAAAAAATATTGTCGTACTGTCTGCGTTGCACTACTTTCATTGTTTTGGCAAATTGGGTTGACACTTGACAATAAGAACGCGTTGCTGATTCTAATCCAATATAGCGACAGTGAAATCAATCTTTATGACAAGAGATGAAAAATGTGATTGATTTGTCAAAACGCAAGCCAATCATGACAAATTCGTAATATCATTTTAAAACCAATTAAGGGTCCTTGTGCGTATCTCAAAAAGAAGGTCATACGATGCAAATACATAACAGCTTCTAGATGTATAATTTACATAAAAAACCTTTAATGAAATAAGTATGTTGCCCTTGTCGCGATTGCATGTATCTGAAACATTGTAGCTATAGCTAATTATATTGCAGATGGTTATACAGTTAGAAACGCCATAAAAATAATATAGAAAACCTTGCTTAATTCCAACATGAAATGTACTTTGCACGTTATATTTCCCGATTTAACACAGTTGTAAAAAGGAAGCCCATTAGAAGAAGGATTTTGATTAACATAAATCTCTTATCGTATAAGTTTCGTAACAATAATTAATGTATGAAATTTAGAACTATGTACCTATAGGTGCTTTTGTAACGTTCATAGATTGTTCCAAGTGTTTTATAATTGTAGTATAATACGTGACCGAATTTGTTTCCACATAAAATACATTCGTTTTATGTAAGTTGATAGTTAACAGTTAAAATTTTGTAGTAATTTGAAAATTTATAATTACTAAAACAGCTGCTTTAGTATTCACAAGCTGGTACGTTTCTACATTCCTGTATCCATTTTGAATAGTTTTCACTCTTGAGTAACGTAATGTTTGTCTTAAAACTAAGTATACAATAATGAATCTCTAGGTAAGTAAATGCAAATTTGCAACACATTGACATAAGATGTGTGAAGGCGTACTTACGCATATTAACGAAATGCAAATGACATCTTTGCCATAGCAAGTATAATTAATATTTACTTCAACTCGCGTAGGAAACGTCGATTGTAAAGATAAGTTAGAAATAATTTCACTTTTGTGTGATTATTATCATTCTCCAATATTATATAATGGAGTAACGCTTGTGTAGCTATAGCGTGAATTTATAATAATCTTTGTTCGCCGATAATTGACACTATTGATGTTTATCTAACAGTAAATTCTATTGAACAGCTTATTTCGAATTAATAAATTTCTCTAATTAGCGCCATAACGATTTTCTATTGAACAACTTTAAAAAGAAATTGATTCAGTATTTAGTCGAATTGTCGATTATATAGAAATATTTTTTTAGGCAATCGCTACATTGGTTTGTCTGTTTTTGACTTTGGTTAAAGGTCAAAGTTTTGGAGGTTATGGATTTCATCAAGCATTTAGTGGAGGTTTGGATGTTTCACTAGGGCTCAGAGATCCAAGACAAAACACTGGACCGGTAGTTTTCCCACCAGCACCTCCTGACACAGGTGAAACGAGTGGTGTCATACCGGGTGCGTCAGGATATGGATTTGTACCACCTGGACAAAGTGAGTTAATTATCTTTTCTTACATAACGCACAATCATATAGAGAGGTACAACATATGGTACCTATATGCTACATTAGATATCCACAAAAACTTAATTTAAGCAAATTTTTGTCTGTTACTTACGATTCTCTTTTTTTATAAATGGGATAGTACGAAATGTATAAGCATTCAGTTATTGTACACGAATCGCTAAATAAATTGCTTCAAAAACCTACTGCAGCACCGGCATATACGTTACATGATTATTTTCAGATTGATTCAAATGACCTCTGGCAGTTTTTCCATGCTACCTCCTTAGTCTTAAAACATCCTCAGTTTCGGCTTTGCTTTCGGTACATACAAGGCCCAATTTTGTATATTATATTTGCATATATATTTGGGAATGATAACGTTCTCTTTCGTAAAGCACTTTTTATTTCCTTATCCCGTTGCTTCTCTCTTCGCTCGCAGTAAAGGGGTTATACAGGGTGGTTTGGCTTGCAATATCCAGACGATATTTCCTAAAGTAATAACATTAGGAAAAACATTTACCTAAATTGAAAGTTATTGAGGATTACGTATTCTATATTATAGGACAAAAAAATTTTTTTGTTGAGCCATTTTTGGTGAACAAAAAAAATTTTTTTTAAATAGTCGTCAACATTTTTTTTTATAATTTCAAAAAGAAAATTTTTCTGAGTTCAACGTTGCATAAATTTCAAATTTTTGATATGAATTTATTTAAATAGCAATAGACGAAATATTTCATTTCATTAGCATAGGATGCTATGAAAACAAAACGGCACATCATCTGTAAACAAATTTTTCATGTTTTAAGTAACAAAAACATAATAAGATGATTTATTTTGTCATTATTCCAATTTCACAAATAAGGAAAAGGCTGATATACTATTAAAACATTAAACTATTGTTTATTTAAATAAATTTCATATCAAAATTTGAAATTTATACATTGTTGAATTCAGAAAAATTTTCTGTTTTTGCAATTATAAAAAAATTGTCGCTATTTAAAAAAAAATTTTTTTTGCTGACCAAAAATGGCTCAACAAAAAATTTTTTTTTGCCCTATAATGTAGAATACGTAATACTCAATAACTTTCAATTTAAATGTTTTTTCCTAATGTTATTACTATTAAATATCGTCTGGACATTGCAAGGCAAACCACCCTGTATATGCAATGAAACCAGTTAATAAGCAAAGTTATATACTTATTCTTTTGTCCAAATTTAGCTACGAAAACATTTGGGTTTTTCTTTTCACATCCATTCTTTGGAAAATGACAATCAGTTACAGCTGATTATTTTTCGTTAAATACTATTTTAGTACTAACAATAGCGTACTATGTATTTGATATAAACCATCTTTTCTCTTGACCCTCCTTACATCTTTGTAGTCTTTATGATTTTTTGAGATTCAACAACATAAGTAAATAGTTCCGTTTTTTGAACATCTTACGATGGGTTGTAGGGCAAATCGCCCCATAACACATCGCCCCCGGACTTTTCGCCCCGTCACTTCGCCCCACGGGCCGTTCGCCCCCGGACATTTCACCCCCCGGACAGTTCGCCCCCGGACATTTCTCCCCCCGGACAGTTCGCCCCCGGACATTTCGCCACCTGACACTTCGCCTCCCAGGACATATCGCCACCGACAATTTCGCCCTCAAAACATATCACCCTCACATCGCCTTCATCCATTATACATATACAGTGTCCACATTTCGATACTCACCATTTGTAGAGCTATTAGAAGAAGTAGAGCAGCGGTTAAATACTTAGGGAATGTTTTTCAGGGTTTAATATCCGTGACATTCAAATTCTCCATAATTTTCGTAGATTTTCAAAGAAACAGTTCTGGTTTCTATATTTCACAGTGTTACTTAGCACTTGCATACCTTTAAGCTTACATTTCTCATGTGCTATTAAAGATAAATACATGTTTTTGTTAATATCTCTCCCATAAATAAATATTTTTCAGGCATGTTATACATTTTTGAAAATCTCTTTTCAAAGGCAATTAACTAATAAAAATTACACATTACTTAAAAAATTAAAAATAGAACGGTGGTTTTCTGATTACATCAAAAAGTTTGTCTTGAAAATGTTTTCGAACATTGTAAAAGATTAGAAGAGGTCAGAATAGAAGCTGTGGAGTTATTGAAGAAAATTGGAATCAGGAAATTTTGCTTTTTTTTAAATTATTTGAAAATCTAAAGACGTTGAAGAGAATTAGAAATGAGATTTATCGCGAGAATTGAATTCTAAAAAACATTCCCTATTTAACCGCTGCTCTACCTCTTCTAATAACCGAGATACCGATGGTGAGCGTCGAAATTTGGACCACTGTATAAGCTAATAGACAATGGATAATGGAATATTGGGGCGATGTTTCGGGGGGGAAATATATAAAGGCGAAATGTCTTGGGGGGGGGGCGATATATTTCGGGGGCGAAATGTTCGGAGGCGAAATGTCTTGGGGGCGATATGTTTCGCGGGCGAAATGTTTTTAGGCGAAATGTCTTGGGGGCGATATGTCCGAGGGCGAAATGTCCGGGGCGAAGTGTCCGAGGGCGAAGTGCCGGGGCGAATTGACCGCACACCCTTACGATGATATACAGGTTAAGTGTATTAGACCAACTTTTGAAGCCTGGCCACATTTAGAATATATCCAGAGAGCAGTTTGACGCGCTGCTTAGCCGCCTATTATTATTAACCCAGAGACAATCCTCAGATACTAATTTTGTAAGACTGAGTAGACTTTGAGGAGGAAAAGGTGCCGGAGCTGAGGATAGAAACTGGCTCAACGACGTCGCACACTATCCCTCTAATCACTGCACAACGATCTACTCTTTCATTATCTAAATATTGACGACATTGTGTTCGTGAAATATTGGTTTTGAAGAAATCATTCGCTCCCCCAGTTTTGTCGATTTTTACCACCCTCGTCTAGTTTACTGGAGCCCTAGTGATTTTGTAGGTCTTTAATAATACACCAAGGTGACCATTCTCAACATACTCCATACATACTCTAGCAGGTAGTAGACAGGCAATATTCATTCCAGGAGACATTTATATTGTGCATCTGCTAATTAAGAAAAGTCGAGAAGTTACAAATCGAGAAATTCAGACAAGTTAAGGCATCTCAGGGACAAAAGATATTAGACCAAGAGGAGTTGGGTGTCTCCTCATTAACGAACAAAACACAACTGGTGTCGATTTAACGGGGGATCTTCCATGGATTTATTAAAGTGAAGCAAAGCCAACTAAAGTAATTCATTTCTGCAGCGTTTCCAAGACAATAGTTGCTCGGTTGTTGTCAAATTTGGAAATGTTGCAACCATTTTTCTTAAAAATCTACGATCTGTTCATCTGAGTACAACCAACTGAAACTGCTACAACGACAGCTTGCAACACTGCCCGTCGTACAACTTAATTTTTGGAAGCAGGTAATATCACCCCCACATTATCCTCACATCTAAATACCTAAATGATTTCTTCACGTTCCCAATCTCAAGAAGAAATGACGGGGCAAGGTGTTTTCAGTCACCAGACTGCTATTCTAATTTATGACTGGAATTACTGTTTTACAAACTGGTTCGAGCGAACGCACTTAATGGAGACTGCAATTAGCCTAACTTCTTTCATTTGTTCAAATCCCACTTTATAGTGCAGGCAAGCCGTGTGGAGGTAAGTTTGACCCATCGATATAAATGGTGTATTATTTTCCACAATTCTGACTCCCATAACGTCATAACATTTGCTCAACACATAACAGTGCCGTGTTACACATTAGATGTTTATTCTTACTCCATTTCATGATGTTTCCTCAGAGACCCCGCATCATCATTATACTTTGATACGTCGAAAGGTGGAAAACTTTTTTTTCTTGACTTTTTCTTTACTCGTTTACTTCTTATCGCCCTTCTTGTTTATACAGATACCTCGCATAATGTCCGTGTAAAATGATCATCACAATGGTATCGAGAAAAAATTGTTGTTCTTAAAGACCAGCTGACTAAACAGCATTCATCTAAATTACCTTTTACGAAAGAATGAGTGCCATAATCCGTTGTAAATTAGACCTTGTTAACTTACAGAAAATTGAGTAAATTACCTTTTCGTTATTATGTCGTTGCATGGAAGTAAATTCAAGATCAGTATTATTATCTTGATAAGTTTCTATTAGTATTGTTCAAAGGCGGTCGGTCATTCAATGTACGATATATAGTAAGACAAAGGCGGACGCGGTCTCTGCTCAAAGCGTGATTTAATTCACAAGTTTCTAACGGCTTGATTAACCACACAACGAAACAAAGGCCTTTTACTTATTACAAGTTATAAGTAGAATCTCAAACTACCTTCCAAACACAAAGACGTCGAGTATGGGTTATAACTAATCTGAAACAGGCATTTGATCAATCACTCTTCAATTTCTGTGTTGTGCTAAATTAATGGTTTCATTTCATAATTACAAATTTATACTAAAATGGTGCTTTAGTAAAGGAGGTTACGTTAAAGTAATTCAGGGGCAAAATATTTCTAACTTTGAACTTGAATTTAATTACGCTACGAAGTAGCGAAAGTTTAATTCAACTTTCACAAAGTTTTTTTTTATATTAACTCGTTTGTAAATTTCATAATGGTTTTTTAATTTTTTGAACATATGGAAAACGCATATAATTTGCAAAAGGGAAAAAAACTAATTATACCTAATTATATTAGATACTTTCAAGTGCAACACTCAGCACGTGTTTGACATGAATGTTACTATGTGAATTTAGTTTTTCTGTTTGAAGCCAGATCAAAATTTTGTATGTATCTAATATGATTTTTAATGATGTTTTTGTTACGACCTAAATAACGGTAATTAGGACACTTGATTAATATTTTATTTGTTTTTACTTCTTCTATTTCTTACTTTATTGATTTATGAAATTAATGTTACAAAATATGATAATAATACAGCACGCAATTAGAAAAAAAATTGGCGTGGGTCCCGCATGGGAACACCGATTAAATGCAATGAAAAAAAGCATATTTTATTTTACAATATCCAATTCCAATTTTTTGATCTAAATTCATTCTTGCTTCACATATGTATTGAATATATAATAAGTATCTATATGAATTACTAATACCATCACGCCCTATTTGTTTCAGGCGCGGGAAGGCCACAAGCATTACATTCCTTCTTTTGAAACAACTATCAAAGCAATAGACGTGGTACTGCAAATTAATGTTAGACGAAATTTATTCTAATATGTATTTAAAAATGTGCAATAAGTACAAACGGTGCTACAGTATTTATTATTGTTATTATACACTTATTGTTTATTGCCTAATTGGTAGCACTGTTTATGTAAATGCTCAGTACTTAGTTTAAGAATCAAACCTATAGGTTTTAATTTAGATGAAATGTAAATAAAAATAAATTGTATAGCTCAATGTTTATAAACTATTTATTAATTAATAAAATGTTGTTTTTTACACGATGTCTTGGTAATCTAAATAGTAAGGTTATATATGCGTGTATCTTATTACCCGAATTATAATAGAAGTTATGTAAAAAGATTAATGATAAAGTGATATTTATTGAAGGTTATGCAATTAAGACAATAAAAAATGAAATCGTTAGGTGATGGTCCATAACCACAATCATTAAATTAATTTCTATTAACAATGAAACAATTTTCAAGAACATGGCTATTATTTAATGAACTGTGAAGTATACAGAAAATTAAATAAAGTGTTAATTTAACTTATTAAATGCAATACCGCGGGTAAAACCTTCAATTTAAAGTGACACAAGTGACTCATGACAATGTTCTAAGTAATATAGTTCGTTCGCATTTTCATTAAAAAAATCAGGTAAAGTTGCAAGAAAATTTAAAGTATTTTCTGGTGGTGAATGATGTATAGGTAAATTGTTTTAGTGTTATTATTATTAGTTATTACATTTCATTAAAAATCACTTTATTTTAGTTTAGGAGCCAAGTTTCAACGCCCATAGAAGATAAGCTTAAGACAAAACGGGGATGAGGGGATTTTTACATAACCTACCACGCTAAAAAATATGACAAAATTCGTCTAAAAATTGTCTGTTTTTCGCCGCGAAGGATGTCCGTCAATGGAAATTTATGCGAGAATTAAAGCTGTATACGGTGACTGCAGCTATTGTCACACGGCAGTGCGTAAATGCTTCACAAAATTTCGACAAGGAAAGAAATCCACTCAAGATGGATTCCACGTGTTACAGCATCAGATGAAAATGCGAGACAGCTGAAAACTGCTTTACACGAAAATAGGCGTACGACAGTTAGAGAGCATTTTCAGATGTTCGCTATCAGCGTTTCATAATTCATTCTCAAAGTTGTGCCTCAGTGGATTCAATGACTGCTTATTGATGAACAGAAGAGTTTGCGTTCTGCCTTTTCATTACAATTCAACAAGAAAATCATACCGTCTAACACTAAATTGTTACCGGTGATGAATCTTGGTGTTATCACTACGGATCAGAGTCAGAGTATGTAGTGAAAGACAGAAAAAATTCGGTCTCAACCTTCGGCAGAAAAAGTAATAGTGTAATGATTGCAAGACAGTGAGAGCAGGTGACAAATTTGAACATTTCAAAGGACGAGGGAAGCCGCATCAAAAAATACAACGTACCTATACATATAACCAAAGAGAATAATATTCTCTTTGATATAACGTTGCTTTCTCTGTTAGAGAAAGTTAGCCACCTATCATTTGTTAACCTTTCAATTTATTGCTGTGGCCAGTTAATCTCAATTTTTGATCTGTGTGTTTTTTACAGAGAATATGAGTAACGATTACTCTAACAAACTATTAATAACCCATGGCAAATAAAGTGTACGCCGACACACGAGTGAGGCTTATTTACCTACTATTACACGTGGCGTGGTGCAATTGACCCAACCACATTTTCTTTCATTTGTCCCTATATCCTTTTCCTGCATGGTTTCAATGTTTCGACAAGACATCAGCCGTTTATGAAATTCTGGCAAGCATTGCCACGAGACTTCCCTCGCATTAACACTTTTTCCAAAAAATAAGTATAGCTGAATTCAGAAAAATTCTCTTAAACTACATAAAAAACTGAAACTTTGTGTCTTATAAAAAAATAAGTGCCGCCATTTTAGCTTATACCGGAAGTTACGTCATCAAAGGTAATATCAGCATTTTCGTCCTTGGCCCGAATGCAATCGATTGGCGAAAATCACATTTCGATGACTTTAATAGTTTCTGAGTATAGAGCGTTGCAAGAAAATGTGTACGGACAGACTACAGACTACAGACGACAGACGGAAATTTTTTTTTCATTATTTGAATCTACGTATTCAGAAACGCAAAGATATGTAAAAATTTGCGTAGGTAAATTTTTTTTTTGGAACACTTCTCTTTTACTTCGTACTCGGGAAGTAATAAAAAGTAAAGTAACATTGATCAAGGTGTTTCAACGAAAAGGAAAAAATATATCCTTTATGGCACAACATCGCTATAGCGAAAGCCGAAGAAATGTTTCTGATAGCGCTCCCTCAACTCAGGCAGATCTGCCACCGCTTCAGTTTGCTTTTAAATCGACCACCAATGTCAAACCTAATCTAAATAAAAGTTTGTTTATACGAAATTTTATACTGTTCAATTTTGCAGAAATAGTCAACGCTTATTGCATAAGTTTCCGGTTTCAGCGAAATGCCGAAGAAAGAAGCTTTTAGGTTGTTTCGAGTAGCAACGTCATAAACAAATGTATATTAGAGGATTTAAAGATAATGAAGGTCGTCCAAAAATAGTTGACCAACAATATGAGCCCTCAAAATAATGTCCCACAGTTTGGATAAAATTTCAAACATTCCTTTACCGATGTGAAGACGTACAGCTCTCTTTACTTATTTTATGCTTAATGGGAATTGAAAACTCTTTCAGTTCAGTTAATATTCGTGTTTTTCTTTTTCGTCTTCCACTTATTATTAAATCAAAAGCTTGCAATTTTACTGATATATAAATCCTCACTGTTATAATAGAATTTATCATAAGAACCACCCCTAGCAACAATAATAATAATGTGATAAGGTAAGCGAACATACTGCTACTTTATGCAGGTTATCCAAAATATAGCATTTATTTTATTAATCGAACATTCCTTAACAGTTTGAATACAAAAATAGTACGTAATTTTGACGATTCCTTATTCATTTCTTATGTAAGATTTCTGATAAAAAAGGAAATGGTGCCATACACTTATGAATTGAAATAACATAATTCATCCAGAGGTAAACAAAATATATTTCATGAGAGCAGGCGAGATTAAGCAAAACTAAAAAAATGTAAATTGACCTAATATGAATTTAAAATACCTGAATAACGTAAATGACAGGAAATCCAAGGTTAATGAATCGGGGACAATTTTGTAATGTTTTTATACGCATTTTTATTATGTAATGCATCTCAAGCTGTTCTAAGAACACTCATGTAAACATAATTACAATAAATCACAATAATTACAATAAATTAATTTAACAATTTGAAATTTTCAGAACGTGCCTAACGTCCTAGAAATTGTTGCCAGTTGAAATTTTGTTCTTCCATAAATCGTGCGCTAAGGTTTTATGGTTTTATAAATACTGGTCCCACACATTTTGGCGTGGAGTGCTGTTGAATGCCGGTCAGAAACCATATTTTGCAGTTTTCGTTCGTTACTGTATTAATTCTTCCGTCCGTCGGTCGGTCCGTGCGTCCGTCGCATGGTTCCCAGTGTGATAGAGCAAAGTAAAACAATGGATTTTATGTGAAATTTTACTCTGCAATCAGCTTTTCGATATCTCTAATACTTCTCGATATAAACGATTTCGTGTCCAAAAATATGTATAGATAAATACATAATAACAATTGTATTGCGTTCTGTTATTTGTCAACATTTCGCACACATGTGGTATTCGAAGTTCCTTCTGTAATTCCGCGGATTTCAACTAGTTTTAAATTAAAAATTATTTCAATTTCCATCCACCATATTGCGGTGCTTTCCAAATGTAAGTAATATATTGGGTTGATGCATCAGTCTGTAATCATTCTGGTTTCAGCGCACTTGAAACATATAAATCTGAACTTCGTAATGTGTCGAATTGTTTAGTTTTTAAGTTTGCACAAACTAGAGAAAATGGAGTATTATTTAGAAAAAAAAAGGATTTCTGATATGTTTCTTTTTGAGAAATAATAGTATGGGAAGCTGCAGTTTACGGAGAAAATGCTATTGAGAACAATGTGACAGGAAAATGGTTCCCTCGTTTTAGAGATGGCGACTTTGAGATGAATGATAACTCAACTCTGGCTTCGATAAAGACAGTTTAAACGCTTTACTGCACGATGCTTCACATCAAACCAGACGTGAGTTGGTTAACACGATAATCCAATCAACCATAAAAAGTAGCATGTTACCATTTGCACTTCTTGCTTACTCGCAAACAACATTTTTTGTCAAGTGACGAAAAATGGATTCTTTATGTAAACATCAACGAGAGTAAGGAATGACTGAACCTTAACAACTCTCCATGCAAAATCTAGTGCCCATTTCGAAAAGGTAATGTTCTGGATCTTGTGGGACAAAGACGGGGTTCATCTACTACTACTTGTATCAATAGAATCAACCACTGCTGAACAAACATCGCCACCACAACTATCGGGAAGTCTTCATAGTGATCATAATTTTGTCGTACGTTATGGGAGAATGAAATTTATGTTGATATTATTTTAATTTTGCATTATTTGTAGAACTTTCCGTACAATTTATTAAAATGAGAGCAAAAGTTATATTTGTAGTTCAAACCGTTACCTTTAGGTAATAATAGATGTACTTCTTATCACAGTACCACTTTCTTGAATATTTAAAAAAGTGTCGTGCAATATACCAGATGGTACACTATGATCACGTAATGCGATTAGAAAATGAATTAAGTATTCGGATAGAATTTTGATGAGTAACTTGCCTAATCCTATCTTCTTCCATAATTCTTAATATACCACACCATAGTAAGAATAATGGAAGAAAACCAAGATCACGCAAAACGTGATTTTTTTTAACCATGTTACATGATCATAATATAACATCACGTGGGATGGAACGAAACTTGGTAAAAGATGCGTAAACATTCTAGGAGAAGAAAGGCATAGTGACTGAGAAACTTGAGGAGGTAATCACACGGTAGACTTCCCAAAATTGTGAGTATGAGTATGAGTACTTTGTCAAATGGCATTTTCTATTAGGAACTTTACGTACTTATAACGTTATAACAACTTCCACCAAGCACATTCCCAAATATTGACTTGGCCTACAAGCTAATTATTTTAGTACCTATCACCGATCGAATATTTTGATACATGATCAACATCTTTTTTTAAAACCTTGACTCTATAGCAGGAGTTGTGTTAGACTCCCTACCATCCAGATCAACTCTTTTCTCTAGGCATTGGTAGACCACCTTTCAGTATTTGTTCGCAGTAGTGTCAGTGTTCTGTGTTTTCTGTTCCCCACTGTTTCTATTGTTTCCCTTCACTTGCAGCTAGGTACGTTGGTTAGGTATTTTAACACCCTTTATTCCACTTCCTTTCTTACTGAATTTTTCTTACTGCATTATTTAATTTGTTAACACAATCTTTCATTCTAGACGAGGCAGTAAAACGACTCTTCTCCTGTCGGAAATATGGACTTCTCAAATTCTGATATGGAGAAACTGGTTCGAAACATGGTTCGAAAACAACTTCATTTACAAGTATGGGTTTTTGTTCAAAAAGCTGAACTTCCGTACCATCCAACCACTAGGTAAATTCTCAGCCGTATCGTATTTCAGATGGACTAGCTTATAGTTTCAGAAAAGCCTTCATTTCATTCGCCAATTTTAGTAAGCATGTTTTATTCGTCAATTTGTAAGCTTCTTCTAATCACAACTACTTTTTAGATTAACAAAAAAACTAAGGCATGCCCGTGGGCATCCTTTCTGGACACTAAGCACACACACCGGAAGTGCTTGCCAAAACTCCCTCTGACGTAATTCAAAATATCAACCTCCAAGCAATTTCTAATTTTGTTTGTTTGTGCAAATTTGATGGTTTTATAATACACATTGGTAAAGCATTATTTTACCAACGTGGCACAATGGTACCGTTACTGTTAATGGGTTGGGTATTTTATATGAAAGCGTAAATATTACTGAAACACTAACCCATGTCGATTTTGTTTCCATAAAAATAATTTTGATTTATATTTCAATACAATTTATTATAGTGGCATTAGTCATATCTTTAAGACTTTAACGACCTCGATAATAATAAAAGCTATCATATCAGATGTATGGTTATGGTTAGAATCCTGTAAAGCTGTACCTACCCATTGGAAACTCCTTATCATGTATACTGTATAGTCTTATTAGAGAAAGTAATGTTTAACATTCATTACCGTCGAGCTCAAACTCTAGCAAATGGCGTGACGATTCTAGCGTCTCCATTATCTATTTTTAGTGTTTCCATCTTGACAATCATCTGTCTACTGAATCAGCTGCTATTTCCTACTACAGCTTCTTTCAACATTGATTGTTCCACATTCCCGTGAAATATTTCGAAAGCACTCATCCTCATTGTAGCAAGTCTCTAGTTTTTCTTTTGTTTCCATGTCGTTTTCTTTCATGGGTGCCTTGCAATTGTAAAATCGTTAATCCCCCGTTGCATATGCAAGTGCGAATATTTCACTAATTTCAACATCATTAACTTTAACCCTCATGCTTCTGCTTTTTATAGCATCGGATGAGGCGCCCAATACATAAATAAGTAAAGGGGTGGATATAATAAATTTAAAATAAAAATTCAGTAAGGTGGTTTTTACATAAACTTCAGTCCAGGTTCATTTATATTTTATAAAAATAAAAGTAATTAATATTCATTACTTTATCTTTTAAGCATAATAGTTGCCCCAGCGCTTTCCTTATCCATCAACGCTTTTATTTCTTTCCTTACAATCATAAAGTGTCTAAGGGATTATCAAGTCGTGTCACCCGTTTTTGATTGGCGCTGTGTCCAGAGCAAGTTTTACGACGATATTAAAACGTTAACGAGCATTCCTCACAAATCCCGTGGACAAAGCAGCGAATGATAACTTATTGTATCGTAAACGTCCCAACGATTCGTTCTGGACTTTACTACCTTTGCTAGCGTTCGTCATTAAAAAATTATAGGCTCTTATTTAAATAATAGGTGCATTTTATGAGAATTTTAGGATAATTCCTTCATAGAATGTGACATAATAGAAAATTTATGTCTATTAAATTTTTCAAAGGGAAATCTGCATTTTAAATTTTTGGTTTTACATATATGCATTAACAATATACTCACACTTAACTTACAAAATTCGTTACGGATGAACGACTTTGTACTACCTTTCATGTGTGTTAATATCAACATTCACTTACACCTAATTTACTAAAGAGAAATGTGTAGGTGTTACAAAACTGCTATAAAGGGGAAATAATAAATAAATTCGACGGAAAGTAGTCACAGTGATGAATTAAACTGGATATTGGCAAACTGTCGTAATGGGGCATAACAATTTTCCTTGAATTTACCTGTTAGGAATGCGTTATAATTGCGTAGGTCTAATAATCTCGAAAAGCAAATCTTTGGAGAAACTATATAGTTTATACCTCTCATAAACATGGTTTTATTTAAGGTTTATTTAATCCATAATACAAGACGTATTCACACACATTTCATCTTTATTGTTATACAAAACTATTTCTCCAATTAACAACAGTTATTTATTATCACCAAAAGTCGGCCTCTTTTTCCATACAGGCATACAGGCTAAACTTACATTTCAATATTTTTCATAGGCTCGAACGAGTTTCTATATACCTATCTTATGTCAAGAATATTTGCTACACAATTTTCAATCACAAGTCTAGTTTTAGTTGTATTTTGTATAGATCAGTTTATCGATAACACCAGAATCGATACTTTTCTATTACTCTCCATCGTACGTCCACCACATCGATCAGACATTATTATTATTACTAGGGGTGGTCCCAATAGGTTCCTGCACTGCGACCTTTTGGTCTACTTGTATTATGCTCCCCGCTGGTGTCAGAACACCTATATCTTTAACAAACTCCAGGATTTTGGTAGGCCGAATCTTCGTTATTTCCTCTTGTGCAACCTTTTCATTTCCAAATAGATGTTCCTTTGTCTTTCTAGCGGCTTTTCGAAAAGTTACGATTTGTCTCGGACATTCTGAAACGTTCAATTGCGGCTAGTTCAGTCGAGTTCATTCTTCTATAGCAAATATGTAAGTAGGTATGCTCCATTGCTAGTTACATATTTTTCCCATCTTTCGGGTAATTTGTGAATACCACGCCAGTAGAAATTTTCCCCTTTTTGCCGCGAACCATCGATCGAGTCATTTTTCACATCTTCGCACGAACCACAGCGCTGCTCAGCCAGTACTTCTCCTCTGAGTGCTTTCAACGTGTCGCGAACCGGTTTTGCCGTATGTGGTGAAGTATTGTCAATGTCATGAAGCAAAACGATCTTGTGTGCTTTTTTCGATATTCTGGTAGTTTTTCGAGTAACGAACAGTTCAAATCAAACAATTGTTTTTGGTAGTGTTTGGTATTAACCGTTCCAACAGCCTTAACGGCTCATAATAGACCACACCCTTCTGGTCCCACCAAACGCAGAGCATCGTCTTCCGGCAGGCAAAAAGGATTTGGTCTTACCGTTGATGTGGGTCTACCAGTGATTTTTTCGATTGAGATTTTCTAAATATACCCACTTTTCATCCCCAGTAACGATACGATACAAAAACAACTTTCTTTTGAAGCGTCCGAACAAAATTTCACATGTGTTTTTGCGCCACTCCATCGGCCTCTCGTTCAACTCATGTGGTAGTACCCATCTACCGAGGTTCTGAATCTCTCCCATCTCTCGTAGGCAATTGGAAACAGCTTGTTGTTTTTGTGTTTGTGAATCGTCTTTGTTCAACAATGCGAGATGCTACCGAAGTTTATAAAATCCGACAACATGTAAGAAAATCTGTACCGGTTGGCAATGTCGGTTTTTCTTACTTGCAAAAGGAACTTTTTTAGCGGGATCTGATCTTCACCAACCGTCACATTATATCATTGAACTGTAGGTACGCTATAAGTAACTGGAAGGGATACGGACGATTTCAATGCATTGTAGGCGTTGAAGCTGACAAAGACAGATGCGGAGTAGGTACTTCTGTCGCCTTCTAGGTTGTTGCGGTAGTGGAGCCGACGAGAGAGATCAATGCCATGATAGTTTATACAAGCGCAGCATCTGCAACTATGGCGTCTGCCAACGGAAGATGCTGGTAGCAAACTCTAACATGATATATCTGTCGATGACACCTGTTGCATTTATTGTAAATATTTGTATTAGTTCCTTAACATTTCCACCAATTAGCAAGAATGACTGTAACCTGGAATGTTTGTACTAATCACTTCACTTCAAACAGGCGAAGAAATTAATTAATGATGCCCTATTTGCCTTTCAAAAAACAAACTTAGCCTGCGAATATCCCGAAACCAGGGGCCACTGCCTGCACCTATCCGAGAGGTCGGATTAATTAACCAATTTTCTTCTATTTAGAATGATGACAATGATGTATATTTCATAGGTAAAAGTGTGTTAATTGATGGATATGCCCGTTTTCAATTTTACGCACAGATGTTTATAACAAAAAGACCTATTGTATTTATTCCTCCGGAGTACACTGCACACTGCATTGGTGCACCATCGGTCTTGTCTTGTGTGTCTAAAATCCGCATTTCATACTTCTGGTAATATAGAGAGTATTATACATAATATAGAATTATGGATAATTTTTTAAGCGGAGCGTAGACGAGCACTAGACGATAGTAAATCACCAATAAGTGCACAGACGAACGTGTGCCAATGACAAAATCAAGAAAATATTTTCAAGAATACTTAAATTTTAGGTTGACCAGTATTGAAGTAAATGAAGAAGAAAGGTAGCAAACAAACTCGGATTTCTCTGCTATGCTTGAGATCCTCTCGATTCGTGCACAGCGACTACAGCCTGCGTTTATGCCATCGTTGGTTGTGCCGGATCGCGTAATTTTCCCTTATTTTTAATGAGTTGCCTTCCTAAATAGGCAAATGAATAAAAATAAGCTTCAAACCCATTACTTCCTTTATCTCAAAATTCGTTTTGAGGTAAATCGGTCAAAATGATGATTTACGACTATTAAATAGTAATAACTATATTTATACATACAGACAAACAGACAAATAGAAGAAGCTTAGTGGGTCGGAATCGGAACTATAAACATGAAAAAGAGCCTAACATTTAAACAACTATTAGAAAAGTTGAGATCTTTTTCAAATCTATTGAAGAAAAATGATAGCAGGTGCTGGAAAGACATTTTAAAAATCTTCAAAAGGAGGAGTCACTCGGCCTCGCATTCCATTTAAGATTTTAGGGGTCAGTGTCACTCTTCTTAGGAGTAAAAGTGCGCAGGTCGACAATAATAAATACCTACGTGTCTTTATCAAATTTAATTTTTGTTAAACCCGACCAAGATAATAGAGGGTGGGAAGTTCTCAAATTCACACCCTGTAGACCTTTAATATTACAATGCTAAATAACCTAAATAAAAATGTACCAATTAAATGCCAACATTATTTCTTTAAAAAGTAAATAACTCTGATATGTCATTAAAGAACAAGGTATATTAGGTATATAACGTAGTTCCTACCAATAGGATTTAAGTCAGCCACTATTGACCTAAGTTTGTCTATTCCTATCACAACTGCTGTAGGGAATGTTTAACTTACAGCCAACATCTGTTATATGGAGATCTCGTATTTCGTAGTGGCTACTAGCATTTAATACCATAATTAAAAACAAACAAGGGCTCCTTAATTAGAGTAATTTAGTTGAACTTAATGCACCTAATATTTGATTTACTCGCTGCCAACGTAGTTATCTAGCCTCCGCCTCCGTAATGAATTGTATATTATGTATTGATTCCAATAATCCAATGCTTGTAATGTATCATTCATTACAATCTGAGAATTTTCTTATATTCACCTACAAAATATTTTCACCGATATTACATTTAGTAAATAGATAAAATGTATTTCCTCAAATGTGTTAACCTGTTTAATTACCGACTGCTTTTCCTCTACGATGTTAGGAAAAGAATTATTATGCATTTTAATTTAAAAATTTGAAATCCACATATATAAAAAACTCGTTTGATGTTGGTTTTTAATATAGAAAAGCTGCTTTTTCGACTGGCATTGAAGAATTAGTTTTGGGCTGAAATATTTTTCAATCTGCTAAACAACCTTTCATCTCCGAAAATTAAAAGTAGAAAGAAGCTTACCAGTATCTATATAACGTAAAATACCATAATGACATGATATTATTATAAATTTAGAATAAATTAAATTTTATACAAATTGAAAATTTCAAATTGGAGCTAAAATGTAATAACGATAGAAACGATTCCTTGAAGTGACG
Organism: Pyrocoelia pectoralis; assembly: GCA_036250285.1. Taxonomy (NCBI): domain Eukaryota; kingdom Metazoa; phylum Arthropoda; class Insecta; order Coleoptera; family Lampyridae; genus Pyrocoelia; species Pyrocoelia pectoralis. The sequence goes on from CM070074.1 coordinate 37,741,403, forward strand.
TGGATGTCATCAAATAATCCATTTAACTTGTATCATTTATTTTTCTTTACTTCGTTCACAGAAGTCTATGCACTGAGTATTAAATTATTAATAATAATTTAAGCAAAGAGTATAGTAAATATGTATGTAGTCAGGGCCGGCGCTACCGGCGGTGCAACACGTGCATTTGCACGGGGCGGCGCAGCTTTGAGGGGCGGCAAAATTGGCTAGAAACTTTTGTAAAAATTTATTAATTACCTATTATAAATTAGTGATGAACTTGATAGGTCAGATGTCAAGGGCGGAGGTTGGTAATAATAATTTATTTTTGTTTATATTTAAGTTTACATACTTAAGTTAAGAGCGCCTGTACTCTGGAGCCATATAGCCTCTGCCGCTTGTCATCAATTCTATCGGTACGTGAGGTTTTCAGTTTAATTTTCCAAAAAATTCTTTAAAAGATTTCCAATCAACTACTATAAAAGGCAATTGTGTAATGGAGAAACATTTGAAGGAAACTGGCTCGTGTATTCTCACAGTAACGACATTTACGACATTTTGACTGTTTGATAAACAAATAAACATCTAAGAATTGTCGGACAACAGAAGAAGGCAGGTGTTTTATAATTTTTAATTGTGGCACAGAAAGCTTTGCAAGTACTGGATTTGTTTGTCGCGGAGGGGTGAGGGCAGTGCTCTTTTTGTCATGGAACGCTTGGGAACGGCGTTTAACCACCTGTTTTGGACGGATTTTTTTTAAATAGCTGTTGGTCTAAATAAAATCGCCCTGTTGAGCAGAGCAGATCGGATTTGACTTTCAAGAGCTCCTTTAATTACACCACCGTTTAACTCAACCTGCATTTTGGTTACCTAAACACTGAACGCAGCATAATGCAAAAATCGTCGCAATACCGGGCACATCCCACACACACCCTCGAATTATATTATAAGATAAATTACATTATAATTACAAATATTATACAAAACTGGAAAAAAAAATTTTTAGCGTTCCACCACCTTTTTTTTTACAAAAAGAGCACTGGGTGAGGGTCAATTTTTTTGACAGGGGGGCGCCTAAAATATTTTTACACGGGGCGGCAAAATGCCTAGCGCCGGCCCTGTATGTAGTATACTAGAGTTTATGAATTTCTCCATTTTTTAGCTTATGTAATATAACTAAAGAAATAATAAATTATTAAGCTAAGTGTTTTTTATTCGTTTTTCTGTTAGCGCTAACAGAAAAACGAATAAAAAACACTTAGCTTAATAATTTATTATTTCATTAGTTATGTAGTATACTCTTTGATTTAAGGTAATCAAAACGATTTAATTTAATAAATAAGTTACCAGTACTTTTGTTTCTGCCAATGAAGTTAATGAATCGAGATATTCAAACATCGAAAGAATTCTTAAAATGATACGACAACTGTAAGTTCGGACTATTTAGACGAATCCATTGTACACAGAATACACATTATTCAGATTTAGCCCCAATACCTAAACAATTGCGCAAAGCAATAGATGGGCAAGGAAGCGTTACTATTTGAAAATGTGGCCTTGTTAATTCATTCCATAAGTTATTTCAAGTTGAATCTACCTATAAAGAATGAAGTGAGAAAGACTCGTGTTCGGTACCATAGTCAGTGGTAATGCATCCAAAGACATTGAATATTGCTACTGATTTGGGAAATAAGATAACTCAATGCTATAGAGACCCTTTTTCAATATGTAACAAATTTTTCGAATGGTGCTTTTCTCATATTCATACCCAGAATGTATCAACATCAACATCAACGAATGCATCGTTTTGACATTGAACGTTAAAGAGATAGCTGGGATAGCAGACATTTCAACAGAACGCTTGCATATTATAATACCTACCCCGTTGTGTTAGGAATGTCCAATCTACCAGCAAGGTGGGTGCAAGGGCGTCGGCGGGGGGGCATGCCCCCTGGTGAACTCTATTAAACTCGCGGCTCGTTCAGTTTTTGGACTACAAATATGTTCAATTTTTTTATATCGAAATAAATGTATCTAATTAAAAAATAACTGAAAATTTTTTGGTCCCCCTCTGGAAAAGTTTCTGGCGACGCCTTTGGGTGGGTGCCGCGGTAATTGAATTCTGACCGAAAACGTGAAAGTGTTCAAATGCTTAGTGATAATTTCAAGCTTTTTACCAAAAACCCTTTCGACTTTTTGCGTCATTTGATTACTGTCTACGAGTAATGGTTTACTGTTGACCTGAAAGGTAATGGCCACACTACCTTACAAAGACCCAAACTATCAACGGTGCATGCCTTTTTTGAACAAATTGTTGATAAAAGATCGAGAATCTGTCTGTTTCATCACAACAATGCGCCATCTCACACGAGTTACCTTGTTCTGGAGATATTGAATCACCTGCGTTTTCAGGTGAAACTTTCCCTTGCCGGAAAGAAATTTAAGTGGGACCAGGAAGTTATCACTACAACTGAGCATTATTTTGATGGCCTTGAAATTAATTATTGTAATAATGTCACTTCCATATCTTTCATAAAGTCGTAACTGTAGCAAGTGTGATGTGGATGTTGACAGGGTTATCGGGAACACATCCATTAAACACACGTATAACTAAATCATAATTCATAATTATTGTATTAAAGTTACCAACACTTAGACACTACTTCTTATTATCTAACTTCCATAGTGGAACCGAAGTGGAAGTTGCAGTTCAAGTCTTCTTGGAGTTGAGTTGTCAATGCTTATAACTAACATCCCCCCTCATCGTCATGACCTCCTTACTCCATCACACAAGAAATGAGTTGGTGAAAAAAGTGGAGGAAATTACGATTTTTGACACTGCAAAGTGAAAATAGTCTTTAGTGTTTACAAAATCCTAAAGCATGACAGCAATGGAAAAAATGTCAGCACTTGGTTCCCGAAACACTTTCGCCCCAAAACAAACATGCTCATACATTTCACAACAACTTCTAATCTGTTTAGAGATTGAATTTGGGGGGGTTCTCCTCCGCATCACTACCATGCAAGAACACACGATTCAACAACGTACTGAAATTATTAAAATTGTTGAATTACATAGTTCAAAAATTTGAGTTGTTAGTGATGTGATGTGATGTGAAGAACTGAACTCGTGTCCGTTGTGAAGAAACAACCACGAATATTGTTTATGTAGCTGGCCGAACCCAGGGTTGTCAGTTTCACATTGATCATTGATCATTAACGTGAGATCTTAAGCCAGGCCAATTGATTTACCATTCACTTTAACACACCATAAAGTCAATGGTTAAACCTAAAAATCTTCCAATAACGTACTTTTGTATTGTTTAATGTCTCTCTTAAAATTATCGTTTTTATGTGTGTTGTTAGAAATTGTACATTTTCTTTAACATTTTACAATTAGTAACGTGTATTGTCAGTGTTTTTTTTCAATTATTTAATTATGTCGAGAACGACACATCCAATTACAAAAAGGAAAAAACACGTTTCCTTTATTTTTTGAAACCTATTGAGTCATGATACGTAAACATCACCCTCATCCCCCTGTGGGGTTTCCTTCTTCAAACATTTTTTCGTGATTTACAAATTGTCCGTCGCCCTCTCCGCTCCCATCTCCCTGAAAGGTGCAAAGAAAAACAATGACTCATTTGTGCAGAATCCGTGGTGCTTGTGTCTGAGGTGGGGGGGGGGGGGGGGGGTAGTTATATACATATGTATATGCCATAATTAGTTACAGATTTGAAGTTGGTTGAAATTAGAATTCTATAAGAATTCGTGTCTTTTGATGCTTGTTAAATTATAAAAAATGGTCTAAAACCTTATATGATTAATAATAATTATTAATGATTCGATAATACCGTATTATATTTGAGTAAAGTTCTACAATGTTGATGGTTCTTGAATAAAGGTTCTACAAAATAACATATTATTTAGGAACACGTACACGAGTAATCGGCTTTTCCTACTTAATCGAAAGATGTAACAATTAAAACAATATTTAAAGGCTCCTTCCCATACATTTAATAAATTAGTTGACAGAGAATGCGTTTCTCTGAGTATAAATTTATTTTAAATGACAGGAAGTAATCATGTCTTATATCGACGATGTAGAAAGCGCGTGTAAATATCTTCATTATTTGTAAATCGATGGCTGACGATTTTCTTTATCTTTTTATTGATATTATACTCCTTCCTTTGCGAATATTTTAACATGTAATACATTTTTACGAGAGAGCAAGTAAATACAAGTTAAGATAATACTAATTTCTTTATTTTTTTATACATACCAGGTGTCAATTTGAAAACTTGCCAGACCTCATATCTTCGAAAATGTAACAGGTAAGTAAAATTTCCCGAAAACTTGAACATTGATGGGGAACCAATATGACTCATATAGAAATCTTCTGCAACTCACCCCTTTGGCTCCAGCCACTCCACCCCTATTTTTTTCAATTGCACTATTCCATGTGTAATACATCATTGGAATGCTCTTTAAAATCCTATTTTATTTATCTGTTATAGTTTCGAAAATATGAGGTCTGGCAAGTTTTCAAATTGACACCCGGTATACGTAATATTTGACCTATCATTGTTTTTTGGGAAGTGAAAAACGGTACAACTTTATTTTCACCTTCAATGTTCAAATCATTAAAATGTATTACATGTTACAATATCGGTTCACTATAGTGCATGAATGAAGATTCAAGTAACAAGACGAGATGAGATATCGACATAACTCTCCAGTTCAAACAAAAGGAGAGAACAAAATCATACTTAAAGCTCGACATAAAGTCGATATGTTGTATGTTGAAGGGGTGGTTTAATGAAGCTACGATTAATTAAGATTATACGATTATATTTAGACTTTTAAATGTTGGTTTTATACCCATCAAGCTTTAATTTCATAGTTTATGCGAACGAAAGCTTTTATTCGACGTTTTTCCTTTCAGAAGTTCCCATATGCGCTTAAGAGGGGAAAACAAAGAGAATTCCATGTGCATAATCCTCGTTGTAAAAGATTTACAGTTAGCACATGAAATTCACCTCTTTTACGAGCGTCCCGAATGTTATATACTTTAATAGGTTAAAGAGCTATTCTCTCCCTATCTTTCACATACACATCTTTTCCTACGATAAACCTAAGGGCAGGGCAATTTTAATTTAATTGAAAAACTGAAAAAGCTATTGTAATGAAACTCCTATGTAAATAATAATACCTATATAAGGGATATGCTCTCCAGTTTCACATACCGTGAGATGTATATAACTGTATTTTATCTACTATTTTATAACACTATTAAATTGAAAAAGGTTGTTTCTTATTTAAATGTTTTTGTATTCGAGTTTCGTTTTATCTAAATAGAAATCGTTTACTTTCGATTGTTTTATTATAATTGGATGGGGTGAATATTTGAAAAGTTTAAAATCTCATTTTTAACAAGTTCTTATACTATCATGGGCAGGATTCATCTGCATTACTCTTTGAACTACGTGGGTGGAAAGTGAATTGTGTGTCAATTGTCAGCATTTCATTTGATGTGCCAATAGTATGCGCCCCATCCACAGATTGATTTGGATTCTGGATTACGATGGGAGGGTGGTCAAAAGTCCACTCGCACATAGGCCACCTATTCGGGAGCTTTGTGCTGCCTCCCTGATTAGAGTCGTTCGACCCCGCATCATCACTCAAGCCATGCCACACGTGAGATAAACCTGAGGATGCTGGATGGGGAGCGGCTGTAATCTCAGCCATATCCGGCCACGGGTCCCCCAACATGGATCGTCTTAATTCGAACAAGTACAGGACACGCACAAAGTATGTGTTGCGCCGTCTCATCTTCTGTGTAGCATCCTCTACACTTTACAGGATGGTGATTCAACCAAGCCCATGCGGTGTACCTCAATACCTCTACTGTTCAACAACCCTTTATTTTTCAGACGCAAGGCTGGCACCGTGGCCTGCTCCCTCACGTGGAGATCCATGGAGGCAGACCCAGGAGGGCTTCCATGACGGCTGTGGGGGTCGTTCACATTGCGCCCGTGCACGAAAGGCACGCTAGTCTTTGCACATGATTAAAAAGTGCTATGGTTGTGGAGAGTTGCTTCTTAACAAAACATAGGTCTAATCACAGTGGTGTACAGCCACAGGACAGCCTTTGGGGATGGGCCCCAAAGTCTTCTCATTGTGCGGCGACATTGCCAGAAGGCCCTTTTGTTTTCTTCGCTTTAAGCTGGATGTGTTTGCTCCAGTTCAGTTTGTTATCAAGTGTAATACCTAGATACTTCACTGGCTCTGAAAACTGGAGGTGTTTTTGGAAGAGTAGAGGAGCTCGAAGGCCTGAATCTTCCTTTTCGTTGCGAATAGAACTACCTCCGTTTTTGTCAGGTTTATGGATAGGGAGTGTTCCTTACACCATTCTTCGGTAGCTTTTGCAGAAAAAACCGCTGATGGAGTACTAGCTCGGCAATGATGAGATGGTAGGTAAATCAATTTCTACGGTGGAAACACCGTTTGTGCTGGAATTTTAAAAAAATTGGGAGTAGGTGGCCCATGTGGACGTGGACTTCTGACCACCCTCCCATCATAATCGAGTAATCCAGTAATCCTATAGGTACGTTATTACTATGTAAACCTTAAAACAATTTAAGATTTGATCGAATAGCAACTTCGTAGAGGAAGTAAGCGCATTTGTCCATCTTTTGGTTTTTCGTGCGTTGACCGGACTTACCCTAGGGCCTAGATGATTATAAGCGACTTCAACAGAATCTTATTTCAGATCTATTTCTTTAGGTAATGAAAACTTTGTTACTGCCACTTCACATGTACTTACATTACAAGGATTAATGTGGTATTTGATTCGTCTTGAAATAAACGGTGAATACCATTAAACCATTATAAATCGCGTATGAATCATCTGTCTGTAGGATGGGAATAAAGCAAGTTCTATAATAATGGTTGTTTAGTTATTTTAGAAATATGTTTCAATAAGTAAATATCCGCAAACTACTGTACTTTGGCTGTAATAAATAACTGTAAAATATAAAACTATTTTTAACATAAAACGCCTATACTACTATCGGAGTAAAAATGCAAGGCCTCTGACTTTAAGTGGTGATAACGAAAAAACTGGGGGGTGAAATTTCTTCATTTTTGGGCAGTACATTAGTCATTTATATATGTTTAACATGTGTAAAAATCAAATTGGTAGTATCAGTTGTTTAACTTTTATTTTAATTAACAGCAATAAAAACGCTGTATTTAGTATTTTCCTGGCTGACGGTCAGCTTTAACTTATCATAAAATTGTTATTGTTTCATAAATTGTTACCAAATTTACAAATGTTGTAGCAAACATTATGTACTTCTGAAAAGTCGACAGCCAATAAATATTGATTATTCATATAATTAACTGGTTTTGTAAGCCCTAACCGAAAATGTGCTATTTTGCAAAATACGGTAACTGAAGAAAAAATTCTTGTTTTAAATGCTAAATTTGTATTACTCAAATCGAGCTGCATTATTGCTTTATTGAAAACAAAATTTGTTTTCTTGTAATTCAAAGTAAATGTTATAATTATCGCGAAAGAAAGACGCACATATTCCTGCGAGAGGTAATCTACCACATCGTAAATCGTAAGCGGCAAACCACAACAATGTGATTATTCTTTAACATTGTACAAAACCAGCGCTTCATAGCAATAGTGTACGGCACCATATTCACCCGTACTGCACCTCGCCGCGCAACGCAAGCATCCATCCTTTTTCCAAATTTCTTTAAACAAAACATGTATACATGGCATTATTTTTGTGAATCGTGTTAGACCACAATATAATGCTTTAACCTTGTTATGTTACTGTCAATATTATTAATATCGAACGTTCAGGTATGAGTTACACAAGATGTCGTTTTTTCATTATAGTTTTAAGACTAATAAACCAATTGGCCTCAAAAGCATCTCACACGACAAAAAGTATACATTTGTCAAATATATAATTATGTATCTATCACCCAGTTTCAATAATATAGCCGTAATTAATTTTTAAAGTCGAGCGCTTGTGCGATTTGAGTCATAATTAGCGCTTTTTCGCATATAAATTAATACAGAAAATTAACGATGTGTTGCAAAAATCTAAAACTGCACACCTTTATGTAGGAATAAATGATCTTTTAAATGCATTTTATTTCATTAAATTATGATTGCTAATTACTGAGATACAACCTTCTAAAGTCAGAGACCTTTCATTTTTACTCCGATAGTAGTAAAATTATTATAATGCCTATTCGTCATGTACGTTGAACATTGTGTCGACAAAGATTTGGTGTGTTAGATGGGTTGCATATAAACATGTACTTTCTTCGTATATGTCCACCCTAAAATTGTCTTGTAAATTTACAACTTGCGAATTGATATGATATTTGAAACATCTTACGGGCGAGAATATTTCAGTATTACTGAAATAAAAGAGCACTTATCAAACGTCTTCTTTACGATATCTATCATAAACCGTGAAAGAAATACGTACAGTTGAAGAAATTGCTACATTGTAACAACATATTGGTGAGATAACAATTCGTTAAAAGCACTGGCTCGAAAATAATTTCAAACTTTTTTGAATGGCAGTCGTAAAAGAATATCCGCTAAGAAATTGTGGGTAAAAGCATGTGACAGATGGAGGACATTGTTGACAAATATTCTAGCGTGACCAGATTTTTAAAATAAAAATATAGTACAGTCGGTTTCAAACTACAGAACAGCTTGTTGAAGTTTTATATTATAAAAAAAAGGAAATTCACATTCTACCTTAACATCTACAACAACGTTACTTATATTTATCAGATTTATGGATTGCATTTAATAACTCGTTTTTTTGTATTATTAGAAACGAACGTGACAACTTTTGTGAAGTTAATTCTGTTAATTCTTTAAATTCATGAAAGGAAACTCAATTTTGATTATATTTATTTGAACAAATTATATCGTACAAATAGAGCTTTACAATAAACTCTAGTACATTATATAGTACATGGCTGATATGACAAGGGTTTAAAATATCGTACTGTACTAATCAATAGAGTACGTCTGGTCAGCCTAAATATTCCCCTTTAGATAGTTACTTGTGCACTACCAAAGGTTTTATAATGTAATTGCATCTATTGATCTGAATTGTATACGAAAAATGTTGTCCGCATTTTAAAAAAGTACATATGAGTGACCTAGAATCGAAGTATACAATCTCTAATTAAGAAAAAAACAGTTAGATTTTGATTTTTACAGTTAACTTTTGCGCAGCATATATAGGAACAATTTTTGGCAACTAAAATGGCAGATTCAAGCCTATACTGTGTTACTGTAGAAATATTTAAGAGGATATGATTTTGAATTTAAATTCGGGGGTTTCTTACATTTCATCGGGAAATCTACAATAGTACCTAATTCCAAGATTTGAATGAAACATTTGAAGTTGGAGCGGTTTACGCTTGTTATAGTTATTAATTTGCGTTATTGTGTTTTGTTTATAAAACGTACGCCAAGTTTTTCTTTTATTTGTAATATAAATGTAAATAAAATTGGATTACGAATTTAAAAACCGAAAAAGTTAAAAATAGTCAAAACACCTGCAAACGACCAACAAGCGGTTGCAAATAAAACAAGTATCAAAAGGCGCAAATCTTATAGATTTTAATTTCAACCAACTTCAAATCTGTA